>BJKM01000062.1:430573-778073 GCA_015082035.1 Chaenogobius annularis
AAATAGGCTTCATCTCTGAGCATTTGTTGGGTTTTGACAATTCTCTTTTCAGTCTACTGTCTGTTCCATTCCTCTCACTGCAGCTTTAAAGGATTAAACTTTCCGTACTTTCCATCTGGAAATGAGACGCAGAGAGAAGCAGAGAAACAATGGCATTATTTATAGTATGTGTGGTTCATGTGGTTGGCGGCTAGAAAATTCCTTTCATTAGCGCACGAACCACCCGCGTAGTTACAATTCTCCCTTGATGCAGACGTGGAAAATCTGGTCCTTGCAGACGGAGCTGGAGGGGCGTGTCTGCAAAGGTGACAACATTCTGTCGCGCAAACCTCACAGATGCAGCAGCAGCAGCAGCAGCAGCAGTAGCAGCAGTAGTAGTAGTTACTAAGCCTGAATCATTCTTAAACTATTTGTCATGCTTTTTTAAGACTATTAACGGTTGCCCATTATATATTACATGCTTCAGTGAGAAAGAAAGGCCTGGGAATCGAACCGGCGACCCTCTTGCTGTGAGACATTTGATGCAGCTCCGTAGCAAAGCTGAATTATACCACATATACGTGTCTGTTACATGTGTTTGTTTGTGTGCAACAATAACACTAAACTGCCAGTTACTGCACAGTTCACTCAGGATCCAGAGCACAACCTCATCCACAAAAAATATATTTCCACAGTTTCTCAGCTTCACACAACTTTTACCTCTTCATTATTACTCTATAGATACCAAAATATACTAAATATATCTACATTTAGGCATGGGACAGTATCAAATTTCTGACTGATTTGACAGAGGAATGAGGGTACCTTGTTAGTGGTTGGGACAAATACAGAGGAATTGAACATTTTGCTATGTCGGTGTGTTAGAACTAGGGCTGCAACGATAAGTCATGTTCGCTGGACTAAACGGATTCTAAAACGCATTCGAAAATACCTTTTCATAACAAAGACAGAGGCATTAGAAATGACAATTAGAGAATATTGACAAATGGTGTATTATTAATCAAAATGTCAAAACTATTTCTATCTAGAAGCCCTCAGTCATCATATTTAAAGTATTTAAAAAGTCCTGATGTGCAAAAAAAAAAAGGTCAGTTGCAGCCCTGGTTAGAAGCAGGGAAAACGAGTGAGGGTTTGAAGTTTGAGAGACAAATTGTGATGGCAAGATGGATGAGTAAGAACAGATCTTGTGGCGTGTTCCTATTCTGCAGTGACCAGTATGGATATAAAGTAGTTTAAGTTAAGTAAGGATGGTTTTTTTTCCGCATTATCTAGTTTGCAGTCGGTCAAATTATTCAGCCGTACTGAAGAAAAATCTCGATAGGTTGCATTGGTGTTTCCAGTCTTTGCATTTGGTCACAAGTAACAAATTGCATCCCAGTAACGATTGATTGGCTAATCATGTCTAGTCGACTGTAAAAAATAATCTTTTTTTTTATTATCAAAGACTGGGGCATTACTGAATAAAAAAGAATTATAAACGTTTTTCGATTTTAATCAATAATACACTTAAACCTCGTATTTGTTCAACATTTTCTCAATCTAGAAGCCTTCAGTCAACATATTTCAACCTTTTATTTGGTTGATTATGTATTCAAGAAGTCTCAATGTTCAATAGAAATAATCTTTTGACTACTAGCTGACTTAAAAGCTTTAGTAACTGCCTAAATAAATTGCTCTTTCCATTGGGTTTTCAACTGGTGGGAAAGGGCCAAATTGGTGGTCTTGACCGTTGAATCTTGTTTTGAGACCTCAATATTTCAATTAAATGGCTTCGGATTTTAAAATGCATGTTCATGATAGCTTGATAAGGCTAAACGTATTTGAAAAAACGACTGACTGCGATTTGTTTGACTAGTAGTTACAATGTGATTTGGGATTTACATTTTGATGGCGGGATTCTGTTCAAAGTTCACATTTTAAACGTGTCCAGGAACATTAGCATTTGAGGAAAGATGCTAACCATGTATTCAAACACACATATTTCAGAACGTGTTTGCAGATATCTGAACTACAGAGTTAGCTGTTTTTAGCTTGTTGTTTAGTTTGTTGTTTGCAGAGGAAATCATGCTACTTAACTTAGCTTAGCCTTGGCGATTTGATAATTGGCTCTGCGGACATCTCTGCGTGTTCCGTTTGGCTAGCATGTCCGCGAATCCCCTTACGCCTTAGTTTTATCCTTACAGGGTTTTCTCTGGATCTTAAGATTACGCCACAAACAATGAGTTTCAGGTGGATAATCACAGACGGCGTGTTAAAGTCTGATTTTACGATCGAACCAACACTGGAAAATACGTCTGTTTGCTAATACTGTGTTCATTTAGTCCTCGAGATTCCGAAATGAGAAGTCGAGGTTCTGACTTTATCTTGGAATGTCTTAACGTGACCTGTAATAAAACCACAGCCTGCTCTTTAACAGCGTTCAATAGAGCTAATGGGTACATTTTGTTGTGGATAGCTTTTTCCAAAGCCCAAAGAGCTAAAATGTTTCAGATAAATGAACAGATCAGCTGATGTTGTGCCGTCTCCGCAGCAGGTGTTGTCGGCAGTCGAGCAGAAGCTTTTGACCCAAGTTCTTTTCCCGACTTCTGTAAGCGTTCATGTGCTCCTCGGGCACTTGGGAAAAATGCTTATCACAGTTGAAACATGCTAGGTGTCTCAATGTTAATGCTAACCTAAAATAAATGTATGTATTAAATGTAGAATGGCACCACAGTTTGTCTTAATTCATGTATAAAAACTATACACTTTCCTAAAAAAAAAAGTCCTTTTTAAGTTAGGTTAGCATTAGCATTGAGGCGCAAACAGACGTATTCTCCAGTGATGTGGTTACATCTATAGTTTAACATCATGTTTTGATTATCCACCTATGACTCTTTCTTTTATGTAACCGTAATAGATCCATGACAAAACATTAGGATAGTACTAAGGCGGAAGGGGATTCACGGACATGCTAGCCAAACGGGAGAAGCGGCGCGGGGATGTTCAAAGAGCCAGTGCGACCATTCTTAGTGCGACCATTCTTAGTGCGACCATTCTTAGTGCGACCATTCTTAGTGCGACCATTCTTAGTGCGACCATTCTTAGTGCGACCATTCTTAGTGCGACCATTCTTAGTGCGACACTGATATACCGTGCATCGAAAGCATAACTTGTGTGTGTAAGTGTAAAAAGTGAATCGGAATGAAACTAGCAAGGGAAAAATGATCAAATGTGCGTTGAAACTTGTTATTGTCCCATGCCTAACTTAAGATACTCTATAAATTGCTAGCTTATTAAAACTAGAAAAACTATTTAACATTTTATTTTAAGCCTAGATCGATTGCTAATTTATCAAAACATTAGCAACTCAGTTACAACTCTTATCTCCTTTCATAGTTTAGCTGTATCTTTTCTCATGTCGTCGGTACGTTCTTATACCTCCAGGATTTCATTTCTTGCAGAATACATCACCATTTCGGTTTAATTTTTCCCTTTCGTCACCAAAAGAAACGTGACTGTGGCTGTAGGAATTGGTGGAAATCCGTTCACACAGGGATCAATGGTGTATTCGATTGTTGGTAATGTTAATGTTTTTGTGGGGCTTGGGGCCAATGCTGTCATCATAGCACATAGCGCATTATTTGGGCATCCCAGTGCTTTTATACGCCATTCAATTTTGTCTTGTGTTTTAAAGTAAAATATAGACAGTGGAGAAATAACGGATTAGAAAATGTGTTTCTTTATTGGAATTGCAGTTTTCAAGTTGCAATACACTATCGTCACAGGTCGACTATAACAAATGATTGTATTTTTTTATTATTTAAATTGTTATCTGGACTGAACGGACTCCAAAAAACGTACAAAAATTCCTTTCTATAACAAAGACATTGGCATTATTGGATTTTTTTTATTAAGAACAATTTCTGATTTTCATGAATAAGACCATTTATTTGTATATATTCTCAATCTAGAACCCTTCAGTCACCATATTTCAACCTTTTTTATTTGGGTGATCATGTTTAAAATGTCTAAATGTACAAGAAATAATCGAAATCCTCATTTGACTTTCGACTTCTAAAGTAATCGTTGGTTGCAGCCCTAATATACATGATTTCAAACATGGGCCGATCATTTTTACTCAAAATAAGAGCATTATTAGTGCAATTTGTAACTTTTCTGGCAGGTGCTTGTCTCTTTTATTGCTTTGCCCGTAAAGTTCCACAGTAAACTTATCTACCATACATTTGTTTTTATTGATTAAAACGCCTTGAAAAACCTGTTTCTTTACTCTCCACAGACCTGACCTGACCTGTAATCTGGCCTGTTGGCATCACTTGCTGGTCTCCATGGAGATAGAGACATGTAGTGCCAAACTGTGGAACCATTCCGGACAAAGCAATAACAATCATTTAGTTATAACGAGCAGGTGTAAAAGACTTTGCAGCATTATTTAAAAATCTCACTGAAGTAAAAGTGGAAACTCTGGCCATTTTTCAAGTATTTTAAAAAAAAAACTTTTAAATTTTAATAAAATCTCATCAAGTACTGACCAATAGACATAACATCTGGTTTTGTATTGTCATAAGAAACGGTGAGGGGCGATTTTTGATTCGATACTAAATATTAGGGCAAATATATCGAACTGATACCACTGACTTTTGTACGAAAATGCACTGATACTAAGAACTATTTAACCTTGGTATCATTATTTTATTTCAACCTATGCTTTAACTAATATGAAACGTAAATATATGTGCAGAAAATCTAAAATATAAACTATGTATCACGGAAGATTTAGCCCATCACTCACCGAAAACACTGAAATGTATAAATTATAGCATTTTCCGCAAATAAACTAAACTTCATCCTTTTAGCTGAGCTGGGACTTGACCCCACAGTCTTAGGTCACACAACCACAACAACCACAACATTAAAGGCACGCGCATTATACTTGAGCAGATTGTTTCTTCACTGTCTATTTTAACTGTTTGCTTATAAATGCCCACATTTTCAAAACATTGATATGAAAGTTTTGAAAAGCACTTTTATTTTTATGATTAAGTTTCTGGGATGCGCCATTGTCAGTATTACGTGAAAGAATCGCTGACCATGTGACTTGAGAAAACTGAGCCGACGTGTTCGAGGACTGTGGGAAATTCCTGTAAAACGCCCCATTTTCTTGTCAATGTAAATATGCAATGCCTTTTTGTTCGGTTCATTTGTTTTCGTGACATCGACTGACGTGTTTGTTCGGTTGTTCGTTTGTGTGCGTGACTGACATTTATGGCTGAAAATAACGAGTTCAAAAGGAGAGAGACAGATATTGTACACTTTTATTTAATGTTTTTTGGGGAATAACGGCGGGGACTTTGTGTATCACAATGTTGTTCCTTCCTACTTTTCCCCCAGACGCCGCGAAAGCCGTACAAACTTTGTACCCTTGAACTTGGAAAAAAAAAAACTGAAAAAACGACGGCAAAGGTTTTTCTTTTTTTTTTTTTGCAGTGCTGGTTCACCAGGTCGTCCCACTCCATAACTTTTGTACCATAGTTTAAGTTTGTCATCTTCTAGACAAGTGTTTCCTGTTTGTCGTTTTAAAATGGCACCTCTTGAGTGAAAGTCGCTGGATTATGATGATAATAACAATGTTGGATGCATTAACTAAGTCTTTTTTTTTTTTCTTTTTTTTTCATTTTTGGGGATTGTCTGTTCGTTCGTTGCTTGTTTGTTTTCTTACCAAAACATTAGGGCAAGAACCCAGTAGTGGACTTGCATTGCCGTGGTAGTATTTATTTTGAATTAAATTAAAAGGAAATACATTTCAGGGTTTTTGGTGTGTTGACTCGTCACTTTAAAGATAAATGTGTCTTTCCGTATGAAAACTAGTCCCACGCATTTAAATCCACGCTTAAATGTGGGGAAAATGCGTTCCAGGAAACCGCCAACTGGGAATTTCCCCTCTTCCAATTTGAAAACCTGGAACGCTGCTCGAATTGTTTGAGTGGATCTGAGAGGTTGACCAGCACAGACCAGCACCATGTAAAAAAAAATTTTACAGGTTAAATTTGACAATGTTCTGTTAACATGTTTGGGACATTAGTTTAACATTTACATTTCTTTACCCTGTGGTTTAGAGTTAGGGATGTAACGCTATGCAAATCTCACAGTGCAAGATCACAAAATTGTAGATATGCAACTTTTTTCTTTTTAAAATGCCTTGACAAGACTTTGGAATATGGACAGAAAATTTTCACACCAAATAATTAAATATAAAGAAGCTTAACAGTTTCGTACTGTATTTCAGGATCATGGTCTATGTAGTTCCCTTAGTTTTATTTTTTTAAACTGTCGCAGCAAAAAAAACAATGCATTTAAGCAAGGGAATTTATTCGATATATTGTGGCAGCCCAAAAGAGATTTACAGTATTTCGGTGATTGTTACATCCCTACATCTTTCCTAAGGGGTTTGCAGCAGACTCAAACGCACTGGCTTCACTTCGGCACATGACACACACAAACATTGTGACCTCAAAAATGACAGACTCATTTATTGAGGAATATTATTCGTCGTGGAATGAATGCCCTTGGCTTGAACTTGGACCTATTTTCTTAAACAGATGAAGGACAGAAGCGGCGACCGGAGGGCAACAGGACAAACTCTGAGAAGAGAGAACGTTTAGGGCCAGAGGATCATTGGGGCCGCATTAACCACATTGTTTACCTAAGAGTTAATTCAGCTGAAATGCCCCGAAGCGCTAAATTTAAAATATTTCAACGATATGTGAATAATCTGAAGAAGTCTTCTTAAATTATGAGTTTCTGACACTCCTTTTATTGTCCGATTCCAGACTATTCTGTATTTGCATAGAATGTAGAAGCGACTGCATAAACAATACACACTATTGACAAAAAAAAGACTTAAATTTAATCTGGCTCATTGAATGAATCAAATTTATTATTTTTTGATCAGTGCCAAGTTGCAAATGAAAAGTCCTTGATATGATTAAACAGATTATGCTACTCTAAACATAAACTCAAAGCTCTATATTGTTTACGTCTGACTCGTTCACACATTTTTAACGTCTCTTGTCCTTTGGTTTTCTGTCCGGTTTGATTTGTTCGTCTCAGAGCAGTTAGTCGAGGTTCAATCTGGGATCGGCGGCGGCCAGTCCACATCTACGGACTGAGAAGAGAGACATTTATCAGATTAATGACGTAGTAAGGACAAATGACTGATTAAAAAAGACTCGCCTCGACGTCCAGCTCCAGGATGTCCGTCTCCGTCTGCAGCAGCTCACACATGTTTGGTTTTGTCCGACCGAAGTCTCCGTGAACAAACTCCTTTATGTATCTGCTCTGGAGTTAAGAATGGTTCTCAGATTACAGAAACCAGATGGCTGTTTGGATTAGTGGTTGAACTCAAATAGTTAATTTTATCCCAGAATAGCACATTTTTAGGTCAATAATTTCACTTCCTGTTTGTATCTGACATCACATTAAGGAAATTACCCAACAACCACTGGGCCAAAACTCATCTAAAGTCACAATTCTTTTATATAATTAAGTTTGTGTAAATTCTGCATAAATTTATAAAACATGGTCCTTGGTGTGATGTCATTTTCTACAGATTTTTTAATTTTTTCCCACAAATAGTGACTTGATTGGTGTAAAACTATCATTTTTATTTACAATAGGTATAAATACACCAAATTAGGTCAAAATTAGAAACATCACTTACTACAAAGACTGAAACTAAACTCATCTCCAGGCACTTTTTTTTTTGACGACATTACGACGTCATAACGCCCCTAAAAGCTCCATTTGTCTCCCTCAAAGTTGTGATTGGTCGACGAGGATACGTGCCGGCCTGAGTCTTGAGCTCCAGGTAGAAGTGGTGCTGGTCCTTGTACTCGGAGCTCATGCTGTGGATCATTCTGGGTCTCACGGCCAGCGCTCGACGATGGAGAACTCGCAGAGGCGTTTTTCTGATCCAGGGTCAGCTCCTGCGAAGCAACACAGACGTCAAAGGTCATGTTAGACTTGACACATGCACAGAAAATGTATCGTATTTTATCTTTTTTTTCCCCCCCTACACTACGTTTTTCGGACGGGCAAAAGGGTCACAAATGGGTCACCTTGATGTCATTGAGAAAGCTGATGTCGTCTTTCTCGATGGGCTTCTGAGTCCAGACCAGAGCGCGGTACGACTTGGTCTTGTCCTCTTCTCCCTCCTTCATCCGACCCATCGCTTCTCTGCACGGAAAAACGTCCAAAAATAATATACAAAATCTGTGAAACTAATTTTGTAAAGTGTTTAGCTTTTACCTGGAAACGATCTGTAAATCTCGAACGCGGATCTTGTCTGAAGAATCATTTATTGTCTAAAAGAGGAAAGCATTACATCATATACATTCATTACTCACTGTCCAGACTTAATATTGTACGCTTTTCACTAAACTAAAACCTAATACCGTGAGTGAACGCAAACTGTCCAATGAATCTTAAATACAAACCTGCTGTATCTTTTTAATTTGGTCCCGGTTAAACCTGGGTTTGTGAGGGTTGATCAGCTCCATCGCAAACGGGCGTCCTGTCACATAAAAACAAAACTAATTTAAAAGAAGTTCCCAGCTGTAACTTTGAGGTGTGATTAAACATCCTTTAGTTTAACATGCAACACTATTTACAAACTTAACTGCGTCTCATTGTCTGCATTTTGTCGGATCATGTTTTTCTTTAATCAATGACCAAATGGATAAAACTAGTCAAACTTTAACCATCTTTCCTCAGTACATCAGTATTTTCTCACCGTTTCCAAGCGTTCTTACATCCACGTCTTCTCTTCCCGAAGAGGAAAAATTAAAACCTACCAAAAATCAACAGTTTACATACAGTTAGTTCTTTTTCAGTTTATATTCAACCTGTCCAGAAGAACCAACAGTGGAGAGAACATGGCAGCATTTGTTATTTACAGATTTAAATTGTTGAGATGTGTAGACAATACGTCAAGGACTCTTCTAAAGCGCCATCTGGTGGTTGGAAATGTAATTAAAGCAAAGCCTACTGTACAATAAAGTAATCTATAAGTGATGGAGTGAAAATAATAAAATACAGTAGTGTTTTCAGTAGACGAGTGCTTCTCCTCCCGTCCCTTTCCTGCTGCTCTGAACGTCTCGCGTCCCTCGCCTGAACGTCTCGCGTGCCTCACCTGTGGCTCTGAACGTCTCGCGCGCCTCGCCTGAACGTCTCGCGCCCCTCGCCTGAACGTCTCGCGCCCCTCGCCTGAAGTCGTCGCGTCCCCGCTCTCGAAAGGTCCTCGCGTCCTGTCTGAACCGCTCCGCGTCCGTGCAATCTGCGCATCCTGAAGCAGTAACGCGTCCTGGTCGCGTTTGTCTGAAGCGTACTCGCGTGCCTCGCATGTGGCTCTGAGCGTTCGCGTCTCGTCCTGAACGCCGCGTCCCTCGACCTGAACGTCGCTCGCGAAGGTCGTCCCTCGCGCTACCGTCTCGCGTCCCTGCCCTGAACGTCTCGCGTCCCTCGAACTGAACGTCTCGCGTCCCTCGCCTGTGGCTCTGAACGTCTCGCGTCCCTCGTCCTCGCCTGAACGTCTCGCGTCCTCGCCTGAACGTCTCGAGTCGCCTGTGAACGTCTCGCGTCCCTCGCCTGAAACGTCTCGCGCCCGCCTCGCCTGAACGTTCGCGTCGGAGACCTGCCTGAACGTCTCGCGTCCCTCGCGTCTGAAACGTCTCGCTCTCGCCTCGTCATCGGCGCTGCTGCTGGCTGAACGTCTCGCGTCCCTCGCCTGCCTGAACGTCTCGCGTCCCTCGCCTCGAACGTCGCGTCTCGAACGTCTCGCGTCCCTCGCCTGAACGTCTCGCGTCCCTCGCCTGCCTGCTCTGAACGTCTCGTCTCGCGTCCCCTCGCCTGCGTCCAACGTCTCGCGTCCTCGCTCTGAACGTCTCGCGCGTCGTCTCGCCTGCTCTGAACGTCTCGCGTCCCTCGCCTGAACGTCTCGCGTCCCCGTCCCTGCGCCTGAACGTCTCGCGTCCCTCGCCTGAACGTCTCGCGCGTCCCTCGCGCCTGAACGTCTCGCGTCCCTCGCCTGCCTGAACGTCTCGCGTCCCCTCGCCTGAACGTCTCGCGTCCCTCGCCTGAACGTCTCGCGTCCCTCGCGCCTGAACGTCTCGCGTCCCTCGCCCTGAACGTCTCGCGTCCCTCGCCTGAACGTCTCGCGTCCCTCGCCTGAACGTCTCGCGTCGCCTGAACGTCTCGCGTCGCCTGAACGTCTCGCGTCTCGCCTCGCCTGAACGTCTCGCGTCCCTCGCCTGAACGTCTCGCGTCCCTCGCCTGCTCTCTGAACGTCTCGCGTCCCTCGCCTGAACGTCTCGCGTCCCTCGCCTGAACGTCTCGCGTCCTCGCCTGAACGTCTCGCGTCCCTCGCCTGAACGTCTCGCGTCGCCTCGCCTGAAACGTCTCGCGTCCCTCGCCTGAACGTCTCGCGTCCCTCGCTCTGAACGTCTCGCGTCCCTCGCCTGTGGCTCTGAACGTCTCGCGTCCCTCGCCTGAACGTCTTGCGTCCCTCGCCTGAACGTCTCGCGTCCCTCGCCTGTGGCTCTGAACGTCTCGCGTCCCTCGCCTGAACGTCTCGCGTCCCTCGCCTGAACGTCTCGCGCCCTCACCTGTGGCTCTGAACGTCTCGCGTCCCTCACCTGTGGCTCTGAACGTCTCGCGTCCCTCGCCTGTGGCTCTGAACGTCTCGCGTCCCTCGCCTGTGGGCTCTGAACGTCTCGCGTCCCCTCGCCTGAACGTCTCGCGTCCCTCGCCTGTGGCTCTGAACGTCTCGCGCCCCCTCGCCTGAACGTCTCGCGCGCCTCGCCTGAACGTCTCGCGCGCCTCGCCTGAACGTCTCTCGCGTCCCTCGCCTCGCCTGAAACGTCTCGCGTCCCTCGCCTGAACGTCTCGCGTCCCTCGCCTGTGAACGTCTCGCGTCCCTCGCCTGAAACGTCTCGCGTCCCTCGCCTGAACGTCTCGCGTCCCTCGCCTGTGGCTCTGAACGTCTCGCGTCCCTCGCCTGAACGACGTCTCGCGTCCCTCGCCTGAACGTCTCGCGTCCCGCCTGCGTCTGCGCGTCGCCTGAACGTCTCGCGTCCCCTCGCCTGCGTCTCGCGTCTCGCCTGAACGTCTCGCGTCCCTCGCCTGAACGTCTCGCGTCCCTCGCCTGAACGTCTCGCGTCCCTCGCCTGTGGCTCTGAACGTCTCGCGTCCCGCCTCGAACGTCGCCTGAACGTCTCGCGTCCCTCGCCTGAACGTCTCGCGTCCCTCGCCTGAACGTCTCGCGTCCGCTCGCCTGAACGTCTCGCGTCCCTCGCCTGAACGTCTCGCGTCCCTCGCCTGAACGTCTCGCGTCCCTCGCCTGCTCTGAACGTCTCGCGTCCCTCGCCTGTCCTCGCCTGAAACGTCTCTCGCGTCCCTCGCTGAACGTCTCGCGTCCCTCGCCTGAACGGTCTCGCGAACGTCTCGCTCGCCTGAACGTCTCGCGTGCCCTCGCCTGAACGTCTCGCGCGCCTCGCCTGAACGTCTCGCGCGTCCTCGCTGAACGTCTCGCGTCCCTCGCTTGAACGTCTCGCGTCCCTCGCCTGAACGTCTCGCGTCCCTCGCCTGTGGCTCTGAACGTCTCGCGTCCCTCGCCTGAACGTCTTCCCTCGCGTCCCTCGCCTGAACGTCTCGCGTCCCTCGCCTGTGGCTCTGAACGTCTCGCGTCCCTCGCCTGAACGTCTCGCGTCCTCTCGCCTGAAACGTCTCGCGTCCTCACCTGTGGCTCTCTGAACGTCTCGCGTCCCTCACCTGTGGCTCTGAACGTCTCGCGTCCCTCGCCTGAACGTCTGCGTGCGCTCTGAACGTCTCGCGTCCTCGCCTGAACGTCTCGCGTCCTCGCTCCTGTGGCTCTGAACGTCTCGCGTCCCTCGCCTCGCTCGTCCCTCGCCTGAACGTCTCGCGTCCCTCGCCTGAACGTCTCGCGAACGTCTCGCGTCCCTCGCCTGAACGTCTCGCGTGCCCTGAACGTCTCGCGTCCCTCGCCTCGCTCGCGTGGCTCTGAACGTCTCGCGTCGCCTCGCCTGAACGTCTCGCGTCCCGCTGAACGTCTCGCGTCCTCGCCTGACGTCTCGCGTCGCCTGAACGCGCTCCTTGAACGTCTCGCGTCCCTGTCGCCTGAACGTCTCGCGTCCCTCGCCTGAACGTCTCGCGTCCCTCGCCTGTGGCTCTGAACGTCTCGCGTCCCCGTCTCTCTCTCGAACGTCCTCGCCTGTCCTCGCCTGAACGTCTCGCGTCCCTCGCCTGAAACGTCTCGCGTCCCTCGCCTGTGCTCTGAACGTCTCGCGTCCCTCGCCTGTGGCTCTGACGTCTCGCGTCCTCGCCTGAAACGTCTCGCGTCCCTCGCCTGTGGCTTGAACGTCTCGCGTCCCCCTCGCCTCGAACGTCTCGCGTCCCTCGCCTGAAACGTCTCGCGTCCCTCGCTGAACGTCTCGCGTCCTCTGAACGTCTCGCGTCCCTCGCCTGAACGTCTTCGCGTCCCTCGCCTGAACGTCTCGCGTCCCTCGCTCTGAACGTCTCGCGTCCCTCGCCTGACGCACTGTCTCGCGTCGTCCTCGCCTGAACGTCTCGCGTCCCTCGCTGCGCTGAACGTCTCGCGTCGCGCTCTCGCTCGCTGAACGTCTCGCGTCCCTCGCCTGAACGTCTCGCGTCCCTCGCCTGAAACGTCTCGCGTCCCTCGCCTGAACGTCTCGCGTCGCCTGCGTCTCGCTCTGAACGTCTCGCGTCCTCGCCTGAACGTCTCGCGTCGCCTCGCCTGAACGTCTCGCGTCCCTGCCTGAACGTCTCGCGTCCCTCGCCTGTGGCTCTGAAACGTCTCGCGTGAACGTCCTCCCTCGCCTGAACGTCTCGCGTCCCTCGCTGTGGCTCTGAACGTCTCGCGTCCCTCGCCTGTGGGCTCTGAACGTCTCGCGTCCCTCGCCTGAACGTCTCGCGTCCCTCGCCTGAACGTCTCGCGTCCCTCGCCTGAACGTCTCCTCGCCTGTCTGAACGTCTCGCGTCCCTCGCTCTTGGCTTCTCGAACGTCTCGCGTCCCTCGCGCTGTGGCTCTCGAACGTCCGTCCTCGCCTGAACGTCTCGCGTCCCTCGCCTGAACGTCTCGCGTCCCTCGCGCTGTGGCTCTGAACGTCTCGCGTCCTAACGCCTGAACGTCTCGCGTCCCTCGCCTGAACGTCTCGCGTCCCTGCGCTCTGAACGTCTCGCGTCCCTCGCTGAACGTCTCGCGTCCCTCACCTGTGGCCTGAACGTCTCGCGTCCCTCACCTGTGGCTCTGAACGTCTCGCGTCCCTCGCCTGTGCGCTCTGAACGTCTCGCGTCCCTCGCTGAACGTCTCGCGTCTCTGCCTGAACGTCTCGCGTCCCTCGCCTGAACGTCTCGCGTCCCTCGCGCTTGAACGTCGCGTCCTCGTGGCCTGAACGTCTCGCGCCCCTCGCCTGAACGTCTCGCGTCCCTCGCCTGAACGTCTCGCGTCCCTCGCCTGAACGTCTCGCGTCCCTCGCCTGAACGTCTCGCGTCCCTCACCTGTGGCTCTGAACGTCTCGCGTCCCTCGCCTTAACGTCTCGCGTCCCTCACCTGTGGCTCTGAACGTCTCGAGGACAGGTCCAGCGATCAGCTCCTCCACAGACGACTCCATCCTCCGCTCGCCATTGATGAGCCACGGCGTCTGAGGCAAACTGCGGCAGAACTTGTTGTACCGGCCTGGACCACCATGAGACAGTGAACGGTCATATGAGTCAAGATGAACAATCAGGGGAAAATATTCTGACCGATGCTGGGATTAGATTAGTCATTTAAAACAAATATTCAATTCACATTTGAAACATTTAAAACGCCCAGGAGCGTCATCGTCTCAGAGAAGACTGAAACAAACAGCTTATAGTAAACTTCACTGTCCCCTTATACGAGAAAATTGAACATCGCAAATTTAAAATGCATCAAAAATTCTGTAAGTATTTAGGCTTCAGCTGCAATGTTAGCGCCAGTTTTGTTTTTACTGAATAACATACAAGTTTTCTCAACATTCATGCGAAGAAGTGTCACCATTTCATCCCATTTTCTTGTAAAAAAATAGCCCCCAAAAAACTAAATTATTTTAGTAGTCGACTAGTCAATTATTTCTATTGTACATTGAGGCTTTTGAAATGCTTTTTTAATCAAATAAAGATTGAAATATGTTGACTGAAGGCTTGTAGATGGAGACTATTCACAAATTTAGTGTATTTTTGATCAAAACAGTTTACTCTTTTATTTGATAGTTTGCTTTAATAATGTTATAAAAAGGTCTTTTCGTATGTGTTTTAGAGTCCAAATAATAATGATCAAAATATACAAGCACTAAAAGTAACCAGGGTAAGAGGAGTTAAATGTGAACCTGCGATGAAGACTGACGTGTGCAGACACTGGACGTCCCGCGACACGCAGCGAGACGACGGCCGCGGCGGAGGACAGGGGTAATGTCTGAGGGGAAATAACACACATTTAAGAAAATCGCTGTGTGTCATAATCAGGGACAGAGTCGGGACAGAGTCGGGACAGAGTCGGGACAGAGTCGGGACAGAGACGGGACAGAGACGGGACAGAGACGGGACAGAGACGGGACAGAGACAGACCGAGCCCAACACAAGCCACTTCAGCCCCACAAAGATAAGCTAAGAAAAAACTAGTTAAAAGCGTGCTAATGGCATATTTTACATCAGTAACTACTTTAAAACATTAACAGGTTCTATTTCAGTCCAAAAAAAAAAAAGCACTTGGCAAATGTGTGCGGGTAATGTGATCTGCGTTCATACAAAATACTTACTTCAAAAATTTGGTGTCAGAAATTTTCTCCAGGGCCTTGACAACAGCCATGCGCGTGAAGACCGACTGGAATAATGAACAAAACAAAGAAATAACAGCCAAACCTAAACTCAGAGTCAAATACAATATACATTTCTGTTTCTTATACTTTTAGTAAGTCCAGTATTCATGTCTTTGCCACACTTGCCCTGGGGCAGGCTAACCCAGATGTGGCTGTCGATCTGGGCCTCTCAATACAATAGGCATCGAACACTCGGAGATTAAACATTGTCCAGACACATGGATTGTCTGAAAAACTGTGTTAAACTAAAGTTAAGGTTGCCTCTCATCCAAGAGTCATTCTCAATCTGCGGCTCTAGTCTGAGAATATTTATGATACTCTGAGTAAGCCCTGCCCACCAGGCGGAGCCTTCTGGTGATAGCCTGGCCTGTTTATATCTGTAGGTTCTTCAAGACCATATTGTTCCGTCGTCTTGGAATTTCCTGTTCACATGGCCCTTATCATAATATAGTTGTCCGATTAATAAGTCACCTTTTCAGCTCAGCAGATTCAGTGGGTTAATAATAAACTGATAATTAGGGCTTTAGTCATCTTAATCCTTTGACTGTTGCCCCCAGCCACAAGCAGACTCTGTTGATTCTTTTCAAAAGCAACATTTAGTCAAGCTCTGGGGTTTTTGTCTCTATTCTTTATGGTAATTAGCCTTCATGTAAAGACTGATTTTTCTGATCAGTGAAAGGTGCTCTATAAATAAAGCCTCACTTTCAGACTTACTACATAAACTCTTCATGGACCAACTACATGCCCTGCCAATTGATTCGTTGACTAAAAAGGGGGCGGGGCGATGCTGGGTAAAGGGTCTCAAAACTATCAACATAGGGCATATTTACATATGTATCACATGTTCATTAATATATAAATAAATACTAGGATCTTGCACAAAAACTACTTTTTAACAGAAGTTCTAATAAACAGCATCTTCATAAGTGACAATACAGATCAAGATATCTCACAATTTTCTTCACCTTCATAATAATTTGCACAAAAAAAAAAAAAAAAAGAAAAAAGGTAGAATCTACTGAAATACGGATACGGAGGAAAATGGGTTTTTCTTTCATTTTTATTTTAGTTTTACCTCTTTTGTTTTTGTTGGATGGAAGCAGTCTGGGCACGTTGTTGCTCTGGACAAAAAAGATAAGTGCACATTTTAAACTTTTTTAAAAAAAATCAGAATGAGTGAGTTCAATACAGTTAAACAGAAACAATAAAAATAGAAGAATATCAAAACTTTTCTTAATTATCAGCTGTGTTGTGTTTCATTTGCTCCTATTTAGAATCAGAATGAGTTTATTGCCATTGTCAATGAACAAAATTCACAAACATAGGAACTTGTCTCGGCCTTAAGGTGCAACACAAAACACTGAGCAATGTAAAACATATATTCAATCAAAAAGGGCATGCATTAAGAAACTATTTAAAAAATTACTATATAATAAAATTAAATAGGCATTACTTATGTACACAAGAGTTACAGTTAGATTTACAGTTGTAGTGCAGAAAGTGACAGTGCACTGAGTGATGAATAGTTGCAGTTAAAGTGGCAGGTGTTTAGAAGTGTTCATGAGTCCAACGGCAGAGGGAAAGAAACTGTTCTTGTGGCGGGAGGTTCTGGTCCGGATGGACCGTAGCCTCCTGCCTGAGGGGAGTGGTTCAAAAGTCCATGTCCAGGGTGAGAAGGGTCAGCGGTGTCCGACCTGCTCGTCCAGAGCCCTGGAGACGTACAGGTCCTGCAGAGATGGAAGTCTGCAGCCGATCACCTTCTCAGTAGAACGGACATTGCGCTGTAGTCTCTGTTTGTCCTGGCTGTGGCTCCAGCGTACCACACGGTGATGGAGGAGGTGAGGTAGACTCAATGATGGCCGTGTAGAACTGCACCATCATCTGCACTGGCAGCTTGGCTTTCCTCAGCTGCCGCAGGAAGTACATCCTCTGCTGGGCTTCTTGATGAGGGAGCTGATGGTGGGCTCCACTTGAGGTCCTGGGTGATGGTGGTGCCCAGGAAGCGGAAGGAGTCCACGGTGGTGATGGGGGAGTCCTGTCATGACGAGGGGGGGCTGGGGGGCTGTGGCTTTCCTGAAGTCCACAATCATCTCCACTGTCTTCTGGGCGTTGAACTCCAGGTTGTTACCGCTGCACCAGGACACCAATCGGTCCACCTCCCTCCTGTAGACAGACTCATCCCCGTCCAAGATGAGCCCGATAAGGGTGGTGTCGTCCGAAAACTTGATCAGTTTCACGGAGTCGTGGCTGGAGGTGCAGCAGTTTGTGTACAGGGAGAAGAGCAGAGGGAAAAGTACACAGCCCTGTGGAACTCCTGTGCTGATAGTCAGTGTGTGAGACATTCTTCCCCAGCCGCACACACTGCCTCCGATCAGGAAGTCAGTGATCCACCTGCAGGTGGAGTCGGGCACGTTGAGCTGGGAGAGCTTGTCCTGGAGCAGAATAGGGAGGATGGTGTTGAAAGCAGAGCTGAAGTCCACAGGATACAGGAAACAAGATCCTGGCGTAGGTTCCCGGGGAGTCCAGATGCTGCAGGATGAAGTGGAGTGCCAGGTTGTGCCATTTACTTTGCTTTTGAACAGCCTGATCTTATTAACTAAATATATTCAAATGAGTGGTAGGACGACATTTTGTTATAACAGACAAAGAATGGGAAGACAATTTACATACATCTAACTGGAGGAGCACATTTCACGTATGGATAGAATTGTGTCTTTTATAACTTGAGTAAAGACCAAAAACCCTGCATGAAGCATCGTTTAATTTGGTGACAATGTTTTACGGCCTAATTCTGTACCAATTTTAAAATATGACACAAACAGAATCGGAACAGTCACAATTTATAACTCAACACGCACTAAAACACTTCTCAGACCATCTCATGTACTGTATTTTAGGTACACATTTAGAGCTTAAAGTGCATATGACACGTTCTCATGTTTTTCAAATTATTACTTTGTTTGGTTATTTAGTCCCTCTGGTAAATATTTATCATAGTTTTACTTCCGTTAAGTATCAGTTTGTGAAGAAATTTGGTCAAATAAAACTTGAAAATTACAAGAAGTAGAGCCGAGTTCTATAACCGAATCCCTCTGTGATGTCATCAATATGTGACGTGCCATTGAAAACACAGAAACACTTTACACTAAACTGACACTTTTCTGACAGTTTAAACGATCATTTAACAAAATAAAAGAGGTTGTCGAGATTATTATGGGTCAAACAATAAATATTATGTGATATACATGGATTTTGGTTCTCATTTACAGTATGGTTGCTAGGTAACAGCTGTGGAATTACCTCTGCCAATGTCATATTTGCTGCTCGTGTCCAACCAGGAAGTAACATTATAAACTTTCAAAATTGTCAAACTGGGGACAAATAGGCAAAGTGTTTCGTAAAATCTTGAATCTAATCATGTTTTTGTTTTAGTGAATCATAGTCAAACCTGTGAGATGCACTTTAAAAGGTCAAATCAGTTGGGATGGTTGTTATTTGTCAAATATTTACTCAACATGAGTAAGATGGACATTTATAAAACTTACCTTTTATGTGAATTTACAGATAGACATAAATGCCCTTTATTTTATCATAGTTTTTACTTTACAATTATTATTCACATATATATGTTTATGTGAGGGCTGAACTGATTTAGCCCCTTTTGCAAACAAATACATCATATTTAAGCTGCAATGTAAATAATTATGCTGAGAAAATCAAAAAAATTTACAGAAGAATCTAATTGTACTTGCAGAAAATGGCAGTCTTTGTCGGTTTCTGGATGAACAAACTCCACGCCGACCTCAAACGCACTCTGGAAACACACGTCCATGAATGTAGCAAATAACATCTCTGCTTTATTTAGCCTTGCTGTGTACCTTCGAGAACACTGCGGCGCCCCCTAGTGCCTTTGACACCAGACTCTGCATTATCCACTTGAACGCCTCTTTCACTTGAATCACGTCGTCTTTTCCCAAAACTAAACTCTTTGCTCTGATGAATGCCAAAATACGGACAATTAAAAACTTGTTTGTTTGTGATCTACTTTAACTAATCTGACTTTACTATTACAAACTAAGGTGTATGTTCAAATTAACCCACCTTACTTCAGTCTTTACATGAAGCCAACACGAATGCTGCGAGACAACAACAATGAACAAGTTAGTCAACCGTTTCTTGACAATTAGAGCTTTGTATTTAGATCATTTTGAAAAGAAAACAAAAGGATTTTACCTCTCGGACGCAGAGCTGAGCGGGAAGAGACACCGACAAGACCAGGGAGTCGAAGTCATAGTTTTCTGTCCTCACCGCTTCTGCCAGCTGTTGGAAATCAAACAGGTTTGTAACGTCTCTGGGCAAAATATACAATGTCCCTCGCCAAAATTGCCCCCATGTGAATATGAGCAAAGGAGACTGTAAAAATGTACTTTGGCTTTAAAAGACTTTTCAGAGCTTTTGTCCTCGTTATAATGATCGTTTTCCTTTCTCATTTACCTACTCGACGTTGTATTAAGGGCGATTCATGCATCGCTTCTGAGAATTCGAGTCCGACGGTGAACTGTGGGACCGACCAGGTAGGGCTGTAACTAACGATCATTTTCTGAATCGATTAGTTGTTTGTCACGTGATTTAAAGAGTTTCACTAAATTTGACCTGGAATGAAGCTGAATTGAAGCCGTTTGAGAAGCACATTTATGGACAAAAGAGTGTTTATATCAGTTCACACAATCTCTAGGGCTGTAATCCTTTAGTCGATTAATCGGCCAACGGCGTTTTAGTCGACCAAAAATGTTTTTAGTTGACTAATTGTGTTATTTAGATTAAAAATGATTTATATGGGACAACAGCAAAAAGGAAAATATGTGGAGTATATTATATGAATCATGAGTTTACCTTATATATATTTAGACAGAGATTAGATTGCGCACAGGTAGACTCTAGTTAATCATTAGGTCAACATTCAATCTTTCGGCAATCATCAGGAAACTTCTGATGGAAAAACCAAGTCAGTGCAAAACAGCAGAGATTCAGATGTTAATTTGTTTTTTTATAAAATGAGATGTTTAACTAAAAAGGTACTCAAGAGCATATTTAAAGGCTAATTACAGTACAAATAATGCATAATATTTGTCCTTTAATATGTCTCCTTCAGATACAGCGGCTAACATTCTGCCCAATAAAGGTAATAATCAATAACGCTGACGAGAGAGAAAAAACAGATTTGGAGTCCCGAGGTGCTACTCTGGGTTTGTTTGTATGATCACTTTCAGAAAGTGTCCAGAGGTTTGTGTCTTTGTACCTTTGAGGCCAGTGTTTGGTCGCAGTGCTCTAGTAAGATCCCCAGACACACCGGACACACGGGACTTTCCTCTTCTCTCGTTGGTTCAGCCTCTTCTGGTTTGAATCGTTTTGGAGGCGGGGCTTCGTCTGCTTCCCGTTCAGCGTCAGCGGCTGGTTGGCTCTTGTTCTCAGAGGTTTCTCCTGTTGAGCTGTCGCCGTCACTAATGAACTCTTTGAGCTCCTTAAGTAGCTCCTAAAAGAGAAGAAAAGCAGAGATAATCTTTTGTTTTCAAATATGATTGCGAATACTTTTAAATAAGTGCATAAAATGATTCTGGTTCGTAGTCCAGTCACGTTTTCTGCAATACTTGAACCTCAAACACAACATATCTGGCACATTTTGGCACATTTCTGATAATACTGTTTGAATATCGTCATCAGAATAATACAAACATGTAAAAATATATATTTATTTACAACAGACCCAGTGTCAATTTTACAATGTAAATGTGCTCCACACAAGTCATCAACTTTATATTACATTTCTACATCTCATCACAACTTAAGGTTTTGAAAAGTCCCTATTCTATATTTTTTTTTCCCCCAGGTACAGCAATATTGATATAAAATCTTCATAGTGATAAGCCCCGCCCCGCCTCTTCATAGTGATAAGCCCCGCCTCTTCATAGTGATAAACCTCGCCCCGCCTCTTCATAGTGATGAGCCCCACCTCTTCATAGTGATAAGGCCCTCTAATGAAGCATTTCCAAAAGCCTCACAAATGTATGAAGCATTATAATAAGAGTGGAACATCAAGGGTTATTTTGCATTATAGTAGAGCAAAAGCCTATATGTTTCTTAATGTTTCTTTTACTTCTTATGTTACCATCTATCTAACGGAGAACAATCATTGCAGAATAGGCAAGTCTTTATAGCTTGAAGTTTGAAAACAACAGTGAGCTGCCACTTGGGGCCGCCACCAAAAGTTGGAAGCAGATAAAGTCTCTCGGGAGTGCAAAGCAAGTGGAATGGGGTGAAATAATGGTCACAGAAAAGGTCAAGGAGTTTATGCAGCTGCGGAGATGAGCTCACCAAGAGGTGGATCTTAGCAGGGGGGAGATCCGGAATAATAATGAAGTTGTAGGTTGGTACAACTTACGCGTGCCAAATGTAAAGAGGCTACAGGACAAGTGGTTTTACGAGGGGTCAATATTCATGAATCTAGACACAATCAAAAGGCGTGTAACAGTCGGAGGTGGGCTTTTTCCTGCAGAAAATTGCCCCGGTTGGTTGGTGTTTGTCATCTCGCCAATAAAAGACTTTTTGCATTGAAACTTCTCAAGTCTGGATTTTAGGTTATTCTTCACTAAGAGTTTTCTTCACCTCCTCTTCATACTGATATGACGTTTTTATTTTTGAAAAGTCTTTACTGAACATTTTGTAAAACCAACAAGTTTCACTCAGATACATAATAAATCATAGTCCAGTCTAATCAGGAATCAGGATATATTTATTGCCATTGTCAATGAACAAATTCACAACATAGGAACGTGACTTGGTGACAGATGCGACATGCTAGACATGCATAAAGAGCACCGGCCACCGGGGCGGCTCGCTTTCGCGCAGCGCCTACTCGGGTACTTGAACTCTTGGAAAATGAAAAACAGTTTCAGCAATAAGCATACAATGATAAACAACACATATTGAGTACATTACACAACAAGTCAACGTGATGGATATTTTCAGTGGATATTGGGGGATGGGACACAAACAAGATAACACAAAGATTAGGATGTGGGATGTGCAGACGGTGAGTGAAGGCCAAATCTTGTTTTGTGTAAGTGTCTGTGTCTTCAGCACGGCCTTGAACGCCTGTTGCTCCCCAGCCCGGGGCCAGATAAGAAAAGGGGAGAGAGATACAAGGGCGAAGAAGAGAAATAAGTACTTTTATACATTTTGTTGATCAATGATTACGATCAATATAATCCAATCGTTTCTGGTCCTTTGTGTGCGATCAGCTTGATTCATTGAGTTACTCCGTCCGACAGCGAAAAGTTCCCATTTCCTTGATTGAATCCCCCAAAGTCTTTTGCATCTCCATGGTCCGAAATAAGATGTTACGGTTCAGATCAGTGAGTTGCACCGTGCCGTGCTCAAGTCTCTGTTCGAGTCCTTTCATTCTTTCACTCAAATCCAAAAACCTTTTGATGTTGACGTCAGACAGTTGTTGGGGTGAATTTTTCTGTCTTCCCATTTTTCCGATAGCACAAGGCGACTCCGAGCCCAATTAGGAGGAATCCCGCTATCATAAATACAAATACAAATAGGTCCTCCACATCTTCAATGAGCAGGGGCTCGATGCATAGAACCTGCCAGTTCTTCCAATAGTCCCGTACGTACCCCGCTGAGGACGTCCCGTCGGGACAGGTTGCTTCTCCCGGGGAAGCTTTTCTCTGGGAAAAAACTTTATCCAATGCACTCAGAGACCAATCAATTAGATTCATTATTTCGAAGAAACAACAGGTGATCCAGCGCACTGTGATTTAGAGAGAAAAAGAGAAAAAACACGACGAGAGAGGCAAAAGTAGCAGGCAGCAGCGGGAGCAGAGGAAAACACGTCCGCACAGGAGGGAGGAGTGGACAAGAGACAGAGAGGTGGGCGGGGATAAGGGGTAGGTGAAAACAGGATATTTCTGAGCACTCGAGCCTCAGTTGCAGGACAAAACAGGCTTAAATCAAACATGCAGGAATCAATCAAAATACACCTTTGAGTAAACCAATGATGAGGCCTCTATAGACACGTTAAGCTGTAAAATTTTCATCATTAACGTGCAGACTTCCAAACACGCGGTGCACACGGTCCTTAGGCATTTTACACTTACACCAAATCATCAGTGAGGCTGTTGTTTACCGTGTCTGCAGCCTCACACGTTTATGCTTTGACAGAGCGGTGTTTCAGAGGAACCGGGGCTCTCTGGCCCGCCAAGACCAGCGCAGAGTGGTGTTGATGCGCAGAAGAAAAATGAATATATCTAATTATGGGAATCTCGGCCGCGGGCCGGACCAAATTGCGGTCCGCCTTTCAGAGACCCCGGTCTAGTTTGTGAAAAAGTGACACACGTTTACCTGTGGCGGTCTCTTGTAAAGGGACTGGACGTTGACGCAGCAGAAGCGCAGCACACATCGAGGACAGCAGCCGCTCGACAGCAGCTTCTGAACCAGAGCTTTGTCCTTTTCCTTCAAAGGCAACATCACTGCAAAGTCACCTGAAACGTCCAAATGTACAGGAAGCCTCAATTCCAGCAACAACTATATACTTTAAGTGAAAACACAATCTTGACATTTGAGAAGTATCATCCATTATCCACAAGTCTGAGCCATCAAAGACAGTTTTATTTTGATTTATTTCACATTTTCTAAAGTAATAAATCCTTGAATGGAGCATAAATTTAATAACTGACATCACATATAGTGTGAGGAAGTATTTGAACACCTTGTGATTTTACAAGTTCTCCCACTTAGAAATAAGGAGGAGTCTGACATTTTCATCGTAGGTACATTTCCACTGTGAGGGACAGAATCTAAAAAAATTCTAATAACAAATCTAAGAAATGACGTGGTATGATTTTTAAATAATTCATTTGTATATTATTGTTGCAAATAAGTATGTGAACACCTGCCAATCAGCAAGAATTCTGGCCTGTTAGTCTGCCTTTACAAAATCCACCTCTACTCCACTTATGAATCTAAATTAGAAGCACCAGTTTGAGCTCGTTAGCTGCATAGACACCTGTCCACCCCCTAAATCAGTCAAACTCCAACTGCTACCATGGGCAGGGCCAAGGAGCTGTCAAAAGACACCAGAGACAAAATTGTAGACCTCCACAAGGCTGGAAAGGGCTATGGGGCAAGTGGCAAGCAGCTTGGTGAAAAAAGATCAACTGTTGGAGCAATTGTCAGAAAATGGAAGAGGCTAAAGACAGTGCCGCTCCCATTATGCACATAACGTGCAGTGCGTAGGGCATCAGTTGCTCCGAGGCGCACTACCAGCCTGACCAGGCAGTTTGGATTGTATGACAGAATATGCCATTTGTGTAGAAGCTGCACTGTTCCTTTTACAATTAAATGTGGAGTGTGTGTGTGTGTGTGTATATATATATATATATATATATAGTACACCTACTTTGTCTTTAGTTGTCATTTAAACTAACGCCAGGACTCGAGTGATGTCGCCTTTCTTTCTCTCCAAAATGAGTTTGAGATGTGCACTGGCAGCTCCACTGTACAAGCCACAGCATGAACAGACTCAGACAGATCAGGGACACTGGGAGAGGGTTAAACTCCACATACGCATCATTTGATCCACAAGGATCAAAATGGTCTTTAGGTGATGAAAATTGGCCTCATATTCAAAGAGCATGAAGCCAAAGTGGTTTAATTTCTTACAAATGTCAAAATCATCTTTCCATAAATGCAACAGAAAGCGTCAATAGTTTACAGCATGTAGTGTTTTCTAGAGCCTCGATCTGCTCTGCAGAAGAGCAGGAGAAGGGCTTCGGGTGACACTAGAGCAGAGGCGGAGCAAGGAAATTTAGGGACTGTGGTTGGGATGGGATATAATTTCATTACATCTAAAATGTACCAGAATACATGAAACCCCCTTGGGTTTGTGATTCAAGCAATATATACAAATATAAATAGTCTACATGTTAAGTTTTTATTTTTCACAAGTTTGAACGGGGTTGGGGGTATGGTGGCACCACTGAGCCTTTCTGCTTAGGGCACCCAAATGGCTAGCAGCGGCCCTGGATAAAGACGACTGTCAATCTCCCTTAGACACGGGGGTCCATGCAAGATCTCACCTCGTGGGGTGTCAATGATGATAAGAAAAGTGAGAAATCAGCCCAGAACTACGGGAGGAGCTGGTCAATGACCTGAAGAGAGCTGGGACCACAATTTCAAAAGTTACTATCGGTAATACACCACGCAGTCATGGTTTAAAATCATGCATCGCACAGAAGGTTGCTTAAGTCAGCACATGTCCAGGCCCATCTGAAGTTTGCCAATGACCATCTGGATGATCCTGAGGAGTCATGGGAGAAAGTCATGTGGTCAGAGGAGACCAAAATAGAACTTTTTGGTATAAAACCACATTTGCCAATGTTTGGAGGAAGAAGGAGGATGAGTACCATCTCAAGAACACCATCCCGACTGTGAAGCATGGCGGTGGAATGCTTTGGCTACTTCATGGAGGTTATTCCACATAACCATTCAGACTTTCTTTCATGCTATACTACTTAGAAAGCGTCAACAAATGACATTGTTTGCATGATAGGATAAATTAATAAAAAAGGTTCAAAACTTGACAAAAGATTAAAAGAAGTCTAAAGCAGAAGTCGTCGGATGGTCTGTTGAAACAAGTCTGTTGAAATGTCTGAAATGTGTAAATGTTATGATGCAAAGAAGTTTTGACATCTGCCCCATGAATAACCTGCACTGCATGCCCAAAGCAGATGGGACAGGCTGCACACTGCACCTGTATTCCAACTTGGAAACTCAGGCACGATTTCAGAACCCTGAGGTGGATCTGAGTTAGAGAATCCAACATGGCTACGCCCTGCTTAATATAAAGTTGAAATATTGATAGTCTTATTTAGTTAAAATGTCTGGCCTCTAAATTGTTTTTGAGTGTCTCAAAAATTTTACTAGTGTTAAACTATTAGATATATCTGTAGATAAAAGGTGGGGGTCAACATTTCTTAGAGTAGTGCCCAGTAAAACCTAAAAACAGGATTTTACCTTTGTCTAAATGCTAAGCACCTATTATAATTTCCTTTTAAATAAACAAAGCATATACAATACAATAGTAAATGTGTTTAAACATGGCTCAGACATCACTTACATGTGTCTGAGTGTTTATACTTTGTAAAAAAAAAAAAAAAATGTTTTCATTTTCATACCTTGAGATATTCTGAGTTAATCCCAGTTCCTCCATTGAAATCAAATATTTCAATTCACTTTTTTTTAATTAAATGCGTTACTTTCTCCTTTCCTAAATCATAGAACTTCACTTTCATCCAAATAAGAGAAGAATCAAAAGCTTTTCAAGATTTCAACATTAACCTTGTGTCTACACTGAACTCTGACAACACTTAACCTTTATATTAGCAGATTAAATACGCATAAAAACATTAAACTGCGTGAAAACAGGCTAAAAACGTGAGTAAAAAGCACAAATGCACAAACCTGTTTCTCACATGGAGGAAGTCGCGTGTTCTTCGTGTGTTGTCTTTGTAGAGAAAAGGCTCATTACTGCCCCCATCTGCGAGAGACGCGCTAAGACTTGAGTAACATTTCGAAGTACCTGTTTAAAAATGCGCTTTTAAGAGGAAAAGTAAAAGTATGTCACACTAATTTTGAGAACTGTTTAATGTATCATGCAGTAATTTTGGATAAAAAAAAAGAAAGAAATTATGCAGATCTATCGTCAACAAAGGTCAATTCGAATGAATTTCTCAATTTTGGAAGTCAAAACTTTTAGGCACAGCGTCACCATGAACGTGTAAAAACGAACCCCTCAAATCAAATGAAAAGTACTTTCTAATTTTTAGTCCAGTTCATAAAAGTAGTGGAGTAGAAAGTAGGACGAGCTGCTCTCAAAGGGAGTGAAGTAAAAGTAAAAAAAAAGTATCTACATTTGCTGTTTCTGTTTTGTTGATTTTTTATTTTTTACTATTACATTGTCTTATTTTAGTGTGTTTAATATATCAACTTGGTTATTTCAAAGTATGTTATAAATAATGTCTGGCAAATAATGTGCCAGTGCACCATCATCTGCACTGGCAGCTTGGCTGTCCTCAGCTCCCTGGGACTGACTTATGAGGACTCAGTTGAGGTCCTGAGCATTATTTCTGATTCCGTAGCCTACAGACTGGAGAGTAGGTTGTCCCTTTGGGGAGTGTTACTGACTGTTTACAGTATGTTTGTAAACAGGCTATTTGGATATTCAACCCCTGAAAAGCTCAAAGGGTCATGCCATGTCCCAGCCTGCTTCAAGGCGTCCATCATTGTCCCTGTCCCCAAGAAGCCCCGGATCACTGGACTTAATGACTACAGGCCTGTGGCGCTGACGTCTGTAGTCATGAAGTCATTTGAGCGCCTTGTCTTGCCTCACCTCAAGTCCTTAACCTCTTCCCTGCTGGACCCCCTGCAGTTCGCCTACAGAGCCAACAGGTCTGTAGACGACACCATCAACCTGGCACTCCACTACATCCTGCAGCATCTGGACTCCCCGGGAGCCTACGCCAGGATCCTGTTTGTGGACAAGCTCTCTCAGTTCAACGTGCCTGACTCCACCTGCAGGTGGATCACTGACTTCCTGACGGAGGCAGTGCGTGTGGCTGGGGAAGAATGTCTCAGACACTCGGACACAGGATATCCACAGGGCGGTGTACTTTCTCCTCTGCTCTTTTCCCTGTACACAAACTGCTGCACCTCCAGCCACGAGTAAAGTTTGCGGACGACACCACCCTCATCAGGCTCATCTCGGGAGGATCTGTCTACAGGAGGGAGGTGGACCGGCTGGTGTCCTGGTGCAGTGGTAACAGTGGAGACAGTGGAGATGATCGTGGACTTCAGTAAAGTCACAGCCCCCCAGCCTCCCCTCATCATGACAGACTCCCCCATCACCACCGTGGACTCTTTACGCTTCCTCGGCACCACCATCAGCCAGGACCTCAAGTGGGAGCCCACCATCAGCTCCCTCATCAAGAAGGCCCGGCAGAGGATGTACTTCCTGCGGCAGCTGAGGAAAGCCAAGCTGCCAGTGCAGATGATGGTGCAGTTCTACACGGCCATCATTGAGTCCATCCTCACCTCCTCCATCACCGTGTGGTACGTTGTGTATCGCTGGAGCCACAGCCAGGGACAAACAGAGACTACAGCGCATTGTGCGTTCTGCTGAGAAGGTGATCGGCTGCAGACTTCCATCTCTGCAGGACCTGTACGTCTCCAGGGCTCTGGGACGAGCAGGTCGGCTCACAGCTGACCCTTCTCACCTGGACATGGACTATTTGAACCACTCCCTCAGGCAGGAGGCTACGGTCCATCCGGACCAAGAACTCCCGCCACAAGAATAGTTTCTTTCCCTCTGCCGTTGGACTCATGAACACTTCTAAACACCTGCCACTTTAACTGCAATATTCAACCACTCACTGCACTGTCACTTTCTGCACTTCAACTGTATATTTAACTGTAATTCTTGTGTACATATTAATGCCTATTTTATATTATAGTAATTTTAAATTGTTTCTTAATGCATGCCCTTTTGATTTCATATATGTTGTCTTTATTATTGCTCAGTGTTTTATGTTGCACCTTCATGCCGAGACAAGTTCCTATGTTTGTGAATTATGTTCATTGACAATGGCAATAAACCCCTTCTGATCCTGATTCTGATTCTGATGTTTATTATTAGGATCCCCATTAGCTGAACTACTCTTCCTGGGGTCCTTAAAAAAAAGAAAAAAAGAAGTGACAGACATTCATACATCAAACATTACATACACAAAACACAAACTGTAAGTATACATTTTCATTGTAGAAAAACCATAAATATTAAATGTTAAATTAAAATATATCAAAACTGTTTAATTTATAGATGATTTATTTCTAAAAAATCTTCAATTGATTTTTAAAAACTGTCTTTTGGTCAGTTGTGAAATATGATGGCTCTTTCATAGCGCTGTATTATTTGAGAAAGTTATTGTTTGCTTTGGGGTTAAAAAACATCTTTCAGATGCATGTTTCGTGGCAGACTTATGAGAGTTGTTTTCAAACTGACTGTATAAAAAGTTAGGGTTTTTAAGTAGAACTTTTCCCATGTTGAATAAAGTAAAAAAGTGAATGCCTGGTATTGAACTGTTTGCCAGCATTGTGTTTGTACTGGTTTAATGCCATACGGGCAGCTTTCTTCTGCATCATCTGGAGATTCTCTGGGTCTTTCTTTTTGGCAGCAGCCCAGATGCTCTGACAATAGTCTAGTTCAGAAATGACCACTGGCTTGGTGTTGACAACACCCATATTCTTAACCATAAATTCAATGTGTCTTGAAGAAAATGTATTGTCCAGATAGACAGATAGATTGTTATTAATTAACAACTGTAACTTTGAATCTTATTTAAGAGACTTATTTGAGCTGAGCCTCATACTTTTGGTCTTTGAAATCCTCCATTTAACTCCATTATCTAAAACCCATCGCTCTACAATGTTTACTTCTTTGTCATATTGCTGTCATTGTGTCATTGGGCAAGACACTTCGTCAACCTTGCCTCCAGTGTCCATGTATGCTGGTGTGTGAAAGAAAGTGTTTGTGAGAATGACTGGGACAACGGATGGAAATGAGTTCAAATCCAGTGTGTTCATCAACATACACTGTCCCGATCAAATAAAAATAAATAATAATTGTGAATTTTTCTTCATTTATTTGTGAATTTTTCTTCATTTAGCACTAGAAGCAGGTGAAAATAGAATACAACAGCGGACTAAGGTAGCTTCCTTGGGGAACTCCACAGAAAAACTTATACACAGTGTGAACTTTTTGACCAGAATAACCATTTGAAAACCAAATGGCTATAGTTTTTCCATAAGAAAACTGTAATCAAGCACATGGAAAGCAGCTGAAAAGTCTCATAGGACTGCTCCACATAATCCTTGGCAGAGAATTGATTTTCTTGTCGTTAGATAAAGGTTTCCAGGCTAATGTTCAGTATATGACAGACTGAACCCGAAATGTCCTCAGCTGTACTCATCTATGGTATCAATGCCTTTACAAACAGCTTTAATTCATTTCTTTTAAATGACTTGTAGTTGAACCATTACTCCTCTTTGCCATTGTTTTAATTTTTGATTGCTAAAAAAAATAATTTAGATGGTTTGCTGCTTCTTTTGGTTTTGTTATATAAAGGCCTCCACTTTCAATAAATGTGGTTTGTTCAGTTTTCCAAAGTTGTTTCTGATAATTTTTTGTCCTTTGTAAGTACTGGGCAAAATATTTTTATTTGACAACATTTCTTAACTTGCAGTAGTTTTTCTTGTCCTCCACTGTGTTTTTTCTGCTAATTACTTGGCCTCATTTCTTTGATTCAATTCTTGGTCAGCCTAAAGTGCCTGATACCTATTCAGTGTTCATTTCTTGACAGATGCCTGTTGTTTTGCTTGTTGAAAATGTATTAAAAATGCCCTTTCTTTTTGATAAGATTGTTTGAATATAATTTCTGGTCTTGCTTTGGGGACTTTAGTCTTTCAGGGAACCATGACCATAATATGACCTGTGCAGCCTACTCACTACTACTCATACAGACACAGCTTTGGTAATAATAATAATAATAATACCACCATATTGATTTATGTAATTTCTCCACAAACTGTGACCAATTATTTTTAGTTCATAATTCTCAAATGAGCGATCTAAATGGTTCTCTGCAAAAACAGGAATATCATTGGTATACATATATAGCAAATGTTCTAATTCTGCATAGACCTTATTTCTTAAACTACTTATACTGCATATTAACATTATTTATTTCCTTTTGTTCAGTGTATTTTGTGCACTATCAGCCTGTCATACCTTAAAAGGCAATGCCCCCTCTTTCTCTAGTTGTTTTCATCTGAGGTAGAAGTTCTTTTCTTCTGTATCAGCAGCTGTTCCAGTGTCCAGTGATGACTGAACCTGTAAATGACATCATCCTGATTTGTGGACCTGGAGGCACCTCATCTGCCTGGTTGACCTCTGCTCTATGAGCCTCCAGCCCTCTGTCTTCAGTGTTTCTGGCTCTGGGGCACTCTGGGACAGTTCTCCATTTGCTAAATTCCTTTGGTTAATCTGCTTCTCTATGATTGGCCAATGAACCATCTTTGTTTGATTTTCTAACCTTTTTTGTTCAGCCCTGGGGGGCAACTGCTGTTGGGATTTTGGGCTTTGTAAAAATAAATTAAATTGAATTAAATTGAAGAGCATCTCCATTGTGCAGTTTTGGAGAGAGTTTCCCTTAGAATACAAACCAGTCTACTGTATGTCTGTCCAAATCCAAAATGGCTTAATGATCATGACATTTTTGTACAACCTATTTTGTAAAGGAATAACGTCAGCCCTGTTAATGTATAAACATTACCACAGACTTTCTTTTATGCTATACTACTTAGAACATCTTATGATATTGTTTTTCCTAAAAGTCTAAAGCAGAAGTCTATCTGATTGTCTGTTGAAATAAGTCTGTTGAAAGAAGTTGCGAAAAATGTGGATTTTGACATCTGCCCCATGAATAACCTGTACTTGGCTCATGCCCAAAGCAGATGGGACAGGCTGCACACTGCACGACCTCTGACCTGGACCAGGATGGAAACTTGGAGAACACACTGCATGAAAACAGAGTGCAAATGTATTAGTGCTAATGCATTTTTAATTCCTGTAAGCAATTATTTAGCAAGACTTTTGCAAAGGTCATGTTCTCTAGATTGTATCTTAGAAAACAGCTGACTTGAACTTTCATTTCCCTTTTTTGAATAAAAGCATTCTTTCCTAATCCATTAAAAGGAGGCATCCTCTCATCTCTGCAGCTGGAGATCCTCATCCAACAACCTGCTCATCCGATGAATGGTAACACCTTTATTTTCTCTTTTGATTTGCAGGTTTATGACGGTAAACAGCTTAATATTCAGTTCATACAAGATGCACGGCATGTTTTGATGCAAGAATGTTATTTAATAATAATTATACTAATTTTAAAGCTTTAAAGTATTTTTAATGCTTCAATTCCTATTTGTGGGAATCAAACTGAAATGTATGGACCTTATTGAACCAATTGCTTTCATAAGCCTAATCAAAAATAATGAATAACTTCTTACATTTTATATATTGAGGAACTAAATTAATCTAGAGTGGCCTGTACTGAATCTCACATTTTGAATCTTGCATGAGGCATATTGTCTCATTTGTGTACATCATACTACACCTTTAAAAGTAATTGGTTGTCCCCTTTGAGCAATACATTGGAAACATCAAAGGTAGGAGTTAGGGTTTACATAAGGGTACTTCTACCTATATGCACATACATGTGTGTGTGTGTGTGTATGTGTGTGTGTGCGCGTGTGTGTGTGTATATATATATATATATATATATATATATATAGTAATGGATGATGTGTGTGTGCGCGTGTGTGTGTGTATATATATATATATATATATATATATATATATATATATATATAGATAGATAGATAGATAGATAGATAGATAGATTGTGCAAAGGGGCCCCTGAGGCAATCCAGCACATAACAGGATGTAAGATGCATGGCATAGTGTACAGGAACATCTGTGCCGAGTATGGACTGGAAACCCCAAGGTCAAAGTGAGAAACACCCCCAAAGGTGGTAGAGAATGACCGAGCCAAGATCCTGTGGGACTTCCAGATACAGACTGACAGAATGGTAATGGCAAACCAACCTGACATTGTGGTGGTGGATAAACAGCAGAGGAAAGCCATTGTGGTTGACGTGGCGATACCAGGATATCAGGAAAAAGGAACACGAGAAACAGAAGAAATACCAAGGGTAAAAGAAGAGCTGGAGAAGGCGTAGAGGGTGAAGGCGAAAGTGGTCATCGGGGCAGTGACCCCCAAACTGGAGGAGTGGCTACAACAGATCCCTGGAAAAACATCAGACATCTCAGTCCAGAAAAGTGCAGTACTAGGAACAGTAAAGATACTGCGCAGAACCCTCAAGCTCCCACGCCTCTGGTAGAGGACCCGAGCTTAGAATATGGGATGAGACCACCCGCGAAGGGTGAGAAGGGGATTTTTTTTATGTGTGTGTGTGTGTGTGTGTGTGTATGTTTATATATGCATGCACATATGCAAAAGTCAGAGTTAAAAAAAAAAAAATTCTATTTTTACAATATATTCAAAATAAAGACTTCAATTGATCAATCAATCAATCAATCAATTTGAATAAATCAATGATCAAGCACAATTTTTCTCAGAGTATACAATGAGGCAAACTTTATTATCCACAAATGCATAATACATAACGGTTAGGTCCATGGTAAATGGGCCTAACCGTTGTGAGCCTGTGCTCACTGTGATAGAGCCTTTCTGTCAGGAAAATGACACGTTACAGCGACCACCCCCAATGACTTCAGCCTTCCATCAGCTGCTGGGGGATTCTTGTGCTATTATTGTTAATAATGAGTGGAGTATGTAGGCCTACTTTAAATGGTGGCTCATGTTTTTCTCTTTGGTGTTTCTTCTGCAGATGGCCTCGTTGCTTTGGACTGTGCTTCTGCCCACACTGCTGTGGGCTCAAACTTCTGGAGCTGTGGATGAGACAGAGCTGGCAGCAATCATGACCCAAGTCCTCACTGCGTAAGACAAACAACTGTATATATATATTTTTTTAATATTAAATGTTGTATTAGTTGATTATTTTCTTATTGATATAAATTAATGTATTGTTATTATTATTAATACAATAATTGTAGTATTATTATTATTAATAATCAATGTAAAATGAGCATTTATTTATTGTCATCAACATTAATTGCAATAATTTTTGCAGCTATCGACCAACTTATCGGGTGCATGGGTATGTCTCAGCTTTATTTATAATCAGGCTGAAATTCAAGTGATTCTAATTTGAGGTCTTTCATATTTTTATAGCGACACTCCTACCTTTACTCTAGCTGTGAGTATTCCATACAACCCAACAACCAGACGCTATGACTTGAGCCAAGTGACTGCAGTGGACAACGGCCAAACCGTGAAACAGCGGCTGGACAACTGTGAGGTGTACGTGGGCAACAGAGTGATGGGCGCCATGGTTCTCAAATGGCCCGCTACCAAAACCCAGTGCCCCAATGCCGCCATACCAGCGCATTGGACTTTTGTAAGAGAATTGTGTCCAAATGTTCAGACGTGGGCCGATTTAGGCCAGGAGTGCACAAACCGCATAAACAAAAAACTTGCCAGGTCTTCAAACGGTGCAGTAGATCATGCAGAGTACCGCGTGTTGGAAAGCTTTAATCATTTTATCAATAAGTTCAACAATGGGCAACTGAACCGAAACGACCTGATGTTGTTTTACTCATACAAATCCCCATGCGACACTAGATGTGCAAGCCTTACCAACGAGTGGCGTATAGTCCAATCCATAACACACATCAACAACTGGCCCAACCATGCTCTTGTTTTTTCAAACATCTTTGTGCCGACAAAAACTAGCCTAACCGAAGCAACACTCCAAACGAATCGCCGCACTGCACTCACCAACCTCGGAAATGCCATACACGGTGTGGGAAACATCTATCGCTGCCGTGTTGGGGCTAACCGCTGCACTAGCTGTAGCGTGCCAACAGGTGTGTCTGATACCTGTGTGAGCGATGACACCCGCAGCAGAAGTACCTCCCCAAATGGAAAATAATATGGGGACCAGCAAATATCCAAACAGAATTAACCAAAAGCAGTCGGACTTAATTAGTTCTAAATGTTTTGTTCCCAACCAGGAAAGAGCGAAATATTAGGCACGTTCGAGCTAAGCAAGATCTGATCCGATCGGTGATGATTACCGGTAGAGTTTTGGGTTTTACCCTATTGATCTGTACAAGGCTGCTGGGCATTTTCTTACCCCCTGATTGGACAATTCAACTCCGGTCGATCATCCAGACGAGGCACAGCCAAATACAACTACGCCTATTGGCTGTTAAAAACCAAGTAGGCTAAGTCCAGCTGTTTTTGTTTCATTCTTTTTGGATATAATTTTATGCCAAGATAACTCAAAATATCAAATAAAAAACTAGTGCAACACTAGTTGCATTATAAAATACAACTTGTAACTTTCACCATATTTTCTGTATAATTTGGCCTCAGAAGGGTTGCTCTGTTTACAGAAATGCATCGAACTGATGCCATAGATTGCCTAGATTTGTTCAGTCATTGGGTTTTATGCAGTTATTAAAGTAAATGTCACTATAATCCACCTCTGCAATGCCTTTAACAATATATATTTTTTTGCTGATCTTGCATCATATGCAAATTAATTGTGTTGTGATGATTTGTGTTTAACTGAAACATTGAATTCATAATTTTTCACAATCATTTTAATCACATGTCCATTGTTACAGAGAGCAAGTTGATCTACTATTCTACTTTTTCTTTTCTTCATGTATAATTACAATAAAGTTTAACTCAGCATTGAACCATTGTGTATTTCAACAATTGCATTCTTAAAATTTCAATCCGTCATACTTACAAGTTTAAGCCTGCACTATGAGACATACTTCTAGTTCTAGCATAGTTTTGGTTTAGCTCCTTAAGCTACTTGTTTTTGGTTCCTATAGGTTCATGCCAGACACGTGACCTGTACTCCACTGGCAGCCATCTTGTCCTAATTAAACAAATGTAAACTCCAAAGGAAATCTGCATTAACCGCTCAGATATCCGAGCAGTCTGAAATCTTCCATGCGTGTGGTGCACGCGTGTGGTGCACGAGTACTGCACTAAATGTTCATTACGTTTTTTTGTTATTTAAGCTTGTGGCGCTTACTTTGATGAAGGTCTTATAAGTCCATGGAAAGTATGAAAAAGCCGTTCAAAACCCTGTAAACTTATTATTTATTTTTTAATCCTCTTAATCTGCTGAAATTGTAGAGACAAGTAGAAAGATCAAAATAAAGATTTGATTTCATTTGTTTAGTTAAAATGACATATTTCTGCCCGTCTTTTATTTTAAAGATTGCTTTTTCAGCTTGTTTTGTTTCTAAGCTAATTATTAAGAACCGTTTGATTCACTCTCATAATATTAACTCAATATATTATTAACTATCTATTTCGCTGTAAGCCTTAACAGGTTGGAAGGGAAAGGAAGGCATTTATTTTGCGGTAAATTTGCAAACTTCATAAAGCAGAAGTCTCAGTGTGAGTCCGGTGTTTTATGCACGGATATCAGTCTAATTGTCATCGTTGTCTGCAACGGCGTGACCGTGAGCTTTTTATTTCCCTTTTTGCGTTTGTACATAAAAGAGGCCTTCATCCTCTCATTTCTACAGTGACAGATCTTCATCCAGCTTGATCAGAAAATACCTCCAGCTCATCTGACAAACGGTAACACGTTTATATTTTACTCTTATCCTTGGATCACGTTTTGTAACATGTTGAAATGTACATAATAGTTAGTACAAATCAAGTAAAACGAAAATGACGTGAACCGTTTGGCTTTTTCTTTTTTCCGTAGATGGCTCTGGTCTGGACTCTTCTTCTTCTGCTCAAGCTGCTTTTGACTCAAACCTCTGAGGCTGTGCACGAGACTGAACTGGCAAAGCTCGTAAACGACCTCCTAAATACGTAAGACGACTATTTGCACGCTAAATACTTTGATTGCTTTCAAGATTGATAACGTCGCAATTTATTTTGCAGCTATCGCCCACATTATCAGGTGCATGGGTATGTCTGTTAAGTAATCATACATTTGCACAAGGTTTTTATCAGTTGTCTAATTTCATGACTTGTTTACAGTGATACTCCCACGTTTACGGTGGCGGTGAGCGTCCCATTCGACAAAAATACCAAAAGCTACGACTTTAAAAAGGTGACGGACGAGGACAAGGCGGAGGTTGTGAGAGCGGCGCTGGATGGCTGTCAGGTGTACGAGGGCAGCAGAGTGATGGGTGCCAGGGTTCTCAAATGGCCTGACGTTTTGAAGCAGTGTCCCGACGCGGCTATACCTGCAGAGTGGACGTTCGTGAAAAACCTGTGCCCCGACGTTAAGACGTGGGGGGAGGTAAGCCAGGAGTGTGCACAGCGAGTGTCAAATGCCAAGTCGCCAAACGGTGCGGTTGATCACGCTGAGTACCGCGTCTTGCAAAGGTTCAACCATTTGGTCGACAAGCTTAACACGAAAAAGTTGGGAAAAACCGACTTGATGCTGTTTTACTCGTACAAATCCCCATGCGACGCTCGATGCGCTAACCCCGCTAACAAATTTAACATTGTCCACTCCATACAGAGTATCACTAACTGGCCCAATCACGTTCTCGTCTTTTCTCAAATATTCGTGCCGGTCAAAACTAAATTTGACGACATTCAACTGGAAAAAAACCTCCGCACGGCGCTTGTGAACCTCGGAAATGCCATAAACTGTTTGGGCAATATCTACCGCTGCATATCCGGGTCCGACCAATGCACGAAATGCGCTGCGCAAACAGGAGTCGCCGATGCCTGCGTCAGAGATGTGCCAAAGGTCCTGCCGTCCCGCAGTAAAAGCGTCCCAGTTAAACCCATGAGTGTATTGGTTAAACCCGGCAGTAAAATTGTTCCGAATAGTTCGCGGAGCAAAAGTCCACTTAAAAAGTAAAGTTGCTAACCTCTACTGTCTGGTCCCCACATGACCATAATTGTTAATAAGTGTTGCTGGTATTAAAGACGGTAAAGCTCAGTTCAAGTGGTTTGTTCAAAGCGTGTTGTTTATACTTCGGTGGAGGTGATGGCAGTGCATCCAGGTGGAGTCTGCGGTGGAAGTGCTCGTGGTTCTGCAGCACGCCACTTGTCTGTAGTCAATAATCCAGCAAATTTACAAAGAAGCTATTGCTCGGAAATCAACCACGATACTGCCTGGCATATTTTTTCTTATTTTACAATAACAACATATAACCATGAGTATCAATAAAACAACAGAAAAATAAAAAAAATGATTTATTTTTCTTCTCTGTTCATTGTTTGTTTGTTTTAATACATGGTTTGATAAAGCTTTGTTTAACACTCAATCATTGTGTATTTTATTAATAGTTACATTTTAGGACAGCAAACTTTCTACAAGTTCTGATGAAGTAGGAAATGTTCAATATGACTCTGGGTGCAAGAACAAACTGCTTTCTTCTTATAAAATATGAATTGTCCTTTAGTGTCACTAGATTCTTCTAATTTCCATCAGCAGACCCCACCGGGCAGGTTGACAGAAAGATAAAAACACACACACAATAGATACACTATTTACGCATATATCTACAGCTGGACAGAAACAGGCAAAAAGGATTGATCATGTTAGTACAAACATTCAACAATAGATAACATGAGAGTGACAGATTTTTGTTTGATAAAATCATTCAAAACCATGTTGGACCTTGTAGATCAAACAGGCCGCTTTAAACAGTTTGAAGTTTGCAAAATTCAACAAATACATATTTATCAATATTTGGCACTGGTGGTAAGACAAATGTTACTTTTCTTTGCTTTTCTATGTTCTTTTAATGCTGTGTCTGAATATTTTCTACTTCTGAATTGACTTTCTTTGATCAATATTTCTTTCCGTTTATTGTTTAGTTCACTTAAAAATACCACAGGTCATTTATTATTTTGCTTAAAGAACTTTCCAAAAAACCTTTTCAGTTGTTGGTTGGCAGCCAACTGAAAAGGTGCATTTACCGCCACCTACTGGAGTTGTACGTCTTCAAAGTTTGTGTTTTACGCTATATCATTGAAAAAACGAAAAAAAAAAAAAGGAGAAAGAGAGAGAAGCAGAGAGAGAGGGTAGATAGAGAGAGAACGAGATCTGAACTCCATCTCCCAGAAAGCCTTTCTGCTGCGTCAGTGATCACATGATCCGTCACGTCCTCTCACGTGATCAGTGAAAGACAAACATGGCGGACGTGGACGCTGCCAAATCTCTGAGCGGTTTGTTGAACGGAATATCGCAGAAAGTTTATTACAACAATCCAGAAATCACAGAGGAACTTCTGAAGAATGAACTTTATCCGGAAATGTCACCGTCACCGGACGAGTTTAGCGCATTACACGAGAAAATGAGAGCTCTTCTCAAGGTAAACCTGCGATTTATGTTCTATGTTTATTCTCTAAAGCAATCCTTCTGAAAAGCCAAAATATAATATACTTTAACCACAAGCAACATACTCTGCCATTATATCATCGTCTAAGCAAGATTTACCCACAATAAACCTCGATTTCATTCATTGCTAATCAAAATGAACCGTTATTATGACGATTAAGACAAAAATTATATATTCAAATTCATCTGAAGTGAAGCAAAAACCTTGTTTTCTGTTGTTTCTTGTTGCTTCTTCCTTTAAAATGTTGTTCTTTGCCTCAGTCATAATGTTTATGTCATTATTTGTTACTAACAAACACATCAGCTTGTACTGCAACTACAAGTACATTCGTTAAGTAGTGGTTAAATACGAACTGTAGTGGCCAAGGCTGCAACAATTAATCGATAATTAAAAATAAATAAATAACATGGACAATGAGAATATTAAATCAAAATGTCAAAAAAGAATGAACGAAATCAGATTTTCATTATGAATACACTTTTGTATTATTTGTAAATAATCGCTATCGAGAAGCCTTCAGTCACCATATTTGAACTTAATCCGAAACTAAACCTTTGAGAGAGAAGTTGACTCATTAGAAGGTAAACCAGTTAACTAATCATAAGGTCAGGCTGTGTTTATAATGTATCATAGATAATTATAGTTCGTTTGTCGATTGGACTATAAAAAAATATTTTAATGATATTTTAATAATCTTTATTGTTAAAACAAGAAAAGTCCTTTTTACAACAAAAAGACAGGGACATTATGTCAAAAAGAATAATCAATTAACATCTAGAAGCCTCCAGTCTCATATTTCAACCTTCATTTGGTTGTTAATGTAGTCTCAATGTGTAATAGGCAAGGCAAGTTTATTTGTAAAGCACAATTCACACACAAGGCAATTCAAAGTGCTTCACACAACATGAAAAAAATGCATTAAAATCACAAGGACATGGCAGAAATCACAAAATCTTAATTTAAAAGTGCCATTTTCAGGCTATCCGTCAAATAGTTCAAGACATAAAAGAGAAGAGTGCAAGTCATATGCACAGCCAAACAAAACAGTTTTTAGTTTAGATTTGAACATTGCCAGAGTAGCGGCCTGTCTCACATCCTCAGGAAGACTGTTCCAGATTTTAGCTGCATAAAACTGAAACGCACATTTCCCCATGTTTAGTCCTGACTCTGGCACCAGCAGGAGGCCGGTCCCTGAGGTCCTCAGAGTCCGAGATGGTTCATATGGCTATGCACAACATGTCCGAGATGTACTTTGGTGCTTAGGCCATGGAGAGACTTGTATACAAGCAGAGCTGCTTTGAAGTCTATTCTCTGAGCCACAGGGAGCCAGTGCAGAGAGACCTGAGCACAGGACTAATGTGATATCATACTTCCTGGTTCTGGTCAGACGTCCCGAGCAGCAGCGTTCTGGATGTACTGCAGCTGTTTTACAGCTCGTTTGGAGAGGCCAGTGAGCAGGCCGTTACAGTAGTCTAATCTACTGGAGACAAACACGCATGGATAAGTCTCTCCAGGTCTGGTTTAGACCACTACTTTTGATTTTGGCAATAGTTTTTTAGATGGTAAAAAGCTGCTGATATAGTTATTGATCTCGACGTGGCTGTTAAAAATTCAAGTCTGAGTCCATTATTACCCCCAGATTTCTAACTTGATTTGTAGGTTTTAGAGCGAGACTCTGGAGGTGACAGTTAACAATTTCTCTCTTGTTTCTGTGGGCCAAAGACTATGATTTCAGTCTTGTCTGAGTTCAGCTGGAGAAAGTTGTTCTGCATCCACACACTGATCTGTTGAATGCAGTGACAGAGTGAATCCACTGGTCCATATTCACCTGCCGTCAGTGAAACATAGAGTTGAGTGTCGTCTGCATAATTGTGTGACACATTCTCACTGCGTATCAACTGACCTAACGGCAGCATGTAGAGGTTGAACAGAAGGGGTCCCAGGATTGACCCTTGGGGCACCCCACAGGTCAGGGGCATCTGGTCTGAGACACAGTTACCAATTTCGACAAAGAACTTCCTGTCTTCCAGATAGGACTTTAACCAGTTTAGTGCAGTGCCAGTGATGCCCACCCAGTCCTCTAGTCTCTGTAAAGAGGGTCCCATGATCGACAGTGTCAAAAGCAGCACTCAGATCTAACAGAATTAAGACTGAGGCTTTGCCCGCGTCAGTGTTCAGGTGGATGTCATTTGTCACCTTGACAAGAGCAGTCTCAGTGCTGTGATGATGTCTAAAACCTGACTGGAAAACATCAAATGAGTTGCTTATTAAGAGGAAATCAGTGAGCTGTAATAGTAATTATAGTTTGACCAGTCGACTACTTAAATAAAGGTTTGATTTGACTGCTCTTGCTCCTGCTCCTGACACACTTTCTCACCACATACAGTCTACATAATCACTGACAGTCTGCTTCTGTGTCAGGCCATAGCCTCAGCGGACATGGACCAGGGCCAGTTGGACGCCTTCCTCACGGCGCAGACAAAGAGGCGTCAGGGTGGGCCAGGCCTGAGCTCCGAGCAGGCGGCGGCGCTCACTCGCTTCTGGAAAAGTCACCGTCCAAAAGTGCGAGAGGCGCTGCTGAGCCAGAGCCGCTGGGAGCCGGCGCTGAGGGGTCTGAGCTGGAGAGTGGACGTCCAGGCTGCGCACGGACGAGGAGACCACAGCGGAGCCGTCGCTCTGGTGGAGCTCGAGCTGGGACGAGCTGGAGAGGTTTGCGAATGCAGAGTATTATGTTATTAGTTTTAGTCTAGCGTATTTCATGCTTATGAATGATGTGCATTTCTCACACATGTTCATGATGTCACACAAATATAGTTCAATCGCAATAATATAGCTATGCTCAATAATGATCAATTAAACATTTAAAAACATGGGTTCAAAAAGGAGGAAGTGAAACTTATTTACCCAGACTCATTATAAAAGAGGTTACTTTACCAGAGGTGTCCAAACAGTTTCACTGAGGGCCACATATTGAAGCATGTACTAATCTGAAGGCCACGTGACTAAAGACAACAGTGAGTCATTAAGATCATTTAAGTTAAAGTCACCACACCTTTAATACAGCTTTAGAACATTAATGTTGGGTCTGTGCCACAGGGAAGGAAGGTAGAACTTCTCTGTGTCCCCAGAAATAAATATGTTCATATTAGGGCTGCAACGATTATTCGAGTAACTCGAATAATTCGATTACAAAAAAGCTTCGATTATTATTTTATTGCCTCGATGATTCGTTTAATTTACGCTATTTAATCAAAAACACGTGAATCTGTGGCGCGCGGAGCGCACGGAACGACTTGTGGCGCTTTTGTTTCACACGGAGCTTGTTCCGCTCTGACGAAGGCGCAACAGGAAGAGAGCGGCGCGTTTTAAACTCACGAGTGCGACGGGGAAGAGTTTTGATGAAAGAGCCATGGATCTATTATAATAATCCCGAGCAGCAACTCTAAACACCGCATCTAGCTCCGCCCACCCCAGCCCCGCGCGCTTCGACACGCCCCCCGCGGACCCCCGCGCTCTCCCACACAACAACTCTGCTTCCCAGTCACAGTTGTACTTTTAAACAGCCAATGCCCATGGAAACAGCACGGAGGACCGCGGTTATGTTAGAATAATCTGTTGTGAAACAGAAAGTCCGAGACGCGGAGGCCAAAGTGACCGGCACATGGAGCCACAACACCAGGACCACCGGCCCACCAGGACCACCGGGCCCACCCAACATAACGTTTAACAAATGTCTTATTTTAAGTGATGTGACAGAGCTACTGTAACTGTTTACAATCTGTGACAAATTAATGAAGTCCTTTTATATATATTCTTTCTATACAAACAGAACAGTTTGGACTGAAGTGAAATGTTGCTGTTTTGGGGACAAATTCATATGAAATTAAGAATAAAATGTGTTATTTTAAGCAGAAAAAAATAAAAAAATATATAATTTGTTTATTACTATGAGCTATAACGTTTATCTAAAAAAATATTTAATATGCGTTTAAATGGTTTACTGAATGTGCAAAAAAATTAACCGATTAATCGAAGAAAAGAATTGATAGATTACTCGATTATTAAAATAATCGATAGCTGCAGCCCTAGTTCATATAAAATCAAACAATTATAATGTGGATTTATTCTTAATTATTATTGTTTATGAATGAGAGTGTGCTTGTGAATGAGGCCGTGTTTGTGAATTAGAACAAGTTTGGGAATGAGAGCATGTTTGTTAATGAGAGCGTCTTTGTGAATGAGAACGTGTTAATTAAGGACTGTGTGTCTATGAATGAATGAGAGCGTGTTTGTGAATGAGAGCGTGTTAATGAATGAGAGCCTGTTTGTGAATGAGCGTGTTTATGAATGAGAGCGGGTGTTCGTGAATGAATGAGGGTGTTCGTGAATGAGAGGGTGTTCGTGAATGAGAGGGTGTTCGTGAATGAGAGGGTGTTCGTGAATGAGAGGGTGTTCGTGAATGAGAGGGTGTTCGTGAATGAGAGGGGTGTTCGTGAATGAGAGGGTGTTCGTGAATGAGAGGGTGTTTCGTGAATGAGAGGGTGTTCGTGAATGAGAGGGTGTTCGTGAATGAGAGGGTCTTTGTGAATGAGAGCGTGTTCGTGAACGAGAGCGTATTTGTGAACGAGAGCGTATTTGTGAACTAGAGCGTTTTTGTGAACGAGAGCGTCTTTGTGAATGAGAGCGTGTTCGTGAATGAGAGCGTGTTCGTGAATGAGAGCGTGTTCGTGAACGAGAGCGTGTTCGTGAATGAGAGCGTGTTCGTGAATGAAGTGTTTGTGAAACTCTGAACTTTCTAATGACATGTTTTTCTTCTCAGAGTTCAGAGTTTGTGTGTTTGGAGATGGATGAGACCAAAGTGAACCATTTGCTGAAGAAAATGGGCGACGTTCAGCAGAGCATCAACCGAATCGTCCACCGCTCACCGCAGAAACCTGACGAGCCCTGAAACGAACTCACAACCACTGAAACGTGCCTGTTTTTATCATTCCAGCTTCATCGTGGGACACAGATTACATTTAGCTTTGTGAGAAATAGACTTTCTGTCCTGCACTGTGAAAGCGAATTTATTTCATTTATTATTATTATTTTATATGTAAATATTGACTCAACAATGACATTTAATCAGTGTTTGTGGCTGCGCGATAGATACAAAAATGAATAATATTGTTATTGTTGTTTGTATTTGCAGAATTTCAAATATCAAATTTATTGTCTATCATTAAAACAATTAAAATGTCAAAAATAAAAACCACTGTTTGAACATACATTGAACAGAAACATCTTGTGTAAATGTCCCAGAGAAGAGTATAAAGTAATATTTCTGCTCTTTTGTGGTTAATTTTCTCAAAGCCAGGACTTGAACTCAAAACCCTTAGTCAGAATGTCACTGTGAACGTAAATATAATCAAACATAAAAAGTACATTCTAGTTTTCAGTCCAGTTAAAAAGTACAGATACGTGTGTATAAAAATACTGAAGTTAAAGTACACATTCAATGATGAAAGAATTGAAGTAAAAAGTAAGTGAAAAACAACTTACGTACAGAGATCAAAAATTTTAACTGAAGTACTTTTCCTTTAGCACTTTGATACTTTCCACCACTACTTGAAATCTGAATTTAATCTTTATGTAACACTTGTTTACTGTGAAAACTGCAAATAAAAGACCTTAAATGTAGCGTGCCTTTGTTCCCACGGCCCAGTTTTCTCACATTTTAAATATATCTTTGAAAGTAAATCCATCACACATCCCATACTCTGATCCTCACTTTAACCAGAATCTCACAACCAGGCTCTAAATTTAACAATAAAGAGCACATTTTACTACAGAATATACATTTTCATCGCTTTTAAATATGTTCTGACATCAAAATCACACGTGGACTTGCATTTCGCTTAATTCTGAGCGAAATGGATTGTGTTTAGAAAGTCCTCTCCCTCCGAGCGTCAAAAACAGTCTGTTCTGAATCTCCCTGATGTGCGACGTCATATTCTGGCTCTGAAATCTCCTGTGCTGTTTGCTGTCTTAAATCCACATCTCCAGAATCCTGAGTGTTTCTGATGTCGACTCACAGTCATTACAAGTGTGCTTACATTAGCATGTGAGGGAAAGCTAGCATTTGTTTATCTCACCTGTGTAATTCCCTCAAAAACATATTTACCTAGCATGGGAAAGTGACATGAAGCCCGTTGTTTTTTGTAACAACGGTTTATTTTGAATTTTTATGTCAATTTACGTAATGTTTACTCAAATACTAAATAACATCCAAAATCCCTCCTGTTTTTATTATTTATATGAATCTAAAATCAACAAAATGAAGCAAGATATTTAAATCTGGCTCTATCCATTTTTTTCAATTTTGATGTCCTAAATATGTGCAATTTTGCATTATTTTTTTTAAAATCAAACTGATATCTGAGATTTAAGATTCACCTGCAGTGTCTCGCCTTAAATATGATTGCAATAACTGTGATTTCCCTCGTCTCATAATTATTTTCTTATTGGGGCTTGTTTGGTCCAAAGGGGCTTAAACACTAATCTGTGCACATGGGGTCAGCCAGACTGGATCAAGTTAATATTTTGGGAGGATTTTTTGTCAACAAAGAGAAAGTTTAAATGTGGCTTAGTCACAACAACCCGGGCTCTAGTTCTTTGTGATTGACACAACTCTGAATTTTATTAATTCGGTAAAAGCACTTCAGAATGTACAATACTGTTAAAAACATGTGCTGAATTTAAAAAAAAGAAGAAGAAAGAAACACTTAAACCTTCATTTGTATCTATCATATAGTGAAAATTACTTACTACTTAGAATTACTATAAATAATAGTATTATACTATAAATATACATTTCCCTTCTTTACACAGGATAAATATAAATGAGCGATTGTCATGTTGTCACATTGATTTGAGTCTCATGCTTAGTTTATATCTGTGGTTTATATATCTTTAGTATGTGAATAAGTAAACTATTCTGTGCTTACAATAGCTACAACATGTGTATTCAAGACACTGCAGGTGAATCTCAGATCGCTGTGCTTCTGTCTGTTCTGTAGATTCACATTTTTCATCATGTAATGTTTTCTTAGGAGAATAAATGGACAAATTGTCCCATATTTGAGACATATAAATCTGAAAAATGAGTAGAGCCAGGTTTATATTTCTTGCTTCATTTTGTTGATAGATTCAAAAGATTTACAGAAGAAAATCTGGATATTTTATTTCGTTTTTGAGGAAATTATTGAACATTTTTGTAAAAATTGAAAACTTGGCCTCATAAAAACCTCCATAAATCAGGCTTTGAATTAGATTAGAACAAAACCTTCAGTGCAATCTGTCAAAATCAAGATTTTTTGGTAAAATGTAAAACATTGGTTTAATTTAGAATCAGAAAGAGTTTATTGCCATTGTCAATGAACAAAATTCAAAAACGTAGGAACTTGTCTCGGCCTTAAGGTGCAACATAAAACACTGAGTAATAATAAAACAACATATATTCAATCAAAAAAGGGCATGCATTAGGAAACAATTTAAAATTACTATACAATAAAATATAAAATAGGCATTTCTATGTACACAAGTTTACAGTTATGTTTAAAGTTATAGTGCAGAAAGCGACAGTGCAGTGAGTGATGAATATTGCAGTTAAAGTGACAGGTGTTTTCAAGTGTTCATGAGTCCAACAGCAGAGGGAAAGAAACTATTCTTGTGGCGGGAGGTTCTGGTCCGGATGGACCGTAGCCTCCTGCCTGAGGGGAGTGGTTCAAACAGACCATGTCCAGGGTGAGAAGGGTCAGCTGTGATCCGACCTGCTCGTCCCAGAGCCCTGGAGACGTACAGGTCCTGCAGAGATGGAAGTCTGCAGCCGATCACCTTCTCAGCAGAACGCACAATGCGCTGTAGTCTCTGTTTGTCCCTGGCTGTGGCTCCAGCGTACCACACGGTGATGGAGGAGGTGAGGATGGACTCAATGATGGCCGTGTAGAACTGCACCATCATCTGCGCTGGAAGCTTGGCTTTCCTCAGCTGCCGCGCAGGAAGTACATCCTCTGCTGGGCCTTCTTGATGAGGGAGCTGATGGAGGGCTCCCACTTGAGGTCCTGGGTGATGGTGGTGCCAGGAAGCGGAAGGAGTCCACGGTGGTGATGGGGGAGTCTGTCATGATGAGGGGGGGCTGGGGGCTGTGGCTTTCCTGAAGTCCACGATCATCTCCACTGTCTTCTGGGCGTTGAACTCCAGATTGTTACCGCTGCACCAGGACACCAGCCGGTCCACCTCCCTCCTGTAGACGGACTCATCCCCGTCCGAGATGAGCCCGATGAGGGTGGTGTCGTCCGCGAACTTGATGAGTTTTACAAACCATTATATTCTTAATTGTTCATGATGATTTGTATAAATTGGTCAAACTAAAAATATTGAATTTGTAACTAATGCATTATGAATTGGTTCAAGAATAATTATATTATTTACCTAAATATTCAAGGTTAATTTTAAAATTCTAAATTAAATGAATGTACTTTTAAAAGATTGTAATAAGCAATGCAAATATGCTTAACAGGTCAAACTAAAAACATTTAATTTGTAACAGTCAATGCATCGTAGAAAAGGATTCACTCAAGTCATTCTCAATATTATAAACCGCTTCAAGAAGAAATGATTCATTATGTGTCAATTTAATAAGAATGTACTTTTAATACAATCCATTTGAACTCATTTGTCTTGTGTAGCTGCAGCTTTAAGGGCTGATGTTTATGCCATATGGGAGAAAAATGCAACAGTTTCAATGTCTCATATAAATCTATGGATAATCTGTTCGATAATCTGTGCTTTTTTTTATTGTGGCACATACGACATTTAGTTTAACCACATTCACTGTAATAAATAATGGTGTAGTTCAACTCACAAACTTAAGCAAAAGCTCTGCCTTAAAGTTTTAATTTATTCAAACACAGAAATATGTTCAAAGAAATCATAAATGAATTGAATAAATTACAGCGATTGTTCAAACGAGACAATGTGAGTTATTTCCACTTATCATTTTGTGTTCTAGATTAATCAAACTTGACAGCATGTCTCAGGTCAAAACGTTTGAGTTGTTTTAACTTATCATTAAGTGTACGTCATGTTATCAAATGACTTTTGTTTAGAACTCACTGTCTTCTGAAAACTTATTATGACAAGTTCAACATATTTTGGACTCATTGTTCACTCATCTTTAAAACCTTTACTTTAACTCATCTTACAGTTATTAGTTACAACTACTAAACTGTTCTAGTTACAACAGTGACAATGTATTTTGAAAATCATTTACTGCTGAATAAACACTGATATGGCTTTATTGCAGTGGGAGGAGGAGCAATTTTGGGAGGGGCTTTAGTTTGCGCTGCGGTGTGATCTGTTCATGTGTTCAGAGCAACAGGACTCTGCCAGAACCAAACCACATCCCAAAACCTGCAGCTCGGATCAGGTGAAGAAACGGCACGGACGGCAAACCAGTAACTGACAATGAAGCAAGAGCTGAAGCAGGCAAAGATCCAGGTGAGTGGAAATGAATGTACGGTTTTCAGATCAGTGTGGCAACTACGGAATATTTGATTTCTATTGAACACTGACACGTTTTCAACAAACTGTCAACCAAATAAAGGTTGAAATGTGGCGACCGAAGACGTTTAGAATGAGAATGTTTACGATTTGATTTGATTTGATAATGCCGCTGTCTTTGTCATCAAAAGGTCTTTGTGTTTCAGAGGCTTTGAAGAGGACGACATCACGGCGGGAAAAGAAACTGCGGTAAAGAATGGCAACGAGCCTGAACTATATAGCTTTTGGAGTTTATGTTCAAGCTGTAGATAACAAAACACCTAAAAAAAAAGTAATCAGATTGAACATTAGCGACCCTCACCTGGTTTGAGTGTGATTTGAAAGAGTTTAGATTGAGTAGATTGAGCTCTGAAGATGCAAAATGTTCACGTCTGAGTCACTTTCCACCTTCTAATGTCATCAAGTGTCTCTGGAGATTATAAAACCCATCGACATAACGGATTAGACCTCTCCCAAAACCTTTCTTTCTTTAACGTCACGCTAAAATGAGAGTAAACACGTGGTGTAGATTTTCCAGTTTTACTCCGACCTGCGTGGGCCTGCTTTTCCTTGTTACGTTGTTGGTACAAGGAAATGGTTAAATGTGACCTGTAGTGAACCTTGCATATTCCATTATAGCGGTTTCAAAAGTAGATTAGATTAGATTGTCTCAGTGTCGTAAATCTAATCTACTTTAAGATTCTTTTTCAATCTGTGAACTTGAAAATATCTGTAGTATTAGTAGTAGTAGTAGTAGTAGTAGTAGTAGTAGTGTGCGTTTGTCTCTAGTAGATTAGACTACTGTAACGGCCTGCTCACTGGCCTCTCCAAACGAGTTGTAAAACAGCTGCAGTACATCCAGAACGCCGCTGCTCGGGTCCTGACCAGAACCAGGAAGTAGAATAGATTCTCTGAGCTCCAGGAAGCCAGTGCAGACACCTGAGCACAGGACTAATGTGATCGTACTTCCTGGTCAAGTCTGAGTCCATTATTACCCCCAGGTTTCTAACTTGATTGCCGTCAATAAAACATAGATCTGAGTGTCGTCTGACTAACTGTGATAGGACACATTCTCGCTGCGTATCAACTGACCTAACGGCAGCATGTAGAGGTGGAACAGAAGTAGTTGCTTTTGATGTTGTTGTTGTTGTTATTGTTGTTGTTGTGGTAGTAGTAGTTGTTATTGTACTTTTTGTTGTAGTAGTAGTAGTGGTTATAATTGTATCAGTAGTTGTTATAGTTGTTGTAGTAGTTGCTGTTGTAGTTGTATGAGTTGTAGTGAATTTAGTAGTTGTAGTAGTAGTGACCTCTACAGGTTGCTGAGCAGCACTGCGTGGTAAACTTGGTTCCTCGGCGCAGTCCGTGGCCGTGTTCAGAGGCCCGTTCATGCTCCGCTCTCTAACATGAGCTTTTAGAACCAGAGCGGACAGCAGCTTCTTTTAGGGGTCTGCACATGCGCTCTGAGGACCGCACAGCCTCAAAGCCACTGACTTATTAAACTATCTTTTAGAGACAAGTCTGTGTTTGTAGCTGAGGCTCTGTTCTCGTTTCTGATGATTAGACGTTAGTTAGAAATACAGGCAGTCTTTTAACAAAATGTTATCACTACATACAGCTCCAATCACACTGTATTTATAATATAAATAACTACTAAAGGCATACGAATAAAACACAAACCGAGGAGGACGTAGTAGAGCTGATTAGTATAGTTTTATTTGCTGTATTCATTGTGCAGTAACCTCTTGCTCACTGTCTGCCCTGGTGTGTTATCTGTCCTCATTGTGCTGATAAGACAAAAGGATAACTATTTTCTGGTTGCACAGTACTAAATTAATGTTCACTCAGCAACAAAACCCCTTTCAAACCAGGAGAATTCCCTGCTGGGACAGACTATTATGGCGGAAATGGGCCAAGACACAGGAGGCTAAAGGAGGAATCTATAAGTGTGGGCTATTTTTATGAATTGTTGTATTTATTTAGCTCAGTTTACACACACAACAAAAAATGTTGGGGCGGTTCTGTGTCTGTTTTATATTTGGTTCAGATAACATCAGCGTAAGTGGATTCACTTTTCTGAAACCACAGAACCTGTTTGGACGCTTTATATCCTGATTTCTCATAAAATGATTCCCGGTTAGATTGGCGATTAGATATTTGCAATAATAGTTTATAGTTTTTCCATTTCATAGACGTCCAAAGTCCAGTCCTGTCAAAAACATTTTTGTGATGTCCTTTTCCGCTGCAGTCAAAGGTACATTCCAGAAATTAAATACTCTATTATCAGCTGCAGATAACGGGAAGTGGTGTAATTTTGTCCCAAAGTCACAAAATGTGATCTAATCTGAAATAAACAAGGCACTGCAGACACCATCATACCACTCCATTTCAGAACTATGTATTTGGGCCTCAAAACTCCTGCCATGGACAACCTGGATGGATACCTTTGGAACATACTTCTGGCGGCTGGGAAAAAGGACTGGACCTACACCAAAACCGACATACGGACACATTTAACGGGACCCTTATCTTGGACATGTGCCGCTTGTTCTCGTTCGGGGTCGCGGGTGACTGGAGACTATCCCAGTGACTTTGGGTCTTAGGCGGGGTACACCCTGGACAGGGGCCAGCTCGTAGCGGTAGGCAGAGACAGAGACACACCCTAACCCTATTCACTCACATTCATTCGCTAGGGCCAATTTACAGTTGCCAGTTTGACCCAACGCATGCATGTGTCTGGACAGTGGGAGGAAGCCGGGGGGGACAACTTTTGTGTAAAAGACGAAAATGCCACGAAAATTGCATTAAAACATAACCAGTAACTTTATTTCTGTTTTCTATTTTTACTTCAGTGAAAGTTAGACAGCAGCGTTCGTATTTGTAATTGAGTACATTTTTAGCCACATAATTAGGCCTGTCACGACAATTACAATATTGAGTTATGGTTCTATAAACTGTAGCTGGAATAATATAGTTTGGTACCCAATATTCATCGCGTTCACACACAGTTTGAGTGCACATTGCTTTTGTCTGAATAATGTCCTTCTGTGTCCAAACAATGGCTGCAGCACTCCACATGTGACTTTTAATTAGAAAACCGTGATTCCTCTGAGTCTGTCTTTGCAAACCTGAACTCCGAGCTAAAAGTGGCATTGAAAGCTGTGTGCGTAGTTCTTAAAAGTCTTATCAATAGTCCTTTTACGCTGTAAAATGTTCCCTAATGTGGCTTTATACCCAGGTTTTTTGATGTAAGTTTTGCCTCTTCTTTATCACCTGCTTTTCTTTGCATTTCAATTTGCCTTTTTTTGGTCTCTTTTTCATCACAGATCCAGAGAGAAGCAGAGATGACGTTCCCCTCCAAGAAAATCCAGATGATCTGCGCGCTTATGGTTTTCAAAATAATCGGGTGCATTTTTCTGGTAAAGTCTTGGACGATGCAGAATTCAGTGCCAAAATTCCCCACTCCAATGACGCCGTTTTGGCAGAAAGACTCTGTGAGCAAATCCTTTTGGAACCGGGAGCAACAGCGACTCGATTTGACCCACAATCCTAATTTCGTCGCTTCCCTTGCATCTTTGTCAGAGCTTCCTGATTGGTTGAACGACACCATGCTGAGCTCCGACCCGTGCCAACCGGATTTTAGGGTTCAACGGCAAATCTTGGACTACAACTTGCTCTCGAAGCTGTTTCAAGACTTTTTGCTGTTCTCTCACTGCAGATCCTTCCCTTTGTTGATAAACCAGGAGACGGTTTGCGAAAATGCGCCTTTTCTTTTGCTGGTTGTGAAGACGTTGGAGCCGCATTTTGAAAGAAGGCAGGCGATAAGAGAAACGTGGGGTCAAGCTGGAGTTGTAGCCAATCAGACGGTGGCGACAGTGTTTCTTATGGGGAAGGCGATGCCCGAGGACAATCACCCGAACTTGACTGATCTTTTGAGATACGAAGCGGAGATACATGGAGACATACTGCAATGGGATTTCAGGTTAGTAGTTTTAACCATTTGTGACCTGCATAAGCCCGTTAAGTATTATTTTACATTGGTTTAAGCGTAATTTTTAGGACTATTAAGTTATGTTATAGAGCTGCACCCAAGTGATTACATTTAAAGCCATCACGGTAGGGAAGGACCTGAACGGCAACGACCCTGAAATGTAGCTTTATTGACGTTAAATGAAGCCGTAAATAATAAAATATCCTAAAAACGAATCAGATTAAACATTTGCGACACTCACCTGGTTTGAGTGTGATTGTAAAGAGTTTAGAGCGATAGATTGAGCCCTGAATCTGCAAAAGCTGGACGTCTGATTCACTTTCCACCTTCTAATGGTGCCTCTGGAGATGTTTGTGAGAAATACTCTTTATTATAAAACCCTGTGTATATATCGTTTACTGATATCGACAATTCAAATGATGTGCTCTGGATAAAATGGTGAAAAAATATTGTACTCTGATAAAGCTGTTGTACATGACAGAGCTAATTCATGTCAACATAATAAACACCGGAAAATTAATGAGTTTAACGTTGGTTTGTGATTTTATTCAATTATGTAAACAGTGTTTTTGAAAAGCATTTCTCTTAAAATTGTTTCTCTTAATAGAATAATAATGATTAGAATCACCAATACACAATTTTAATATAGATTTTGAATCGTTATGAGATGATGGTTAAATCTGTCCACAAATGAAAACCCAAATGAAAGCAGAACTCACTACAGTCCGTTTAGTGCCAGACCACTTCTCTGTTGATCTGGAGCTTTGTCGCTCCTGTAAAAGTTTCTTCTGCTCTCCATCATTTGTAAATCCAAGTGCAAGTTATCCGCAATCTCTGAAATGTGGCTCACCCGTCGCCATCACTGCTTTGTGGAGTGTTGAAGTGCATGCTGGGATAGCGTGACCACATGTACTTTACACTTCATATTCCAGCGATATATTACAATAGACTGCATTTAATATTTCAAATAAGTAAAATGTGCAATAAATCACTATATCATCCCTCAAAATTGTAAATGACAAAGTTCTACCTTTTGTGTTACAGAATGTTATGTTTATATATATAAATAATTATATATATCTATCTATCTATCTATCTATCTATATATATATATATATATATATATATATATATATATATATATATATATATATATATGATATATATATATATATATATATATATATATATATATATATATATATATATATATATATATATAGATATATATATTATTATGTTTTAATAATAATTAGAAAGGAAAAAGTGCAACAAACAAGAGCAGATTTATAAAATTGGTGAATATTTTTACATATTTTGTCCCAATTGCAGTAATTCGAGTATTATATCCCTCAAAATTGTAAATGACTAAAAGTTTCAGAATGTTTGTTGTAAGTTTCTGCCTTTTGAGACATGTTTTATGAATATGTTGTTATTGTTGCTGTTGTTGTGTTACTTTTAATGGCGGTTGGCAGCCAACTGAAAAGGTGCATTTACCGCCACCTACTGTAGTTGTACGTCTTCAAAGTATGTGTTTTACGCTATACCGTAAAAAAAAATTAAAAAATTCAAAAGGAGAGAAAGAGAGGGAAGGAAACCGTAACATTGAAAGTACAGTGTTTATGGATTAGATGTCTGCACATTTTCGCACTTTCACACTGAGGAAAACAAAAGCAGGAGGAAGTCATGATTAAAAATTCAAAATTAAAATGCTGTAGGTAACAATTGTCCTTTAAGATTCTCTAGTAAACTATTGATGCAGTAAACGCAGTAGTTATTTGTTTATATGTACTTCTAAGGTATTTACAAGCACTTATAGAAAACTGTTTAATAAGCCGCGTATTAATTAACATTTTGTGCATGATTAACACACAAGTAAATGGCTAAATGGCTTATTAACATTTACAGCGGTGGTTATTACATAAAAATATACATTTTAAAATGTACTTTTAGAATAAAAGGTATAAGTATTTCATTCAGATTTCGTGTCACAGCGTTAAATGTGGCGCTTTAATAAAGAATGTGTTGCAGAATTTTGGTCAACAAGAGCAATTCCAATCAATTTCCAATTTTTTCTGGTATATTTTATGTATACATTTCATTTGCTCAAAGCTGGGGCTTGAACTTTAATCAGAATGTCTCCATGAATAAGGTGCGGTAGAAAGTACAGATACTTGGTCTCAAATGCGATGAAGTTAAAGTAAAAAGTGTCCACTTTAAAAATTACTTAAGTAAAGTACAGCTGCCTAAACATTTTACTCGAGTACAGTACACTTTTGTACTTTGATACTTTCTACCACTGAACATTTATAAGGTACTGACACGCCATCTATAAATAAAATAAGAGCTTATTAGCAAATAGCTAGTGCTTATTAACACGTTATAAATAGTTTACTAACGCAGGGGTTCAAGTTTAAACCAATTCAAAGTAGGTTTATTTGTATTTAGTCGTTTATTGTGTTATTTGGCCCAATTTCACCAGTGGTGTGCGGTCAGATCAGTCAAGGCAAGCAGTTATTGACCAATAAAATCTCAAATTACCGTGTGTAACAACTATTTTCAAATAAGCCTATTTTCCCTTCACTTCTGCTGCTGAAGCTTGGCTGAACTCACAGTGTCTTTTAGTGGCCACTAGAAGAAGCTGTGCAATAATGCGCGGGAAGCTTGGTTCTTCTTCTCCCACAGCGGCTCAGTCTGTGGCCGTGTTCAGAGGCCTGTTCATGCACCGCTCTCTCACATGAGCTTTTAGAACCAGAGCAGACAGCAGCTTCTTTTAGAGGTCTGCACATGCGCTCTGAGGACCACACAGCCTCAAACCCATGGATCTGTGCTCAAACCACGCTGAATAAACCTGAGGGAATCAAGGATGCTTGCAGGTTCTGCCCTAACTGAGCATGTGCGAGAAGAAGTGACGCAACAGCAGCGGCAAGTTTCAACAAGTGACTTAAAAACTATGTTTTAGAGACAAGTCTATGTTTGTAGCTCAGGCTCTGTTCACATTTCTAAGGATTAGACTTTAGTTAGAAAAACAGAAAGGGTTTATTGCCATTGTCAATGAACAAAATTCACAAACATAGGAACTTGTTTCGGCATTAAAGTGCAACATAAAACACTGAGCAATAATAAAAACAGCATATATGAACTCAAAAAGGGCATGCATTAAAGAAAACAATTACAATTTAGAAATAATTAAAATAGGCTTACTATGTACACAAGAATATGCAGTTCAATTTACATATGTGAGTGCAGAAAGTGACAAAGTGCAGTGATTGATGAGTGATTGATAAAATTAGTTGAAGTGACAGGTGTTTAGAAGTGTTCATGAGTCCAACAGCAGAGGGAAAGAAACTATTCTTGTGGCGGCAGGTTCTGGTCCGGATGGACCGTAGCCTCCTGCCTGAGGGGAGTGGTTCAAATAGACCATGTCCAGGGTGAGAAGGGTCGGCTGTGATCCGACCTGCTCGTCCCAGAGCCCTGGAGACGTACAGGTCCTGCAGAGATGGAAGTCTGCAGCCGATCACCTTCTCAGCAGAACGCACAATGCGCTGTAGTCTCCAGCGTACCACATGGTGATGGAGGAGGTGAGGATGGACTCAATGATGGCCGTGTAGAACTGCACCATCATCTGCACTGGCAGCTTGGCTTTCCTCAGCTGCCACAGGAAGTACATCCTCTGCTGGGCCTTCTTGATGAGGGAGCTGATGGTTGGCACTAATTTGTGTAATGGATTGATCGATGAAGTGAGACTATTTACTCTATTTAGCATGTTTAAGGTATGGGAGTTTAGCTCAGTAGAATAGGTGCCCACCCTTCATGCAGGAGACCAGGATTTAAAACTCACCCTTGCATTTTACGTGCAACCATCTCGACCCCCACTTAGAAAACCATTGTACTAAGGAACATTATTTCACTAATGTATTTGTTGCATTCATCGATTAACTACTTTCAGCCTTGTGTAATTTATTTTCCCTTCATTCCAGGGACACTTTCTTTAACCTGACCTTGAAGGACGTGATGTTTCTGGATTGGTTCCGCTCCTTTTGTCCGAACGCTCAGTTTGTCCTCAAAGGAGACGATGACGTTTTTGTAAACACTCCGCGAATCGTCGACTTCCTGGAAAACCTCCCTCCGCACAAGGCCGCCGATTTATTCACCGGAGACGTCATCGCTGATGCAGGACCACACCGCAACAGTAAACTCAAGTATTTCGTGCCGGAGAGCTACTTTGTGGGTTGGTACCCAACTTACGCAGGAGGAGGAGGGTTTCTGTATTCGGGGCAGTTGGCGCTGAGGTTGCACGAAGTGTCCAAAAGAGTCGTTGTTTTTCCGATCGATGACGTTTACACCGGGATGTGTCTGAAAAAGCTGGGCCTGGTGCCGGAAAAGCATGATGGATTCAGGACGTTTGACATCATGGCAAAACACAAAGACAATCCATGTATTTACAGAACTTTAATGGTTGTACACAGTCGGACGCCACAGGAGATAAAACACATTTGGAGATGGATAGAGCAGCCGGAATTAGACTGCCAGTAGTTTTAGTATATGTTGTATTTTATGTATTTTTATTTTACATCTAATGATCTTTGTGACACAATCGTGTTCACGTATGCTTTAATGAAGTGGTCAATATTGCACTTTACAGGGTTCTCAGTTTTCTGCAACAGCTGCCCTGGGATGGACTGACATAAACGTGACTGCCAATCTGTGCCAAAGGCCTCTTCCACCACCACTAATAACTAGGGGCATTTCTAGGGAGTTGCCACCAGGGGCAGATGTAGTCTATATATTGGGTAACCATTTTTGTTTCATTTGACTCTACATTATAAAAAACAGGGTTAGGATTAACTTTCATAAAAAATATGAGAAGGAACATGTGTATTTGTATTGTTATTGTCCTTTAAAATGAGCTGGGTATCTTTACTTTGCCATTTCATGTCTTAGAACTTAAAATAATGCATTGAAAATATTGTTCTGACTACACCATAGACCTTTTTATTTACATTTTTTTTTTTTTAATTAAAGTCACATAACACAAAACAAAAGTTGACAGACTATACATAGAAACAATATAGAGTGCAGTAACTAAAGACCATAAAGAAAACGGGTTGAGGCTTGTCATACATATAAAATAACATGTATAATTTAAGGCAGATAGAAACATTCTTAGACTTCTAATGCTTTTATTGATTTTTTCGTTCCAGCCAGTATTTAAAGAGCTGATAAATTGTGCAAATCGATTAACAGTAACTTGAAGAAACCGTAAATATCAGTGGACTGCTGGACTGTGATGTCCCCCATAGTGTTTTGTTACAGCCAATGCCAAAACAGACAGGTTTTCATGGGTCGACCCCATGATGGCGGTGGTCGAACCGTGGTGATGCACCCTTGCCAGTAAAATGTACAACTTTTGGTTGCTTGGGCCAATTTAGGAGGAAGCCTAAGGGCCAACATAAATCGGTCTGAGGGCCACATTTGGCCCCCGGGCCATAGTTTGGACACTGAAAAAACATACAGCATCTTGTGACTGATGCTGATAGATGCAAAACCATTTTAACGCACGCACAGTCTGAAATAGAGGCACTGAAAAATGAGAACCCCAATCGTGAGAGCAGGGGTGGCAGGATGCAAGTGTTACAGCTGGAGATCTCCAAAACAACAATGAAGATGTGAGGAAAGAAGTGATTGAGGTCATGGGGTCTCTCCAAGTCTGCACAAATATCTGAAAGGTGTGGACATCGCACATCATTTCAGACCAAAGCATAAAGATGGATCTCACCAGGCTATCATCATCTTCTTTGCTCATCGTTGCGTACGAGATGCTGTATGGAACAGGATTCCTGTATGGAACAAGAGAGAAGCATTGGCCCCTCGTGGACAAAACCATAAAAGAAGGAAAAAAAGCTTCCTTCGTCTGTCCTTTTGCTCTGATTGATGGGAAAAAGTTTGACTATTTAGACCAGACCTGGGCATTTGTGGCCCTAGGGGCCGGATTAAAACAGGCCGAGAGCCTGGTCCGGCCCCTGGGGCCTTCAAGTTTTAAAAATCATATATATATATATATATATATATATATATATATATATATATATATATATATATATATATATATATATATATATATATATATATATATATATATATATATATATATATATATATATATATATATATATATATATATATATATATATATGCAATGACTATGGGTAGTGGTGTATAATGATTACTATTTTAAAAATATGACTATATCTACATGTACGACAATATATGGTAGCGTTGTAACGATGGTAATAATAATATAACACATTTTTACTTTGTTTGAATGCATACACACGTACACACGCGCACACATATGCACAAACATACTTACACGTACACACGTACATTCACGCACACACCCACACACATACACGCAAACACCCTGCTCTGAAGTTTCTAGACTGTTGTCCCTCTATTTGACTGTCTGTATTGCTGTCTGTCTTTTGCTAAAATAATTAATTTTAAAAAATGAGTCATCCAGTCTTTAATGTCTCTGAGGCAGTGAATCAAGGGCTCAAATGAAGAGGTATTTGACTGCAGAGGAAAATAAATTTGCACATCATCAGCAAAGCAATGGAACGAGATATCGTATTTTTTAAAGAGTGATCCTAATGCCAACAAATAAATGCCAAAGAGAATTGGGCCTAGGATGGAACCCTGAGGTACATCACAGTTCAAAGGGGCAGTTTTAGACTGATTTGGGCCAAGGTGAACAGAGAAGGTTCGTTCTGACAGATATGATCTGAACCAGTAAAGTCCATGGCCTTTAACACCAACAGACAGTTCAAGTCGAGACAACAGAATACGGTGGTCAACTGTGTCAAAAGCAGAAGGCCGGCAGGATTACCAGCGACAGAGAAGGCTCCATCGCCCCAGTGTTTGAGTCTGGCTCTGGGGACTTCCAGCAGAAGTTGATTTGTCGACCTTAAGGCCCTGCTTGGGTTTCGGGCAGACAGAAGCTCGGCCAGATAAGGAGGTGCCAGGCCATTTAAAGCTTTAAAAACAATAAGTAAACATTTAAAATACATTCTAAAATAAACGTAAAGCCAATGGAGTGCAAAAAGAACTGGTTTGATGTGCCGGCGTCTGGGTGTGTTGGTTAGAAAACGAGCCGCAGCGTTCTGTTCGAGCTGAAGGCGGCTATGGGCAGACTGGGAGACACCGGCGTAAAGTGCACCGCAATAGTCTATTTTTGAGCTGATGAAAGCATGAATAGTCCTTTCAAGATCGGCGCATAATAAAAAAGGCTTTACTTTGGGTAAAAGACATAATTTATTAAATTTTTTAACTTTCTCTCGCCACACTGTCAATTTGTTTGTCAAATTTTAAATTGTTGTCAAAAACAACCCCAAGATAATTGACAGTTGATTTTATCATGGATGACAAGCAATCAAAAGGTAAGCCCCCAACCTCCTTTTTCTTCTGATAATTGAAGGGTTTTGAACCGTATTCGAGGTTTCTTGCCTTGTCATACAAGATTGTTTTATTCCACTCATCAAACAGCCGGCTGGCAATGGAAAATGGAGTCTGGAATAGAGAGAAAATCTGGACTAAACCTTAATTTTATAGGTTCAATCCTTTGGCTTCGATTTAAGTAGGGGATAAGGCTCAATTTTTCAAGATCTTCAAGATAGTGCAGAAAAGAAGAGTATAGATTTTCTTTAAGATTGTTGTTAGTTAGAGGACAACACGTAAATATTTAAGGGATTCCGTTTGCCATTTAAATGGATAAGTCTTTCTAAAGGACAGACGGGGTCGCCAGTAAAACAGAATTTCCGTTTTTTTTACAATTTGTATCCAGACATTGGACCAATGTCATGAAGAAAATGCGTCACATTAGGTATGGAAATTTCTGGTTTGGTTAAATATAGTAAGACATCATCTGTATAGCAGACAATTTGATGCTCTGTCCCATCAACTGAGACGCCATTCCTGATTGTCTAATATATTGGGCCAATGGTTCCAAGTAAAAAGTGAACAAAAGGGGGGACCAAGCCCAACCCTGCCTTACCCCTCTCTCCAAAGTCAGTGAGTCTTTTCAAGTGATCATTAGTTCTAATTCTTGACGTTGGACTATCGTAAAAAGCCTCAATATTTTATTTATTATCAAATCATCTATTTTAAATTTGGATTCAATAAAAAAGGCCAGCTAACAGAATCAAAATGTTTCTCAGCATCCAGACTTATTATTACATCTTTATTTTGTTGTTTGTGTAAAGAAGTCTTATGTTGTCTTGTGTTTGTCGTTTGTTAATAAATCCTTTTAGAGTCCATTTAGAATTGAGATTGGTCTATATGAGGCACAGTCAGGTCGATCCTTCCCCTCTTTTAGTATTAAGGATATGATGGTTTCCTTCCAACTCGGAGGGATCTGAGCTTTTTAGTAGGGGCCCAGTTAAAAGTTGATAAAAGCAAAGGAGTAAGAGTGTGTCTTTTAGAGCTTTATACCACTCTGAGGTGAACCTGTCACTCCCAGGAGATTTTTTGTTTTTTAATCTTTTGATTGCACTTTGAATTTCAGTAGTTGTTAATTCAGCACCTAATTTTTTGTTTTGCTCTTCGATCATAACGGGTAAATTGAGAGTGTCCAAAAAAGTATGTATTTCTTCTTCTTTCTTTCCTGATATTTGGGTGAAAAGTTTGTTGTAGAAGGATTCAAATAGTTCTTTCTGCCTGTTGTTTTCAACCCTACATTATGTATTAATTTGCTACATTTATTGTTTATAGATTTACTAGTACTTTGTGAGCTTGAGAGGTCCAGTGTCGACTGAACATGTGAATTCCAGTCTCCGCCGCAGACATAGGTTCCCTCCCAGTGGTTTGCAATCAGATTCACAATCTCAGCATAGAAAGTGAGGACTTTTCCTGGTGGAGCATATACACTTATCAAAGTAAACGCACATCCATTAATAGTTCCTTTGACCAGTACAAAACTGCCATCTTTATCTTTGTGTTCCAAACTCTGTTAAAGGCTATTCTGCTTGAGCTCAATATGGCCACACCCCTCTTATGTTTGCCCCTGTATGAGAAATAGCAAAGTCTATTATAACCAAATGTAGTTAGATATTCTAAGTCGTTTAAATTAGTTTCTTGTTGGTATATAATATTTTTTGTTTCTTTTCTCATCTTTGTCATTTTTGACCGTTTAATATCCCATTAACATTAATAGATGCTTTTGTAAAAAATAAAGGTCCTCCGGTACGGTTGAGATAACATTTTCACTTGGGTATTTACAAACCAAACTTGGAACACACTGGCCAACATTGACCAGATCCGGTATGAATTGGAAAATGCCAATGCCTCTTCTGCTGAACGGAAACCTTTTTTTTCCCCATTCACATTGATCCTCAGCGTTGCAGGATAGAGCAACTTTCTTCTCTCTCAGGCGGGATTTCACTGGATCAAAAGCTTCGCATTTTTTGACCACTTGTGCTGAGTAGTGTGTTGAAGAAAGAGACTTTGGGCTTGGTTGATCCAGGTTGGCCCGCGTCGAGACATCTAGATGCAGCCACAACTTCAGCTGTTTATCACTGAAGTTGTGGAACTTCAGTATAATAGGGCTTGGATGCTGGTTTGGAGCCGGTTTCGGATCCAGGGAGCGATGTGTCAGTCTTTATTTTCACAGCTTTTGTTGGAAGTTTGAATTTTTCAGGGATCCAGGTCTCCATATACTTGATCACATCCGTACCCTCAGTGTCCTCTGGAATGACGACAATCCGCAAATTACATCTGCGTTTTCGGTTTTCCAGCTCGTCCAGCTTGCCTGTTAAAACACACACCTGGTTTAGTTTGTAAAGAAGAGACAGTGTCCCTGAGAACTCCTCCTCGGCTGATGTGGCTTGGGTGTCCCATTTGCCATTCTTAGATTTGCACAGACTTCTTTTATTAGAAAAATGCTGCACAACATTTTGATGAAATATGTCTCTGCTTTTTTTCTTTTTTTTTTTTTTTTCAATTTCTGGGGCTTTTGTTTTGTGATGTTAACTTTTTACGGCAAAATGAAAACTGAAAGTCGTTTCTCTGCCGCAGGGGGAGATAAAGGACACTTCAACTCAACACAACAATTAATCTCCACAAACTAGGCAGGCACAAACTAGTTGAAGACAACTTTTCAACATTTTAGTCGTGTTCTGAGCTCTTACGTTTGTGTATTACATAATGTGAAAAATTATTACAAAATGTGATTTTATTGTATTATGAGGTAACACCTTTATTAAATTTTGGATTTTTATTACATAATACAACTGTATAGACCTCAATTTATTTAGGTTTGCAAATAAAGACTGCTCAAAACTATATGATTTTCAATATTCATCCCTTAAAACTACAGGGGTGCAACGATTCATTGTTAATTTACGTTCTCTGGACTCTACACACTCTATTATACTCTATTATAACAAAAACTGTGGCATTACTAAACCAAAATTAAGGTTAAGGTACACTTTATTGTGTACTCTGCACAATATGCGTACTCTGCATTTGACCCATCCTTCAATGCCGCTGGTACAGTGCCAGCCACTCTGCCACCGTGCTGCCTTGCATGCTGTCTTGAAATGTCAAAATATAATACACACAATAATACACTCGATTTGTAAATATTCTCTATAGAAACCTTCATATTTCACCGTATTTCAACATTTATTTGTTTGACAATGGATTTCAAATGTCTCAATGCACAATAGAAATAAGAATTTGTTGACTACTACAATAATTGTTGTTACTAAAAACACTGTCAAAGAGTTTGGAATAGTTTTTCTGTGTAATTCCGACAATTTGATACCATTGATGTCATGTGGCACGTGGGAAAAGAAGCAGAACAACCGAAAATCATTTCCCTCTCACTGTTTTGTGAAGAAGCGCTGAAGAGTCAAACTTGACTTGTGTGACAGTGTCCTCTGGTGGCCATGCGCTTAAGTCAATCAACTGAAAAGACCTCCACCTGCTCAAAAACAAAGAGGGGGAAAAGTTTGACTGACTTTCACGTTTGGTCAGATTTTACATTCAAACATTACATTAAAAATCAATGTTTGTGATGAAAATGCCTCCGAGGAAAAGGAAGAAGAGGAGTTTTGAGAGCGCGATATTCCTGATCATGTTTGGGCTGCAGCTCTGTCAGGCCCAGGTGAGGTTTACATTTATTTTTGTCCAGTTTTGTCATTTTAAACCCATAATCCCAACAAGCTGAGATGTATTAGTTTCCTATGTGACTGTTGGGGAAGAAATACGAATGTGCTATTGCCCACAACAACCTTAAACACATTTACGCAAAACAAACCTACGCAAACAAAATGACTGTAACCAAATATAAAAAAAGAAGTATGATATTTATTTTTACTCCGTATTCTAGCCTCTTATTTAAATGTTTGATATAGTTTGTGTTGTGGTTTGCATAAATAGTACTGTTAGAGGATTATTACCCGCAGATTATTATTATTTATTATTATTTGAGTTTAAACTGTGTGAAAATTCTGATCACTTTTTTTTTTTTTTTTTACATTCTAATTCTTTTGGGCTTGTGGCAGACGAGCAGTGAAGACGACGCCAGTCCATCAGGTGGGAAACCGTTTTTAAATGTGCGCTGTGTGAATTTTTGATGGAGATGTCGTTGCTTTTCTTGGATCTTAAATGTCTTCAATTGTTAAAAGAAATACCTTTGTGACTTTCAATGCCATACTGTGGCACGCCTTCATGCGACTGTCGGTGGAAATGGTTTGTTTCATTCAGATTCTCCATTTCAAATGCTGACGAATTTTTAACCCTGACAGTTTAAATAGTTTACTCCGATTTTCAGTTTAATTAATGTGTTTTCCTCTGTTAAATTTTAAATATACAGTGAATAGATTTTTAAGCCTTCGAATTTAAAAGCATGTCAATTTTGCAGTGAAAGCCATAAAATTAACCCAAAGTGAGTGAATCTTGATCTTAAATGTTTGTGACATTTTCTCATTGCAAATTTTACACTTTCTAGACTGTGTCATTTGAATATTTGGGGCAAGACTCTTCAAGCAAAACTCATTCTTTAAATGCACCGTATTTGTTTGTCAACATACAGGCTTTCATGTGGAAATAACAAAATTGTCCAATCAGATGCTAATTTACTTTGTCACTTAATCCACTCGAGCCATAGATTTCTCTGGGACATTGTAACTTTAAAGGATTCTTAAAATGCATTTCTCTCCCTCAGAGTCATAAAGATCAGCCCTTAATGATCGTAAACAAAGATAAAAAAAAAAAAAAAAATCTAATTCCAAGCCTGAGTTTTCAGAATTGGGTAAAGTTTTGTAATTTTTTTTGTCTGAGTCATAGTTTTCTATAAAATATCCAAAAACCCTCTCTTATAGAACTCTTAAAAGTCTTTTTATTGTATGGAATGCAATGAATGAAGCATTCAAACCTGTCCCAAATGTCCCTAACCCAAAAGTGGCTATTTCTTACACACAAAATGCATTATTTCTATGTGAAAACATGTCAAAAATCTGGAAGTACAAGATTCAAATTGATATCTTTAAAAAAACAAAATAATTATTCATTTTTCCTATTTACCTGCAGCGTCTCACCGTAACTAAGAAAACGCAAACGGCAAAATTCAATGGCGGAAATAGTAGGATAAAACAATTTAAAATATTTTTTTCAGGGTTAAAACTTGTCCGGTATGAAACATTCTGAAGTGAATCGGCTCATAACTCTCCACTAGTAAAGCCACATTGGGCAGATGCAAAGACTTTCCTCATTTACCAAGCCAAACAGTTGTGTCCAGTTTGGACCTTTTTGCTTGACTTTTTGCTTGACCTTTTTGCTTGACCTTTTTGCTTGACCTTTTGCTTGACCTTTTGCCGTTCCTCGCGCGTTCAGCTGAGTCCGGCTCCCACAGCACGGCCTTCTTCGCCCTCAGGAGCTGTCACCAGACTTTGGGCGGAGACAGCGGGCACTTCTTCTCCCCGGACTATCTCTGCTCGAACCCGCCGCTCTGGTGCAACTGGACCATCCAAGTGCACCCCGGGAAACGCATCCAGCTGCAGCTCGACGACCTCGGCCCCGACGACGGCTGCCACTGGAGGCCGGGACCAGATCCACATCGACGAACCCGAAAGTCAAAGTAAGTCAGGATTTACTGTTGTAACTTTTTGCGTTAATTGTTGCTTAATGTTTTTTTTTTTTTTTGGAGGGGTCTGTTTTTATTACTGTCATGTAAAGTGTCTTGAGAAGCGTTATGTAAAAAAAATATTATTATTATTATTATTAAATGTAACTTTTAATCAGGTGCATTTTGCAATTAGAATTTAACAAGTAACTATCTTAAAGTTCACACTTCACTGAATAATAATCGACTAGTCTGGGATCATATTTTTGATTTAGTTGAAGTAAAAAAAAAATTCTGATTGTACATAGTCTTTTTAAATAATCGACCAAGTAAAGGTTTAAATATGGAGAATTAAGACTTGACGGACAGTATTTACAAATAGTGTAAAATGCACCGTTTATATTTTCAAAAACATTTTTATTTAATGTCACTGCCTTTTTGTTTTTAAGTTTGTAAATTCCCAATAAAATGTTTTATTTTTTTTTGTCACAATTTGTCAATTTTTAAAGTAGTTTTGTTAACGTTTCAAACCTTCAAATTCAACAGTTTAATTTCAGTTAGAAATGTGCAGAAGCAAACTTAATGTTCCCAAAGTGAGTGACTCTTGAATCTCTCACAGCAAATTTTACATTCTGAATTTAAATTGATAACACAATGTACGCTGAAATTCAGTGACTTTCAACATGAAACTGATTCAAATGTGTTTTTTTAGGGTTGTAAAAATTCAAAATCTGATGAAACTGATGATCTTCTGCAGCTTTAGCCTTAAACAGAAATGCATGAATCGCGTTACAACATTTCCAAACTTGGCAGATTTAATTGAAGGTCTTCAAATGGTATCGTGCAGCTCCAGGTCAGAAACACAGCGTTCTGCAGAAGTGTTGGAGAGAAGCTTCTTACACTTCCTCCTCAAACGCGCTTCACGTGGTGCTGCTGATCGAGGGGTCTCCCACGCCGACATACAGGGGCTTCCACGCTAAGTACCAGGCGTTTGGACTGCCCCAGGTCTACTACCCACCAGACCCGGACCACTCACCCAGCGCACCCTCGGAGAACAACTACTATGAAGCAACTGGGGACGCAAACTCTCAGACAGACGAGGAAACGCGTGAAGACGAGGTGAGTGGGATGAAGGGTTTGTAAAGGTTAATGCAGAGTTGGACCCAGGGATTTTAATTCAATCTGAAAGCATTTGAGGTCTTGACATTCAAGCTGGATTCAAACTTCAAACACAACTGAATCCATCAGGTCCAGCCTCAAACCCACAGGTCGCACCTTTTCAACATTTGAAGAGTCTTCTCTCTCTCAGATGCAGACAAACTGGTGTTTACGTTTGTAAAATTAGATTATGCCATCACAAGTGCAAGAATACTTTATCTTGTCTTTTTACATACATTTATGAAACAATTTCAACGTATTCAGATTTCTGCTGCACGTGTTCGACAAGCGACACTGTTTTGAAAGAGCTGGGCCCCGTTCGAGTTTAGTTTAGACTCAACTGCACTTCTAAGCCACAATAACACACTGAGGGCACGAGAGCGCCATCCTCAGGGAGTCGCGGGGAGCGGAGCACAGGGCAAAGCCTGAGGGCTGCTTGATGCGACTTGTGGCGTTCATATTTTGCTTTGTTCAAATGTGAATTGGCTGTGGACCATGGGCCAGCTACAAGATTCTGAATCTAAATCTATTGATGAAAGTTTATTTGGTCATTTAAATAATTGTAGGCTCATTGGACATTTCAATCCGACTCAAAATATTGTTTAAATTTCAGACAGATGAATGGCCGGCCTCAGATTCAGAAATCCCAGTTCAGTTCCAAACACAAACGTCGCCTGAATCGCAACAAGAGCCGCCGTGGCCCAAGATCAGCACCGCCATTCGCCGAGACGCGGAGATGGACAGGCCAACGGACCAATCGGATCAGTCGCGCGAGGAGACCGTCAGCCAAGCCGACAACACGATACTGGAGGAGGAGAAGATTCTCGACAAATCAATGGAGGAAGAATTAAACCAGAACTGGGACGAGGACGGTAAAACGATAAAATCAAATGAAGAAGAGGAGGAAACTGTTCCAGAAAAGACTGAGCCACAGTTTGACCACAGAGCAGACACGAGAGGTGAGTAAAAGACGGAACCTCCCCCAGGAAAGTTACACCGTGAACCTTTAAATGACCGCTAATACTTGCATTCTTGTGTTAGTAGCATTCACAGGAAGTTGCTGCACAGTTTTGACCAACTGCTCGTTTGTTTTTCTTGCAGCTCATGTGAAATACCACAATCAAAGTCCACATCTCCCTGGAGGTCAGTACGCCTATGTTTTTCCTGTATTTTCACTCTTCTCTCTGAATACAACGGATTTGAAGCGCTGGTCTGCACAACTGTGTCAGAATACATGCACTGCAAAAAGCATGGTTAGATTTTCATGAAGATGGATTCAGATGATTTCACTTTCATCTCAACCGTGGAACCAGTCACAATGTCTTGTGACGGGATAGCTAAACAACAGTTTTATGTCATTGTTTTGTTCGTTTATCGATTATCTTTTTTTTTTTTTTTTTTTTTTTTCAGGTCAAAATGTAACTGCGTCCACTGCAAATATATTGATAGTTTTGGAGGAAATATTAAGTCATTTTAATTCAATCTGTAGAGTGACAAAGATTTAAATTGCTTTTTAATCTGACTTTCATTAAATTTGTCTGTCAGGTCATTTCATTTCACAAATCTGCACAACGACCGACAAATATGAAGGAGTTCAGTTTGTGTGAACGAGCCCGTTTCATGTTCTGCATCACAAAAATGACACTAAAATGTTGCTGTAGATTTTAAGCATAATTAGGCCGCGATATGGCCTTTTATCACATCCGTTATCCACATTAAAGGCAGATGTACTTTCTGGTCAGCAAATTGCTTAAAGGAAAAGACTTGAAGCTTCATTTGAACACTTGGCTTCATCGATGGCACAGCTGTTAGTGATTGCACTCCCGGTTATGAGTTGGTACTAAAACTCAGGGCTGTGGGTGTGTCCAACATATTTTACTGTACTTTTATTATGCGGATTATTGTACTGTATAAGCAGTTGTGTTTGCATTCAGCAGTTTTTTGGGAAATGATCAGAATTGGCCCAAAAAATATCTGCTTGTAATATTCTATGCTAATAAAGTTATCGGCGTCAGTCATGAAGAGGAAAGTATCTTTAGTCAGAATATGAATCTAGATTTGATTACTTCTGCATTCTGGGCATATTCAAATTTGGCTTGGTTTGTTGTTATCATGGACTTAATATTTAGTTTTGTCTCAGATTTGCTGTTTGAAGTGTCGGTGGAGGCAAACGTCTCTCGAGACTCTGAGCCGTGGAACGATGTGGCCCAGACTCTGCTCGTCTCCGTCAAGAACCTGGTAATCTGGAACGGTTTTGAAATTATAATAATATGGTTAAACCCTAGAGTAGTTTTGGTATTATTCAAGCATGTTTTAAATAGTCGTGTAATGTGACGTTCTCTACTAAATGGACCAATGCTTAAAAAACCTGGACGTGTATTCAGCATGTTTAATACTTCACTACAAAGCCTTTGATCTGTTGGCGTGTTGTTGACCATTAAATATCCTCTGTTCCACATTGGGCCAACAGAGGGAGACGAAGGCGTGTATGTGGTGTGGCGCCAAAGTACCGTCAACAAACTTATTTTAAATCGCAAAATATTAAATGACGGCAAAAAACTTCAAGCAGATTCATCTTTTTAATTTAAATTGTTTTGAGAAAAGAGCTTTTGAAGTTGGACATAAAGTTCAGCTCTTAAAGTAACTAGATTTTGGCCGATCGTACAGAACGATTTGTTCATTTCTAATTCTAAACTTGATCTAAGTTTTATCGTTGAAATAAGATTATTTCTCTTTACTCAAAACTAAGAAATTCCACCCTGGCGCTCTCCATTTGTCAGATTTCTTTATTGTATATAATTATTAAAAGTCGTTTTTAAATGTTTTTTTTCCTTTTACATTTTCTAAAAGTATAAAAAGCCGTTTCTGTCACGTGCCTCACGTTAAGAGAACGTTAATGAAAAGGCTTGTTTTGTCCAGATCAGAAATGGTCTGAAGCCCGAGCTCGTGTCCCAGAGCGTCGTCTCCAAACGCATCAAACGGTAAAAGAGCCACACAACTTCAGCTGAGTGTGTGTGTGTGTGTGTGTGTGTGTGTGTGGAAGAGTATGTGCGCCAACAAGGTGGTGTGTGTGTGGTGTCGTGTTTTTGTGTGTGGTGTGTCCTGTGGGGTTTGTTGTGTCTTGTGTTTCATGTGATGTGTGGTCTTTTGTGTTTATTGTGGTGTGTGTGTTTTATTGTGTGGTGGGTTTATTGTGTGGTGGTCTCGTTTGTTGTGTCTTGTGTACATGTGTATGTGTGTGTGTGTGGGGTTTTATTGTGAGTGGTCTCGTTTCATGTGATGTGTGTTTATTGTTGTGTGTGGTCTCGTTTGTTGTGGTGTGTTGTGTCATGTGTTTTTGTGTGTGGTTTCGTTTCATGTGATGTGGTGTGTTGTGTCCTTGTGGTGTGTGTGTTGTGTGTTCCAGGTTGAACGCGGGGTGCTGTTCATCCTGTGGCTTTCAGATGGGGCAGAGAGAACGTCAGGCTCATGAGGTGGTCCACTCCTCGCTCCTGAGGCTATGCGGGTCGCGGACTGGGACTCAGACCGAACCAGGCCGACTCCGTCATCGTGTCTCTGTCCACTGCAGGTTCAAACTAAGATTTTGTTATTTTTTTTAACAGTTTTCTCCTCTCAACGTACAATAGAAACATTTATACAAACGGTCAAATCTGCTCCTGAAGATTTCATTCATGTTTTTTCTCTCGAAACATCATAATACACGAAATGTGATCATGTGACCTCCCAGAAAAGAAAGTTTTGAAAACCTCCATGACATCAGTAGTGTCACGTTTGTGTGAGAGACTGGCCTTTTTATTTTGGTTCCGTGAGAGAAGAGTGAGTGAAGTGAGTGAGTGAGTGAGTGAGTGAGTGAGTGAGTGAGTGAGTGAGTGAGTGAGTGAGTGAGTGAGTGAGTGAGTGAGTGAGTGAGTGAGTGAGTGAGTGTGAGTGAGTGAGTGAGTGAGTGAAAGGTGAGTGGAGTGAGTGAGTGGTAGTGAGTGAGTGAGTGAGTGGAGTGAGTGAGTGAGTGAGGGAGTGAGTGAGTGAGTGAGTTGAGTGAGTGGATTTGGGGAGGTTGAGGGTTGAAGTGAGTGAGTGAGTGAGTGAGTGAGTGAGTGAGTGAGTGAGTGAGTGAGTGAGTGAGTGAGTGAGTGAGTGAGTGAGTGAAGTAGTGATGAGTGAGTGAGGATGAGTGAGTGAGTGAGTGAGTGAGTGAGTGGGAGTGAGGTGAGTGAGTGAGTGGTGAGTTGAGTGAGTGAGTGAGTGAGTGAGTGAGTGAGGAGTGAGTGAGTGAGTGAGTGAGTGAGTGAGTGAGTGAGTGAGTGAGTGAGTGAGTTGAAGTGAGTGAGTGAGTGAGGAGTGGAGTGAGTGAGTGGGAGTGAGTGATGAGTGAAGTGAGTGATAGTGAGTGAGTGAGTGAAGGTGAGTGAGTGAGTGTGGATGAGTGAGTGTAGTGAGTGAGTTGAGTGAGATATGATGATGGTAGTGAGTGAGTGAGTGTGAGTGAGTGAGTGAGTGAGTGAGTGAGAGTGAGTGAAGTGAGTTGAGTGAGTGAGTAGTGAGTGAGTGAGTGAGTGAGTGAGTAGTGAGGTGAGTGAGTGAGTGCTAGTGAGTGAGTGAGTGAGTGAGTGAGTGAGTTGAGTGAGTGAGTGAGGAGTGAGTGAGTGAGTGAGGAGTGGTGAGTGAGTGAGTGAGGTGAGTGAGTGAGTGAGTGAGTGAGTGAGTGAGTGAGTGAGTGAGTGTGAGTGAGTGAGTGAGATGAGTGAGTGAGTGAGTGAGTGAGTGAGTGAGTGAGTGGAGTTAGTGAGTGAGTGATGTGAGTGAGGTGAGTGAGGTGAGTGGAGTGAGTGAGTGAGTGAGTGAGTGAGTGAGATGATGAGTGAGTGAGTGAGTTGAGTGAGTGAGTGAGTGATGAGTGGTGAGTGGAGTGAGTGAGTGAGTGAGTGAGTGGAGTTGAGTGAGTGAGTGAGTAGAGTGTGAGTGAGTGAGTGAGTGAGTGAGTGATGAAGTGAGTGAGGAGTGAGTGAGTGAGTGGAGTGAGTGAGTGAGTGGAGTGAGTGAGTGAGTGAGTGGGGAGTGAGTGAGTGAGAGTGAGTGAGTGAGTGAGTGAGTGAAGTGAGTGAGTGAGAGTGAGTGAGTGAGTGAGTGAGTGAGTGAGTGAGTGGTGAGTGAGTGGTGAGTGAGTGAGTGAGTGGTATGAGTGAGTGAGTGAGTGGTGAGTGAAGTGAGTGTAGTGAGTGAGTGAGTGAAGTGAGTGAGTGAGTGAGTGAGTGAGTGAGGTGAGTGAGTGAGTGAGTGAGTGAGTGACGTGAGTGAGTGAGGTGGTAGGAGTGAGTGAGTGAGTGAGTGAGTGAGTGAGTGAGTAGAGTGAGTGAGTGAGTGAGTGAGTGAGTGAGTGAGTGAGTGAGTGAGTGAGTGAGCAGCACGAGCACTAGTGAGAGAGTGCAGTGAGAGCACGAGCAGCTGTGAGAGAGTGAGTGAGTGCACGAGCACTGCTGACGAGACAAATGTGAAGTTGAAGAGAGTGAGAGAAGTGAGTGAGGTTGCACGAGCACTGTGAGAGATGTGAGTGACGTGAGTGAGTGAGTGAGTGAGGGCCACAGCACTGTGAAGCGAGAGTAGTTGAGCGATGAGTGCACGAGCCACTTGCTGACGGTGAGTGAGTGAGAGAGAGTGCAGAGAGAAAGAGAGTGACGGAGGCGGTTGCACGGCACTGTGAGAGAGTGAGTGAGTGGTATAACGATGAGTGCGGAATTGTACTGTGATGGAGTGAGTTGAGTGAGTGAGTGCTTCGTAGCATGATGCGGGTCACTGTGTGTAGTGAGTGTGATTGTGAGTGGTCACGGGTCTACGATGAGTGAGTGTAGACCGATGAGAGGTGTGATAGTGGGAGGGGGTGACGGCTAGGCCTGTGAGGAGTGAAGTGCGTCACAACGACGTGCGCACGACACTGTGAGAGGAGAGGTTGAGAGTAGGTGCAAGCCGGATAGAGATGAGAGGATGAGCATTGAGTGAACGTACGAAGTGCGACGAGGACTAGAGGTGAGAGAGGTGAGAGAGGGTGATGAGTGTGAGGTGTGAGAGGAGGATGAGGAGAGAGGAACGAGTATAACGACACGGAGTGGAGAGAGTGAGAGAGTGAGAGAGTGAAGAGAGTGAGAGAGTGAGAGGTGTGGAGAGGGTAGAGTGAGAGAGGATGTGAGAGAGATGAGAGAGTGTGGTGAAGAGAGAGAGAGAGTGTGTGAGAGAGAGAGTCAGAGGTGTGGTGAGAAGAGAGAGAGAGGTGAGAGAGAGAGAGAGAGTGTGTGAGAGAGAGAGAGAGAGTGTGTGAGAGAGAGAGAGAGAGTGTGTGAGAGAGAGAGAGAGAGTGTGTGAGAGAGAGAGAGGAGTGTGTGAGGAGAGAGAGAGGTGGTGAAGAGGAGGAGAGTGGTGTGGAGAGAGAGAGGAGTGTGTGTGTGTGAGAGAGAGAGAGAGTGTGTGTGTGAGAGAGAGAGAGTGTGTGTGTGAGAGAGAGAGATGAGTGTGTGTGTGTGAGAGAGTGTGTGTGTGAGAGAGTGTGTGTGGAGAGAAGAGAGTGTGTGTGAGAGGAAGAGTGTGTGTGAAGAAGTGTGGATGTAGAGAGAGAGTGTGTGTGGTGAGAGAGTGTTTGGGAGTAGAGAAGTGGTGTGTTTGAGAGAGAGGTGTGTGTGTGTGTGAGAGAGAGTGTGTGAGAGAGAGAGAGACAGCCCCGATCTACACAAGTGTTTTTTGTTCGATTCAAGTATTTTCATCATGGTTTCGTCATATTTTTTGCCGACTAAAAAGCCAAAGACAATCTATGACCTAAAATGACTTTCATTTTCTTGACTACAATTAGATATATTTAGTCAATGAAAATGTCTATTAGTCGCTAAATAGACATTTTCATTGACTAAATCGAAGCATAATTATATATTTTTCCTTTCGTTGTTACCCACTCCTCGCCAGCGTCTCTAAGCCTTAACGTGACTCGTCTCATCTTCGCGTCTCCTCAGCATTTTGCTTTGACCTTGTTTCTTCTTCCCAGACGTGAACGAGTGCGACTCTCAGCTGATGGTGTGCGACCCAAACGCAGACTGTGTCAACCACTTCGGCTCGTACTCGTGCCTCTGTCGGACCGGCTTCGAGGACCAGTCCAGATCGGGGACTGGGACGGTCTGTGTGGCCACGACAAACGCCGGTAAACAGCGGCGTTTATCTCATTATGGTCCGTGGCGAGTAAAAAGAGCTCTTGTTGGGTGTTCCGGGTCTGTAGTCGTGCGTATCTGATGTAAGATCTGCTTAGTCCTGGTTTAGTATGTTTTACAAGGTCCAACTTGTTAATTTAAGTTGGAACTCGACATTTTAGGCAGACATTTCGAAATCCCAACATGGCTGCGACCTGCATTTGGTTTAAGTAAAACAAACAAAAAACATTCTGTTAAAATATCGATAGTTCTTGTGTTGTTTTCCCTTTAGTTGCTCTCTACTGCCCCCCGCTGTCTGTGAACGTGCGTCTGCTCTGCCATTGAGCCACTGCGGTTATAAATGGACTGTTAATGCTCTGTTATGCTAATGTTCACTCTCAAACTGTGCTTGGGCAATGTCTGGGGTCTCATTTCTAAAGAGTCATGTGGAATTCTTACTAAATGTGTACGTACAGACACAACACGAACTTCCAGAAACGTCCTCAAACGTGCTTAAATCTCCGCCTTCTCTCTTAGATCAGCTGACCTTCTGTCTCGTCGTTGAAGTGCAAATCAGAACTTTTTTTTGGGTCTAATTTCCACGTCGAATTGTCTTTTTTTATAGATCACAATTTTAACGTGGAAAAATGACGTACGCAACATTTTTGTATGTACGCACGGTTTATAAATGAGCCCCCCCCCCCGACTCATTACGTTCAGGGTTTGTGAACTGGACCGCACATGTTCTTAAGTCATCTTTTTAAAAATCAGACTTCACGTCGAAACGCGCAAAACCTATTTGTACGTGCTTTATAAATGAGACCCCAGCACCACTGGAACGTAGCATCGAGCTTTAGTTCTGTTCTTCTGCTTTTTTGTTTTTTAATAAAGTAATCAGACATAGAATAGATCAGTGTTTCTCAAACTGTGGTATGCAAGCTCCTTCTGGCGGTACATTTCGTCAGTTCCGTTTTCTTTTAGAGTTTTATCCATATTTCTTTTCTCTTTTGAGTAAAATCTTGGTTAGAACTATGTAATTATGTAGTCCTGTTCTATACCTGGTTAAGGCCTTATTTAGACCTGGAATAGTCCTATTATAGATAGATATTACCTTGTTGAACTCTGGTGGTACTCAAAGCTCAGATCTGTCTCAGTAAAAGCATCGAGAACGATCAAATTTACTTCCTCAGTGATTATAAAAGCCAAAGATTGACCAACAACGAAGGTTCTATAACGTTTAAAACATTCCTCGATCGTTCCTCTAAAAGGACTCTTGTGTACCTTCTGCAGACTGCTCGGCTTCGCTCTCGTCCGAAGCCAAAGCCGTGTTCGTCTTGTTCTTCCTGCTCAGCACTCTGGTCCTGTCTCTGCTCGTCCTCATCGCTCTGTTTTACCATCGACATCGGCGCGGACACTTCCTGGTCCCGACCTCCGACCCCAACAACAACCTCAGCGGCGGCAGCAGCGGCGGTCACCACGACGACATGGACCTGCCGCCGCCCCCGCCTCCACGCTGCCCCCCGGTGGATCTGCAGCTGCTGCGCTACAACTCCATCCTGTCTCATGAGCCCAAGTTATGAGAGAATATAAAGAAATGAAATGAATAAAAATGCACTTGAAACATCGTTTTTTATTCTCTCTGAGGGACGTTCAATGTCATTATTTCTTAGACGTCAGTTGGTGGACTCATAGCTGTACCAAAATACTAATCACTAATATTGTATCAAAAGTAGATAATAATTGAAAAAGTAATACTGAAAATAATTACTTGACTAAGACAAATGTGATCTTTCTTGCTTCAGTTTAATCAATTTATTGTATTGACCAATTAGACTTCAGTTAATATCATTTTCACTTTATAATGACCTATTGAATTGAAATAAATCTACATTTTAACCTTTTTTAAATTTCTCAAACATTCTACGTTATAGTACAGTTTATGTTGACATGTTGTGTGTAACAGTAAAGCTCTAATGTCACGCTTACATATACAACGTGGGTCGCTCGTGCCGTTTATCATTTTAAACCTACACTTTTAGAAGAACAAAAACATGAGACCGCTCCTCAATAGCCCTGAAATGTTATTCTTGTAAATTATGTTCACCCTGGGTCTCTAAAAGGCAGCCCGGTTTCCATAAGTCAAAATAATGTTTACATTCTTTTGCGTTGCCTCCACATCGTAACACTCTTATGTGGTGGGGTGCTTCTACTGGCTCTGGCCCACTGCCGTTTTGGCCCATTCTTGCGCAGTTCCGTCACGTTGCTGCCTCCGGTTTGAAAAAAACTGATTTACCAGGCCTTCACCAAGACTTATTGAATACATGAATCCTCCTACTCTATGATGCCCTCAATGTTGTGCCTTAAATGTGCAGTGTTTGAAGGACGCTCCAGCTGTGAGACCTCCCAGTTTGCAGAGCACCGCCTCCATCACCAGCGTCACTCAAACCTTCACTCTGTTATTACAGGGAGGACCACCGAACAGACCGAGCGGTGATTTAGCTCCATTCACAGTTCAGTCACATCTGTCCATCGAGGAAACGAGACGGAAAACGCTGGGACCGAACTCAGATTATCGATACAGCAACATTTCATCTTTGCAAGACGTGTGCCGAAATGAGATTCTGTATCGTGATACTTTTACACAACAAATTGTCAAACTTACCTGCTGACTGGTGTATTAAAAGGACACATAAGAAGCTAAATTGACTTTTTGGAGCTTTTAACCATGTTCAAAACTTTTCCCTTCAACAAAAACCCATCTGGAGTTGCATTTATTTCATTTTTCATTTCATTCGCGCTAGTTTGCTCCGAGTTCTGTTTTGAAAAACGTCCCCCCCCCTCCGAGCGTCAAACACATTCTGAATTTCCCATTCTTGATTTGTGGCGTCGCTCTGAGAAACTTTGACGCCGTTTTTAGACTCGTTCTATGAATTTCTTCCATCAAATCACGATCTTTACAACTGTTTGGCTGAATTTGAGGGCAAAGCGCTTATTTTCTTCTCTCCTCTGCTGCCAGTAGATGGTGCCCTTTTTTTTTTTTTTAAACGTGAGATGCCAAAGGTACTCGAGAGCAATAGAAATAATGCATAATATTTGTCCTTTAAGGTTGAATTTGCGAAGCTGAAAAAGATGATGTATTCATATATTCTGTTAATATTGAATGCACTTTTAAGGCCCCTTTTTCCGGATAAGCTTGTATTGGGGTGCCTATTGTGTTGTGAGGCAGACATAGTTGGTGTTGGTCCTTGGGCAAGACACTTCGCCGGCCTTTGAATGGATGAATGACGCTTTGAATGAACGTGCCCATTCGATAAACAGCACATTGAAGCATTTCAACTCTGATCTGTTTACAACTGCGTTCACTTTTGTCTTTGCTGAGTTAGCCGACATTAAAATAGTGAACTAGCTGACTTTCGTGGTGGTTTTAGTTTTGCTGATCTTGGTCAATTCTCCACATAAAGTCCACAAAAGCGTCCTTCAAGAGCTTTGATGAGTATTCTGTCTCTCGTTCAAAAGGCCCTCTTCTGCTCTGTGCGAGTCCAACGGAGCAGAACTCAGAGCTCAGCTAAAATGATTTGATATTCAGAGTCACCTTCAGTGTCACTTCTTTTTAGGACATTTTCCAAGAAGTAGACAGTTTTTACGAGAAAGAAAAACGCTTCTTTTCTTTTTGTCTTAAATTACTCTTCACTGAACTCCAAAAGAGTACTCTGATTATTAAGACTGATTAGCACAACTAGAAAACCGCATTGTTAGTTATTGCAATATTATCGTTATTGCCTTTTATTATTTTTTTTTTTTTAAAGGATTTTTTGGGCCATAGTTTTTATTGGACAGGACAGTGTAGCACAAAATTTCATATTGGTCAAGAGCTATAGTTTAGACATAACATCTGGTTTTGTATTGTAATATTGGTAATAAGATAATATTTTTTATCTAAGTCTGATGCCACCTTTTTGTACTTAAATGCATTGAAACTCCTGGACCAGGAACAGTTTGACCTTGGCGTCATCATTTTCTTTCAACCTCTGCTTGAACCAGTATGAAAAGTAAAGAAAACCTAATATTATGGGGATGAGACTGGTGAAGGACATTCAGCAAATTGACAAACGCTCCAAAAATACATAGCCAACCATCGCAGGGGTATATGAAGACGTTTAATAAGGTAAAATGTGGACTTCGTTTTTTTTCTAATCAGCTCTTTTGAAGCATTTTTCACTATAAAAACGATAAACTCGATAAGCAAATTGTGCTTTTCTTCAAAACAACATTCACAATATTATCTAAATTTCGACAGTTTAGTGCCCACTTCAACGAATTTGTTTCCCCCAATAGCAAATGACGATGAGCGATTTGGCCCAGCGATGTAAATGTACCTACTCAGTGTTCTCTACTACTCTTTTTGATGCGACACCGATCCTAATCCTAACTCCAGCTTCATTCTCGGCCCTCATTAACCCTTTGTGGTGGGACAAATTAGAAAAGCAGCAGAACGTCCCGCTCTCCTCTCGCTGTCCTGCTTCCAGATCGTTTACCCCAAAGACAAAAGCGCGTCAGAGGTGCGCCGAGGCGTCCGGGATTATTTCACTCATGTTTCAGGGATTATGCAGCGGTGACCTTTGAACCCTGTTTGAGACGACTTGACTTGGTTTTGGGAGGTGCCCCTTATGGCTCAAGTATGTGGACAGATGAGTGAGAAAAAAACCTGAAGGAGCATGCTGCAGTTTGCCCAGACATCGTAGCGCGTTTAAAAGTAGCAAATGTCTGATAAATATTGTGGAAATTTGGCCTGGCCGTTTTCTGGTTTTATTTTACGGAGAGGTCCAAAGTAAATGTGTTAGGTTCTGCTGGGGTTTCAGTCTTTTATTGGGTAATGACAATACGGCAGGGCGATATGGCCAAAACATGTCATCATGATATGGGCTCTATCTTTAAAAAGCATGACATCCATGTTTAACTGTACGGATATACCTGCCCTTACATTGAAAGACTGCTGCTCCTGGTACTCTATTGACATGTCTTCAAAGAGTGTTTGTCCATAAACTTTCTTAACTTAAATGAGAGTAAAACTGAAATTGTGGTATTTGGTGAAGCTGATCTCTCTGGTTTTAACAGTGCCCTCGGTCAATTTGCTGTTCTGCGAAAAGTCTTGATGTTTTTACAGACAGTTCTTTTAAACTTGAGAAGCAGATAAATGCAACAGTTAAAACAAGCTTCTTTAAGCTAAGGCAGTTTCAGTCAAGTGACCTATTTACCTATGTACCTAGCTTCTAAAAGCTAAAGTGACGACATGCGCTAGTGAGCACGGCCCATTGACTTCAATGGACCAACATCTTGCTCTCTGGGGGCTTAGCTATGGCCCAGCCTTAGACGACAATAACTTTCGAGAATGAATAATGCAACATTTAAATCAATTTTGAGTGTCTAGAAAGTGGGCGAATCAAAATATTAATATATAGGTACAAAAAACCTCTTAATTTCTTTTTTTTTCAATCCAATTTGAATAATTTATGTTATATAGTTTAGCTTATCTGCACATACATTCATTTTAAAATCAGTTCAAGCTAGGGAAGAGGAAAGGTAATAGCCTCTATAAAAGAATTTATTCATTTATTTATTACCCTTTATTTTACCAGGTGAAAAAAACGATTGAGATTAAAACCTCTTTTTCAAGGGTGACATGGGGAACTAAAAGAGTTTCAATACAAAACTCATTAGTATCGGATCAATATTGCGATACTTGCCATAGTATTACTTAGTATCAGAAAATTGGCCATCACTACTGGACAGTAATGTAATACACTATTAAATCAAGACAAATTCTATAACTTATTCTAAGTTATAGTATGTCTTACAACTTACAGTATGTCTGTTTTTTTTTCCTCGTTAAATAATAACGAGAAAAAAACAGACATACTGTAAGTGAAATTAAAAAAAACTTGAAAATCATATACAGACGGCATCTGAGGGAACGCCCACTAAACTGTGTGTGGGAAGCAATCCATTCATTTCAATGTAGAAGAGCTGCTCTGTCGTCCACTGTTCAACAACTACAAAGAAACACAGACTTTAGGAGTCATGTTGTACCAACAGGGACCGGACAGCCCTGAGCAAAGGGCCCCGGACCCCGTACACCCGCAGCACCCCCAGCTGGTCCAGTGTTCCACGACCAGGACGAAAACCACTCTGCTCCTCCTGAATCTGAGATTCGACTACTGGTCGGATTCTCCTCTCCAGTACCCTGGAATAGACCTTACCGGGGAGGCTGAGGAGTATGATCCCTCTGTAGTTGGAACACACCTTCCGGTCCCCCTTCTTGAACAGAGAGACCACCACCCCGGTCTGCCAGTCCAGGGGCACTGTCCCCGATCGCCACGCGATGTTGCAGAGACGTGTCAGCCAAGACAGTCCTGCAACATCCAGAGACTTTAGGTACTCGGGGCGTATCTCATCCTCCCCGGGAGCTCTGCCACCGAGGAGTTTGCCAACAACCTCAGTGACTTTGGCTTGGGTGATGGATGAGTCAGCCTCCGAGTCCCCAGTCTCTACTTCCTCTTCGGAAGACGTGACAGTGGGATTTAGGAGGTCCTCAAAGTATTTCTTCTTTCTTATAGTCTCTGTGTCCGGAGATCCGGTCATCGAGGCCCCCGCCGTCGACTGCCGCCCAGATCTCTCTGCACCATCCCCTTACGGATCCTCCTGCAGGTGGTGGGTCCACGGAAGGATAGCCCCACGTCAATCGTTCAGGCTGCAACCGGCCAGGCCCCTGGAGCCACGGGGCCCCCAGGATGGGCCCCGGTAACGCCAATCTGGGCGACGTAACTGGCCTTGATGTATTACTATTCATAGAGGGCTTGTGAACCGCTCTTTGTCTGACCCGTCACCCAGGACCTGTTTGCCTTGGGAGACCCTACCAGGGGCTTGAAGCCCCGGACAACATAGCTCCTGAGATCATTCAAACCCCTCCACCACGTCAAGGTGTCGGTTCTAGGAGGGGGTGTAATAAACATGATTATATTTAAGATTCTACTAAATCTTTTGCTTATTTGTCCAGAGTTTGATCATTTTTGTAAAGTTTACAATTGTACTTCCTGGTTGGACAAATATGACATAGGCAGAGATAATTTCACAACTATTACCTTGCAACCATACAGTTGTAGGTATTATCCACATGGAGTGGGCGTTTCAGGAGTCTAATAATTTAAACCAGGTCCCAGAGTGCAAAGATCTCAAAACTTTTCCGCTGTTACACTTTATCGTTTTCAGGCGTCCTGTGTGGATGCGCAGGAAAAGTCTATGTTGACAGAAAATGTTTTAGAAACTATCGCCGTTTTGTCTCCTTTTGGATGTGGCCTTAAACTGATGATATTTTAAATACATCTGCAACTGCACCATAACACTGTAATAACTTTAGGCCTGTTCTCATTTGTTTGTGGCCAATTTCACAAATGATCAGATATAAACCGGGCTGGTTTAACAACACTGGCAGCTGTTTTACGCTGCAGTTTTCCTTCATCGCATTCACAACGCTCTGAAGTGCGGACTGGTGTCATGTTTACCTCTTGTGCTCTTGTTCACTCACACACTTCATGCACTTCCAGTCTAGTGTGTGGTGCTTAGTGCGAGTATTGGGACAGGCCAGTGCTTCTTCTTAGCATTTCTCTCAAGCTAAAGTTAACGATCACAATTGTTACCTATCGTACATGCTTCTAATCTTGTCTTTCTGATTTCCACCACTGTTATCATCTTAGAAAGGATTACTGTATTCACTCCAAACAAGGCGGTGGGCTGAACAGACTGGCTTTAAAAGAAATACAAATTGCCGTAGTCCCAAATCCATAAATAAACCATTCTGTGTGTTTAGCCGGGTTTGGACAGTCCTGTCGTAATCCTCTTGTGTTTGATGTCCCACAGGTAATGCTGGTTTATGGGACTGTCCCGAAAGGCGCATTGTGGACGCTGGTTTTGAATGACAGCGTGGGGAGAGAGACTGTAACTCTAGCTTAATCTGGGTTTATCCTTGGATGCGGTTGTGTGGACAGGTGTGTGGGCCTTGGAGCCTGGGGGCGGGGCAAAGATCACCCAACGCTAAAGGGCTGCGTTCAGTCAGGTCAGAAAGAGAGAAAAAAATGTCTCCAACTGACCAGGAGTTATCAGCAGTTTTTAATTAAATGGGTTTTGTTCACTGAGAGCTTTGGTTACAGTGTTAAAGGCTCTGCACCCGGTCCTAAAACAGAAAAAAAACACAGAAAAACAGCTACCGGTAGTTAAATTTAATCTGTTTACAGTGGTACAAGATGTAAGTGCTTTTCACAACTTTCAGAGGCCAGAGTGGAATCTACAGTCTCCGTCACCTTCAGCATTGTCGGTTTTCCAGAAAAGCTAAGTTGGCTTTAAAAAAAAAAGAAAAAAAAGTTCCTCTTAGGGTTACAAGGGTTAGAGAATTCCTGAAAATGTCCTTAAGCTTGGAAAATTTTTGAATTCTTAAAAATTAAATTAACTGTTACAATGCTATTAAAACATATTTTTAAAAATACCTTTATTTAACTAGGACGTGCCATAGAGATTGCAAATTTCTTTTGTAAGAGAGTCTTGGCCAAGGCAGCAGCCGACATAATCCACACAATACAGAAAATCACATAAAAACAGAACTCTCAAGAAAAACATAGACCTACAACGGAGTATAAGGGCCTACCCAAATTTTAACAAGTGCGGGCCACTATGAGAATAAACTTGTAAATTAACGAGAATAAAGACATACATTTATGAGAATAAAGTCGTAGTCAAAATAAAGTCGACATTTAAAGGTTTAGGGGTCGGTGCCAAAGTGACGTGGGCAATCCTCAAGTCCAGGACGCAAAAGAATGGGCTTGGAAGAGTAAACAGCTTAGAACTACATAAAAGCAAGACAGATCGCTACTGCTGTTTAGCAGCACCTTTCCTGTTACGCATCATTCACAAACTGTTGTCAACCCTTTACTTTCTCCATGGCGTAGCCGTCGTGGACCAGCCGTGCTCCGTGCCACATCCGCCCGCAGACAGGGGGAGGAGCCTCGGTGTTATATTCATGCTCTGCTCCTTTAATGCTTTGTTTCTCTACGTCATTGTGGATTTTACTACGGCCCCTGTAGGGCCCCGAGGAGCCGTGCCCGGAGCCGTGTCCCTGTAGCTGCCCGAGGAGCAGTGCCCCTGTGGCGGCCCGAGGAGCAGTGCCCCTGTGGCGGCCCGAGGAGCCGTGCCCCTGTGGCGGCCCGAGGAGCCGTGCCCCTGTGGCGGCCCGAGGAGCCGTGCCCGAGCCGTGCCCTGGTGGCGGGCCCGAGGAAGCCGTGCGCACCTGTGGCGGCCCGAGGAACCGTGCGCAGTGGGAAGCCTCAGTTTTATGCACTGATTCTAACCTTTTTGACATCCCTTGGACAAACTTGGTAAAACACCAGCCCACACTGGACAGCATAGTGGTGGTTGGGAGTGATACATTTTTTGGGGCATGCACCAATTGTCTAAGCGGAAGAAGATGGATGTCACCAATTGTGTTCATGTTTGTTAGAGATGTTTTACGCACACGACATCATCCATACAAGCCTCCTACAGCCGAGTAACACAACTTCAGCCTAACACACCCATGTAGCCCACGCTGATAACTACAATGAGGGGATACTATAGCTAATAAATACTTATAGTGCTCACATGACCATGCATGAGCGCAGCTCCAACAACACATGTGCAACCAACACCGGAGTACGTCATTTTACACACATAGCCCTACTGTGAGGCGGCTTAAATTGGCCAAAACATGAACACAAATGAAGTCCCATGCTCCCCAGAAGACTAAGTGCATCCTCTAACTGCACTGTTTGTCTCCAAATGTTATAAGTTAGTCCAAAACACAGAGTTTATGGGCTTAGTCTCTGATCCCGAATTCTGCAGAACCCGTACACAAGGCCCCCGGGCCTGCGGTACAGGGTCTGGAGCACTGGCCGTGGGCCCGCGGTACAGGGTCTGGAGCTCTGGCCCCGGCGCAGTGCGCACGGCTCCACAGGCCCGTAGTGCTGTGTTGTAAAACCTATGCACACAAATAACTCGTATGAACGGTGACTTTATACAAAGTTTAGAAGGGTGAAGAGGCCGAAATCGTGGGAGCAGATTATTGGCAAAAATTGTCCAAGACTCCCTCACCTGCGGCTGTGGCTCTGAGTTCTGCCCAGTGCCAGTTTATTCTCGTTAATTTACTAGTTTATTCTCGTAGTGCTCCGCATTTAAAACAAATTAGAGTTGGCCTTTATACTCCGTCGTATAAACCATTCTCAATAACCACACTTTTTTATAATTTTGTTGAATTTATCAAGTGACACTCCAGCTTCCAATTGAATGTATTTTTGTAGATTATTCTAAGACCAAGGTGCAGCAGGAGAAAGCTGATTTTTCTCTGCTCTGCATCAATTCAATTTAATTACATTTTCAATTTATTTTTGTAACGCCCAAAATCACAACAGCAGCTGCCTCAAAGGGTGACAGTGAAAAACAGAATAAACAATGTTCATAGGGGCTTGGCAATGTCCCAGCATCCTGTGTCCTCAGACAGATGTCCCAAAAAGTAGAATGGACGACAGGTGGACGCGCTTCAAGGCATCGTTTTGCAGTTTCTTGTATTCAAAATGTAAGTCACTGACCTTTTATATAACTTTATTTTACTTTATTATATATATTTATTTTTTTACGATGACTTTTTTTTCCTTACAATGAATACAATAAGTGCCCCCTTACACCCAGTGACCGTGTGAAACTACAAAAACAGCAACAGAACAGAAGTTCTGAAATGGATTTTCTTTTTACACATTTTACCATGTGTCTGAACTTGGTCTCAGGGACTCCTAATCATCCCACATCTCTTTAGGATCATGTAGGCCTATCAGGGTTTATGTTGTGTTTGTAGAATCACCAAACGACCATTTATTTTGTGTGTGATCCCAAAGAAGTGACCATGGTGTGCTCAGATGTTTAAGTTAGCATAAACATATAAATACACCATGTGACATACAATCGCTGGAACATGTTTGTCACCATATTTGTTGGCCCGGATGCAACACATTTATATTTTAAATAGTCTAATGTGTGAAAGAGGTTATGTTTTACCTGTATATTATCTTGTATTGTGTGCACTGTCACGCCGCTCTTTGTACTGCTGCCTCTCGACCAGATTTACAGTAGAACTCATTGAGCCGGCGCATGTCACAATTCTATGGTAGAATTAACTGTCAGATTGCAGATTTGTTGACCTGGTTTATATGGCTCATACTGTATCTCTGTAATTACCGGGCCGATCCACATGAACCAAAAATTGGCACAAAGTTCATTGTCTTTTCTGTCAGTATAAATAAACAGATTTTATTTCAGAACCGCCTCAAAAAGTGGTGCTATTTTCAAATCCAAAGACATGATTCAGAATCAGAATCAGAATCCCAATCAGAAAGGGATTTATTGCCATTGTCAATGAACAAAATTCACAAACATAGGAACTTGCAAAAAACATGCATAAAATTTAGAATTTACAAATAAAAGAAAATAGACTGCTTATGGGTTTGAATCATTGTTAAAGCGGCAGGGGGAAAGCAATCGTTCTTGTGGCGGGAGGTTCTGGTCCGGCTGGACCGTAGTCTCCGGCCTGAGCGGAGTGGCTCAAATGGTCCATGTCCAGGGTGAGAAGGGTCAGTAGTGGTCTGACCCGCTCGTCCCAGAGCTCTGGAGACGTACAGGTCCTGCAGACCTTCTCAGCTGAACGCACAATGTGCTGTAGTCTCTGTTTGTCGATGGCTGTGGCTCCAGCGTACCACACGGTGATGGAGGAGGTGAGGATGGACTCAATGATGGCCGTGTAGAACTGCACCATCATCTGCACTGGCAGCTTGGATTTCCTCAGCTGCCGCAGGAAGTACATCCTTGCTGGCCTTCTTGATGAGGAGTGATGGAGGCTCTCACTTGAGGTCAGTCGGTGATGTAGGTGCCGAGGAAGCAGAAGCAGTACACGGTGGTGATGGGGGTCTGTCATAGGTTGAGGGGGGCTGGGGGTCTGTGGCCTTCCCTGAAGTCCACGATTCATCTCCACTGTCTTCTGAGCGTTGAACTCCAGGTTATTTACCTCTGCAACCAGGCACCAGCCGTTCCACCTACCCTCCTGTGACGGACTCATCCCCGTCCTGAGATGACCCGAAAACATGAGAGATTAACGTGTACGTACCACGCAAAAAACATTGATGCATATATAACGAGTCAAAGTACATAGAGTGCACAGCCAGTTTGTGTCACAGGGAGAAGAGCAGAGGAGAAAGCTTAACAGACCCTGTGGAGCTCCTGTGCTGATAGTCCGCAGTGCTGAGACAGTCTTCACCCAGCCGCTCTGAAATCCGTCAGGAAGTGAGTGACCACCTGCAGGTGGAGCAGATCTACTATTAAAAACTGGCTTTTGTGGAGCTTTTAACCGTATTATAAATTTTCCCTTCTCAGTTAAACCACGTTTAAGATTGTATATAGAGTTATCAATCGATTTGAGTCCATCTTTATTCTTCATTGCTCCATAAGTTCACTGCTTCCCATGGTCACACGCTCTGCAATATTATTGACTCGATTCAGCAATCTTTATTCTTAAACACTGTGACACACATAGGATCTCAAGCATGCGGCAGTGGGCACTGAGATTAGAACTAGAAGACAAAAAATAGGTCTTCTTTAAGTAAGAAGATTGACATGGCAAGTTTGAGGACCAAAACCAAACGAGTTCAACGTGTTGTGGATTGTATTTTTGGTATTTCTTTCAAAAACATGAAATCCCACATAAGAGTTTAAACAGCCTCGCCTCCATCTAGCACTTAGCCACCCACCTATCAATTATTGGCCGACAAAATAACTCACGTTATTAAATAATATATTTCTATATTTCTATATATAAATATTAACAAACGGTGTTTCATCAAGTCCTTTGGTACATATGGTAAAACCGAACATCTTAGCACCAATAAACGACTGGTTGGAATACAACTGAACTTGATTTAAAATGTTTTCCACTGTTAAAAACCTAACTTGCAATTGTGTTAACAGAACTAATATGACTAACCTAAACCCAAACCCTAAAAGTTGATCAATCGCATAAACGTCATTCAATGCAAACTATATTCAACTGAGTTGATAACTTCGCAGCAGTTGCCAGTTCAAGTGGAATTTTTGGATAATTCAAAGTCCCAGCGCTTATTTTTATTACTTTCTACATGCATATTGTAAAAAATAAGGTCAAAACCAAATAACTGACTTGCCAATGCTATTTTTTACAATTCTCAAGTTTGCAATTCCAAGATTATTTTTCACAGTTTCAACAACCAATTTAAAAGTGTAATGTATTGTTTATATCTAACATCAGTTTGCTTTTGTGTCCATGTTTAGTTGATGTGAAGTATTCTCAGTTTGGCCTGACCTTTCGCATCTGACAGTCTGTGATCTGGGATTAGGACCCTCCTTCTTCAATAAACAAATGAATCTTCCATAATTCACTCAAAGAAAGCAGCAGCGCCCAGTGATCCATGAACACTATGAAGATGAAGGTCAACCAGCCACAAGAAACACATGATTGTAATCACAACAGAGCGATCTGATTGATAGAAAAATAGACACTTAAGAAAATTAACAAAATGTCTCATGGGATTTGACACATTTAAATATATTTCTATGTAAAATGTATCGTACGTATTATAACTGAATAGAAAATCAAACCTTCACATGTGACTTTTATCTGACGGTCACCTGATAACGTGAAGTCACAGAGGCAACGACAAGGTTACGTGTTTATTGATAGTGTCCTCTGCATCTGACCGTCCTTCACGTACCACTGGGTGAAAGCTCAGCAGCAGCGAGACGCCGGCCAGTGCAGCGCCCCATTGCCCCATTAGACTAGTCTTCTGTATGTGCGCATGAGGCCAACAGGGGGAGCCATTCAGCAGCTTTAGCTCAACGTGTTTAACCACAGCCAATGATACTTTATGTATTATGAAATAGATATTGAAATATTACACATAACATTACACTATAGCATCGAATTGAATGAACAGACAGAAAAGCATTGCTAAAGACTTCAAATACAATAAAAGTAAACTAAATAAAGTAAACGCCTCTTGTCGGACTGTTTAATGAATCTACAATACAAAACATATACATTATTGTCATTCACACCTAATTGAGGGCTTAAATTACAGTTTGGATTCACCAGAGTCCCAGGTTTAGTGCTGGACGTCCCACTGTGAACTGGACAAAACCTTTTACTCACAATCAAAGGAGTGAGACGTCAGGCAGCAGCAGAACCACAACAAAAGTACCATATTAGCACATTATTAGCACTTTATTAGCAGATTACAGCCGGCCAGTGCACCCTGGGATGGCGGGAGTTATGTTTGGACTGGACAACTTCAGAAACACACCCACAGTCTGGCTTCGATGCTATGCTTGATAACTTTCTGACTTTTACACACAGACATAGCAAATTAAGTTCTCAACAATCTTTTTTTTTTTTTTTAATATACAATTTTAGCTAGCATTTAGAGTATTTATTGTTTTGTGAGAAGAGTACAAGAGGTATTTGAACCATTTTTGCTGAGCAGGTAGGCCTTGCAAATCTGTACAATATACTTTTCAAATCTTGACTCTAACGTTGCGTTTTAGAGTTGTACATATTTCATCTTTTTTATCGCTGGAAATGCATTTTCAGAAGAATCTTTTTGAATTCAATTAAACAGAAACGCACTGATTTTCCTTTCCTTGCCAAAATGACTTTAATGAAAAAACATATTTGGCAACTTCTAGTAAAAGCTATTGATGCTTTTGCCATTAAGATCTTCAGTACATTTCAGTGGGCACATTCCTGCAGCTCATTCACGTGTCAGTGACGGCACAATCGGAGCTGTCAGAATTCAGCCGTAACTTGAGATTGTTTTTAGAGCTGAAGACTAAAGCTCAGAGTCAATGCGAATGTAAACTTGTATCTGTATTATTTAAATACAGTTGTGACAAGGCCTCGAGAACACATTATGAAGTGAGATAAACTGCAACAAACTGTCACAAGATACACTAAGAAATATTCCTCTCATTTAGTCAAAAAACAATATTGCAACAGTTTCCACATAATTTTGGCACTTTCAGGGAACTTTTTGTGGAACTTGTAAATTTAATAATATTAAGTTAATCATGAAATTCCAAGAAATGATTTGAATTGTAGCAATACATTTATTTCTTTAACAAAACTAAAATGATTTATCGCTATCAGTTTTATTTAAACTTAGCATAGTTTATTTTATTGCCATTTTTCTTTTACTGCAGAAGCATCTTTCAAAAAATACAAGCGCCTGAAGTTTTTACAAACACAAAACTCTAAAGCCGCAGTAAACGCTTTTCTAAATGTACAATATCATTGAAAAATATGAGCTGCAACAAATACAAAGCAGAATGAAACGCACACAAATGTATTAAACACTTTAGTCACGAGTATTTATAAACTGTCATAGAAGTTACTTGTTTGACTCTCTAAAATTCAGATCTTATTGTATCAAAATAGAATTACATTTTCTCACTAGTGCAAAGAAAATACACTATAAATAATGAGCTAAATATATATATTCATATATATTCATATATATAATATATAAAATATATTAATCATTCATTGCGATGGGTTTATAAATACTTTTCACAACTCTCTGAACTTTCTGTCAAACTAGCATGTAAACTAGCATTAGCATTAGCTGCTAGTCTGGAGTCTGGAGCGACCTTTGTAAGTCCACTGGTCCCTCCTGACCACTGTAATACATTTCTGGACAAACGGGGTCTTTGGGGATGTTACAGAAGAGGAATCCTTTGTTTTTTATGCCAACAAACACATTTGGTAAGACGGTGATTGGAGCCTTTAGTATTCAAAATCTTACAGAACGTTGTTCCTTCCTGCTCGGCACCACAACCAGTTTTGCTGATCCGTTTTCCCTGCACATGCAAATGCACCCTTCATCAGTTGTACTGATCGTGATTTGATGAAATCATTTGAAAGAAATGCTCAGTTTGTCGATGATTTATGGACATAAAAATAGAAAAGTTTCTCAGAGATTGAGAAAAGCACACACAAAAAACACAATTGATAAATTGACACTCTGACCAGGTTTGATCAAACTTGCGTGAATGAAGCTAAATTCAACTCCAGGTTGATGAGGGAATGATTTTAGAACATGCTTTAAAGCTCAAAACTTCAATTTAGCATAATATGTGTCCTTTAAATACAACTCAGGACATTTTAAAGATGTGTCTCGTGCTCCAGAAATTCATAGTCAAAGTAAAAAGTTTCAAACCTGCCCTTCTTCCTCCTGACCAGAGCTGATCTTCTTGCTTGTGGAGGTATGTTGAGAATCCCGCTCCTCAGCTGGCCTTTCGCACATCGCAGAGGCACATTCCCAGGCCTTCAGTTCACACTCATTAGTCCAGAATAACGCTGAGGTTCCAGGTGAGGCACGTCCAGTCGCTCCGTCACAATCGCTTTAATTGGCCGCCGTTTGATTTCAGGGCCTTTGAAGTCGCCGCCCGCTCCACTGCTTCAGACGCTCTGGAATGGCGTCCAGGACTTTCAACTGCGTCATTGTAGTCATGTAGTCTAATCGTTTTGAAGCTTTCATCTTGAATTAAATACGCAAATAAAAGTGTAAATAAATAAATAAAAATACATACATGAGAGGCAAGTTTATCTGTCGAGTACAAAGTCGTTCAAAGTCCTTCAGAACGGGAAAATGTGGATTAAAAAAAGATATATATATGATCACCTTTCGCTACAAATTTGTGTCTGATTACAGCCGGAAAACTGGAGCTCAACATCTGTTCACTCAGAGTTGTATATTGATTGATTCCTGCATGTTTGAGTTCATTGTTTTGTATTTGAGGCTTGAGTGCTTAGAAAATTACTGTTTTTACCTACCTCCTATCCCCGCCCACATCCCTGCATTTAGTTGGGATTATTTGAAAATGAAGACTGAAATGAAGCCCTGTCCCAATACTCGTACTACACATGACACAGTTGACTGGAAAGTGCATTATCAGAAAGTGCTCTAAGTGTGTGAGTAAACAGGAGAATATGGACAATCCGCACTTCAGAGCGTTGTGAATGAGGGAAAGAAAAACAGCTGTCAGTGTTGTTAAACTGCAGTTAAATTATTCACAGACACAGCTCAGTTTAGTTTGGATCATTTGTTCAATTGGCCACAAACAAATGAGAACAGGTTTAACGTTTTTACAGTGTTGTTAGCGCTACAGTCGCAGATTGATTTCAAATATCATCAGTTTGACTGTTAAGACACTCCTTCATCGTTTCCTGTTCGCTCTCATTGCTATCAGGAATCAGGAATCAGGATCAGGAATCAGGATATATTTATTGCCATTGTCAATGAACAAATTCACAACATAGGAACGTGACTTGGTGACAGATGCGACATGAGAGACATGCATAAAGAGCACCGGCCACCGGGGCGGCTCGCTTTCGCACAGCGCCTACTCGGGAACTACCGCCTACTCGGGAACTACAGCGCCTACTCGGGAACTACGTTGCTAAGAAAGAAGCGCTGCGCCGTCTGAAAACACTACAATGAAATGCATTGTGGGTCATGTACTTGCCTGAAATCTGAATCACTTCAAACTTGCTGGAAGTGCGAGACAAGGCCGTGGTGAAGTGCGGATCAAAACATTCTGATGAATAGGGACAAACTGCACACTTCAGCGGCTCAGTGGGAAGAGCAAGTGCGGCTCTTGGGACAGGGCTTCTGAGTGACACACGTTTGGGTCTAAAATGACACATTGCTACATTTCAAAAATAAAAACATGTAAATGAAACTTTGCTGCTTGTTATATAATATCACCATGAAGCTAAGGCGGAGCTTATCAGTTCTGTCGTTTTGAACAGGAAGTCGATGGAACTGTTTCTATTATTAAGCCGTTTTAGATCAAAATGGAAGTTTTACAATGAAGTAAATGATGATCTACTTATGTTACAGTTCAATACTAAGTACCTGAATACCTGCATATTATGTCTCCTTTAACATTTTGTGTACAAAGCACTCTTTTATACTGTACAATAAAGAAAGACTCGCACATTAAAAGCAGGTGTGTAAAGGCAGAAAACCCCCTCACAAGCGAAGCACTGACCACCGAGATAAAGACCGAGCCTCAGTGTGACCTTTACAACATGGAGCGAAATCACTGGGTACAACCACCAATCAAATTACATGTGTTTGGACAAATCATATGTCATTTAGATGGAGAAACAAAGGGATGCATAACCTTGTGCTCCAACAGGTTTTTCTGTTGGAGCTGAAACAAGCTGAAACAAGAGTAAAAAGAAGGGCTTGGGTCATGTTTCTACTTTAGAAACATATGCCAGATTGTCAAATATATTACAAAAAATAACAAAAGCTAAACGATATCGGCCTATAAGATAAACACAGATCATTAAATGTAAATTGATGACCCATCCTTCAATGCCGCTGTGGTTAAACCTGTGAGGCAAGGCAAATTTATTTATGAAGACAAGGACAAAAACAGATTAAATGCATATAATAAATACTGAAAGTTCAACAAGTAGTAATGCTCGTAGCTCAGATTCAAAAAAGCATAAGGTTAGGGCCGGTCGTAATTGCGGTGGAAATGTGTTACACGGACGAGGACCTAAACGCTGCCTCGCTCTGCTTCTTGGGACACAGACCTGAGGAGCCTTTCTCTATCGAATGGAACAAGCATATCTAGCATCTTGTACAGCTGAAGGAATATTTATAAGGGTTAGCATTCTCACCTCGCAGCAAGAAGGTCGCAGGTTCGACTCCTCCGGCCTCTCCGGTTTCACATGTCCAATAGGTCAAATCCTCCAGCTACGGTAGTCCTGACCAAGACTGGCACAAAGATCTGGAGATGGGTCCTCAGCGACTACTGCTCCTGAGGACATGCCCCAGTGACTGTTATAACGAAAAAGTTATTAAATCAGGTACCGCATCTAATCATCTGAATCACAAAAATAATTAAAGCCATTTTAATTAACATTTTATGGCAAGGTGTATGGACTAGGTTGAATTATTTGTCGTACTCAATAACAAAAAAGGTTGCAAGTTGAGTTACAAACAGCCTTTAACTTTCTGTGGTGGATCTCAGTCTTCTATTTTAGCCCAAAGGCAGGATAAAGTGTTAGCATTAGCATAGCATCTTTAGCTCGGAGCCCATTTTGAATAATGACCCCAAACAAAGCCTGAAGGTGGAAACAGTGGAGATGTTCCTAATTAGTTTCTCGGCTGGAGTCACACAATTCAAACGGCTCCGGGTCTTCACACAAACACAAAGCATTCTGGGAAATCAGGAGGAAAAACGCACTCACTGTTATCACCGACATCTCCGTTAAGACGATAACGACAGATTCCTGTAGTTACATCCTTTATAATAACCCATGAAGGAATTGTCAGAACACTTTGACCAGATTCAGAGATGAGATTATCAGCGTCGTCTGCTGATAATCAAATAATAAATGCATGTTTAAAGTTCGCCTATGTTAGATGTTACATGCATTTGTTTTATGATGCAACATGATGAGGTAGCACAAGAGGTCCAATAAAAGCGTGTTTCAAAACTTTATTAAAATCACAACAGGAGACGGACACAAAGTGGTTTTAGCTGTAGAATCCTGTAACACCAAAGCCTTTTTAGCCTTTCCAACATGTCAATTGTAACCAGTTTACCCCTTATCCAGAAGTACAGGTGGGCCATGCTTATGTATATGGCTCAGAAGCAGATGTGTGGAAGAAGGTTTACTGATATCAGCAGAAGAGAAGCATGCATGATGACAATGGCAGTTCGCTCATACTCATACCCCTTGGTTCTGATAAGTATAGTACATAGACAGAAAAGGAAATACAGAAATGGTCTGGCATCATACGTATTTTAAGAGTTGTCACGGTGTTGTCTGGGCCCGTCTGACAAGTTGAAGACATGTCGATGTTTCTCAAAACAGTAAACTTTAGTGTTCTAAATGTTATGTTTCTTCTTACATATTAAGACACAATGAAGTTCAACAGGAAAGTAGATTAACTTAGAATAGCATGTAATATACAATGAAATCCACCATAACAAAGATCACTCATGGTAATTGAATCATGCTTTCAAAATATTTGATATAATTTCTACAGGTGTCATCAGTGGTATCTGTGAGAGTTTGCTCTCAGTGCAAAGGTTTTTGTCATGTTTTTCCGTTAGATACTGGCTCAAGGCTGTCCCTGCGAGTGTGTGTGATTCATGGAGACTTTCTGACCACATTATCCAATCACTTTGTGCAGTTCTCAAGCAGTGATCCACGAAAAGTTTTTGATTTATTTTGGACCCTTTTCTGGACTGTTTCAGAACACTTTCATTACAACTGAAACGGTTGTATTCTCATGTTCCTTAAAGGGGCAGCACGTGACTTTGTAATCAATGTAATAGCGTAATGAGTTCAATTCTGCTTTTCCCCAGCACAGTTGAATTGTGAAAGCAGTTCTTGTGGATAAAATGAGACGCCTGTGTGCTGCGTGCATCCAATTACAGCGACTTCTAACTCTGCTCTGGCCTGTAAAAGTTGTAAAACGCACTTCTAAACTCATCGCTGTGAATAATTAGGATGCTCAGAATGCATTAGGTAACTGTTTTTCACACTTTTAAGACAGCCAAAATCATGTACAGCGCCTTTAATTGCTGGGTTTCTCACGCAACAATAATGTAAAACTTACTGGACCAAATCTTTCGAGGTAGATTTAACTTCAGTTTAGTGTCCGATATTTTGAGGACCAGATCTCATGTACCCTGCAGTGTTTGTCCTTTAGATGTTGCACCCCGCTGGCCCTGACCAACCCCAATCCTCTCTGACTCCTGTCCCTTTTGTCCCCCGTGTGTCTCCGTACCGCGGCAGACCGAGAGCCGAGCCTCTGAGATTCGGCACTTCAACACGACAATACTTTTACACTGCAGTGACCCATCAAAGCCCTGCGCCTTCAGCTCCGCCCCCCCCACCACCCACCCCTCCTGCTTCACCCAGCATGCTTCAGTGCCCGGGGTTAACGGGTGTCGAACCGTGTCATTATCCCGCTGATGCCCAACACTGATATCATATAAATGCTAATGCGGGCTTTAATTGAAGGGCGCGGAGCCAGCGAGAGGGGAGGGGCGTACGCTGCGGGGGCGATTGATTTGTGAAGGAGGAGATTTGACAAACAGCGGGACGCGCACTCCTAAGGGGACAGAAATGAGAGCTGGAGACACGTAGAGAGTGAGCAAATAACAATAAACTTAGACTTAGTAAGACCACCCTAAAACTGAAAACAAGAGGAAGATGTAAGGAGAGTCTCTGGATTTTATTTTTTAAAAAAAAAAGAGGGAAACTTGCCCCTTTTCTTAAACTGCGGCATCCCACACGGGGCAACAGCAACACGAGCGATTACTGGCAAAAAAAGGTTGTGGTGCGGAGAGAGCGCCATCTGTTTTGCATGTTGCTTGCAGTTTATGATTGACATTTCTGTTGATTTTGTTTCATAAAATTAGAGCATGTCTCCCACCATTTTTTATCCAACTTCCTGTTTTTTTGAATTTTTTTTTTTTTCTTAATTTTTTTGTTTATCAAAGCGTATTGTTTGTCTTTCAGAACAATTTATTTATACATCGTTTTTTTTATTTTTCTTGATGTTGTAATTTTTAAGTTTTATGACTGTCTTTTATTTATTTTCTTTATTTATTAATGTTGTTCTTTATTTTTTGATTATTTTCTTTTTTTTAATCTTTTTCTTTATTTTTTTTCTTTTCTTGTTTTCATTTTTATTGTTAATTTCTTTCATTTATTTTTCTAATTTTTTTTTTATACTTATTTTTTTATATTTGTATTCTATTATGTTCACTACTTTTTTATTCTTTTTTTTTATTTTTTTTCCGTATATTTTTCTTTTCTTTATTATATCTTTTTTTTTTTGTGATACAATTATTTTTTTTTTTTTTTTTTTCATTTTTATTGCTAAATTTTCTTCGTCATCACTTCCCAAAGTTTGACTTTTCTTTTTCATTATATCCATTCATCTTTTTTCCTTTTTCTTACAACATCCTGTTCATTCGCCACTCCTCCAGGTTCTTTTATCTTATATATTTTCTTTTTATAAATATTCTTATGTTTTTGGAACTGTCAAAAAAGTATGAAGAAAAATTAAAAGTGGGAAGATAAATGGGCTCGCTTATGACTTCAATATTAAATATAGCTTTACATTACTCCTTATCGCCCACGGCAAGTATTATTTTAAGCAAACCTTCAATAGGCTCCAACATGTGGACAAAGGAACTATGAAGACAAGGCCAGGTTTAAATCGATCAAAAATAAAGCAAGCAAAGAGTTAATTTTGTTACTTATTTAAAAGTACAGATACAGGAGCAAAGAGAATAATCAAGTCAAAGTGAAAGTAGCACAAAATCTAAAGGTATTGAAACACCCTTTATAACTGTTAAAGCATTATATGTGGGAATTTTGATAAAGACTTGTGATTATTTTTGGTCATCAAAGGTGAATTTGACATAGTCATAGTGGATTCAATGTATATTTTTCCAAAGCTTTAACACAAAACCTTCAGCCAGAATGTCACAATGAACGTGCTAAAAATATTACTTTCTACTTTTCAGTCCAGTTAGAAAAAATGTGTTGAGCAGAAAGTTCAGATTCCTGCTCTCAGATGTAATGATGTAAAAGTAAAAAGTACCCTCTGAGCACAGTACAGATAAAAAAAGTACAGTACTTTTGTATTTTGTATTTACATTTCACCACTGGTTTTATGTTAAATGTTAAACCACCAGCCATTAGACGAGAGACAGCAGCTTCCTCCATAATGTTTTAACGTTTGAAAATGCTTTGTGTGTTTTAACATGTTCGATCTTAAGGGCGTTGTTGATCATACGGACTGGGCCGATGTGAGGCCGATGTGAGGCCGATGTGAGGCCGATGTGAGGCCGCTGTGAGGATGATGTGAGGCCGCGTGAGGCCGATGTGAGGCCGATGTGAGGCCGATGTGAGGCCGATGTGAGGCCGATGTGAGGCGATGTGAGGCCGATGTGAGGCCGATGTGAGGCCGATGTGAGGCCGATGTGAGGCCGATGTGAGGCCAGATGTGAGGCCGATGTGAGGCGATGTTGAGGCGATGTAAGAGGCCGATGTGAGGCCGATGTAGGGGAGTGGCGATGTGAGATGGTGAGGTATGTAGGCCATGTGAGGCCGATGTGAGGCCGATGTGAGCCGATGTGGGATGATGTTGAGGCCGATGTGAAATGATGTGAGCCGATTGTGAGCCGATGTGAGATGATGTGGGCCGATGTGAGGCCGTATTGAGGCCATGTGAGGCCGTTATGTTGAGGCCGAGATGTGAGGATGATGTGAGCCGATGTGAGGATGATGTGAGGCTGATTGAGGGCCGATCATGTGAGGCCCGATGTGAGGCTGATGTGAGGCCGCTGTGAGACGAGTGTGAGGATGAGTGAGGCCGATGTGAGGCCGATGTGAGGCTGATGTGCCGTTGTGCTTGGCTCCCTTTTATTCCACTGACACTGAAGGGATTTGAGTGTTAAATTCCCTAAAACTCTCTGACTTCTGCTAATGGCATTGCTCTGTTCGCCGTGTTCTTCTTTTTGTTTTTTTGGCCTACCACACCGGCACTGGGACAAATTGCTCATATTGGATAGAATACTTTCAAAGTTTACTTCCAGATGTGTATTTGTGTTTTATTTTAATGAGAACTGTAACTAAATCTTCACTCTGTTATACTTTTGTTTATAAGTACAACAATTCTTGGACATCAGGAGTGAAGCTTCAGGTGAGACTGGAAACTTCTCCTGCAAGACCTAAACTTCATGTGAGGAAGGTTAAATTAGGCTAAAAGCAATAGCAGCCAGCATAAATTGAGGTGATTAATTTTAAAGGTAATTTGAGAGCAGATTTTAATTTTCCAAACATGGATTGCGACCTGATCCGAGCATTTTGAGCTTTTGAGAAGACAACCTAAATATTTATAATTACTCAGACAAAATGAAACTAAACACAAACCCAGGGGAAACAAGAAGGCAAGATCAGTATAATAGATTATTTTGTTAGATAGTAGAATTTGCAACATTTCAGCTGGAGATGTTATTTGTTTGTTTCGAATGTTCCACAGTATGGCATTAAACTTATCCACGTCTAATCTGTGGAGAGGCGAGCATGCTCACCGTGAAATCCAGGGTTTTTTTAACCAATAAAAATGTCTGCAATTAAGATAAATAAGTTTATCTGCGGAACATTCAAGGCAAATCTCTATGGAGGCAAATATGTGTGTCTCTTTGAACAACCACCATCAAAACTGAAATAAAGCGGGCTAATATTCTTAAACGGCACATTCATTATTGTCATTCTAATGTTTTTGAACTTAAAATCATGCATCCACTCACGACTTTCTGTCAGTCAGGCATTCCCTCATCAGGATTTAACACCCTCTCCTGGCAACAGGGAAAATACACACAAAATAGCTCTGACTCTGACATGCTAATACAAGCGTGCCGTTGTAATAAACGTGATTTGAGGCAGAAATGCTCAGAATGAATCTGGTGATGATTTATGGAGTTAAAAACAGACCTTAGACATCACAAATCAGGGAAATTTGAAAAACAATGTTTGCTGAGGCTCAAAGGGAGAGGACTTCCTAAACAGGATGAATAAAACAAGCGTGAATAAAACTATATACAACTGCAGTTATGATTTTGATGAGGGAACAAGGTTAAAACATGGTTTAAAGCTCAAAAACACAAATGCTGCATAATGTCCTTTAAACCACACATTGTTTCATTCTTTTATTTCAGATGTGAAACTCACGAGCGTCTGGGTTCGCCACATCCACCACCAAATGTCCCAGATTGCCGCGGTGCATCTGCCATCCCCGTCGCCGTGGAGACAGGTGCAGCAGCAGTGCATTGTGGTCCGATGCAAATCCCTATTCGCGCCGGGGTCTCGCGGGGAAGTCCGTCCTAAATCCCCTTCATAATGGACGCAGCAGTTTGGGGCCAGGCCTTTGGATAAACAGAGGGATTACCGCAGCATCTCGCTCTGCTCTGGGTGGCCCTTCACCTCTAAAAAAATGTTTAGTCCGTGAACATTCAAGCAACACATAGACCCAAGCAGGCTGGGTCTCTAATGCCATCAAAGAGTTTGGAAATAAGCTATTAATTTATTCCAACCTCAACGTCCTAAGTCTTTTCTTCGGCGAAGCGATTGTTGGGTTATTTCGGCAACATCTGGTCAAAAACTGTCTGACAACTCGCGCTTTGCCATTAGAGGCTCGCCGAAAGTCTTAGCCCTAATTCTTTTATTCGTTTCAACCCTATGTGCGAGATTACGTGAGAAGTAATCATTAAAAAAAGAAAGAAAAAATGTTGCTCTTTTCGCAGGCCGCGCACAACCGAAGCTTACGACGGTATTTGCAATTGTAATTTAAGGGATAATTAAAGGAGTTAAATGATTGGGTACATGTAGGAAGCGGGTTGTGGCTTTGTGCTCAAGCGTGCGTGGACATGGGAGATAAACGCTAATGACAAACCGTTGAGTGTTGGGGATTGGATTTGCCACTTTCGCCGACTTCTTGGATACATAAATTTGTCCTGAGCAGAACGGATTTAAACAAAGCAAATTGGCCCATCAAGTCACTGTTGGAGAATGGAGTGGGGAAAATGCATTATAGGAGCCTTTACATAAGAAATTGACTTTTAAGTTGGCACATAAAAGTGGGTGTGCTTCATTTAACGCCCAAGGTTTTTCGTTCTTTATGAAATGGACGGCTCTTACCCAAAGAAAACAGTTTTAAGTCTTACTAAGATAAATTATAGACCGGTTGTGGACTTGGTTTTATTGTTTAGTTTACATTGGTGGTACCAACTTTGAATTTGGCTTCATCACTAAGGCTAGTAATACTGAAATCTGGTCTAAAACAGGGCTAACGTAAGGCTAAACCTCGATTAAATCATGTCTGAACTGGGTAGAAACCAAATCTATACTTTCAGAAGACTGATTGCTAATAAAATACATGAAATGATCTAATCAAAATAAACCAGAAAGTCCCAAGTACAAAGTTATATGTACAAGATTCTCAAATAGTTCAAACCAGTTATCATTAAGGCAGACTTGCCCTAAAATCAGCCATAAATTCAAACTGAAGCTGTTTCTGGATCTTTTGAACCTAAACAAGAGCCTGGACTCTTTGTGAAGCTAAGACTGTTGTTTTGGCTTCTGATGTCTGATTTACTATATTTATAAATGGTAACAAGCTCTGCACAAAAATTCCGATTTACATCCCGCCTAGATTTTCTTTGGTAAATAGAATTCAGAGTAAAGCTGGCGTAGATTGAGCATTTATTGGGTTTTGACACTTCCCATTTCAAATCTGAAGCTTAAGATAAATTACTTGTTTTAGGTGACATGAATATTGATTGGTTGATTGGTTGATTCCAAAGCTTCTGCCTGTCTAAACAACTATTGTAATGAGTTAAATCCCACAAAACGTATAACTGCTCCCACCCGATCTGACCCTAAAGACAACATTTTATCTTACGCAACAATCCTGAGAACTACCACTGTAGTAGTGTCTTTCCTCTTGAGTTTCGTCACTACTGTCCTATTGGGTGTGTGCGGAACACAAAATGCATTAACAACACAGCGCTGGACTTCTCTATTAAACAAATGAATGATATTACTGATAAACATGCCTTCTTACAAGAGTCAGGGTCAAAAATAAGAATAATCCATGGTATTGTCCAGACGTCGCAGCATTATCTTGAGAACATACCAAATCAGCAGCAGATTGGCAGCAGCTTTGACATAAGCGCAATAAACATGTTTCAACTGTTCTTAAACCAAAAGCATCTTACGACGTCAATACTCTCACTGAATCACAGGGCACTTCAGCTACATTTTGACAAACGGTTAAAACCTTATCAGAGAATTCTGCTCCCTCTTTACCAGATGAAATGATTAAAGATTCAATAAGTCTGAACAGAAAATATATTTGTGATGCGTTTTACCAGCACTTTGCTGAATCTGGAAGTATTTGTGATGATGCTGCTCCATCTATTGCTGTTGCCCCACACATGAGTGTAGGGCTGATGATCAAGTGTTTTCATTACTATGGAAAACTGCTTTTGTTCTCTCTGTGCCTTAAGGAGGCCATGAAAATGATCTAAATAATTTCAGTCCAGTCTCAAAACTATCCTTCCGAGCAAAACTCTTGGAGAAGCTAATAAGTAACCAGGTGTGTGCTTTCTTATATATCTATATATGTATATATATATTTTTTTTTCTTAAATATCTGCCAGTCCAGGGCATCGTACTATCACAGCTGCTTCCAAAGTTATACATGATATCGCTATTGCATTGGACAATCATGAAGAATGTGCTGATGTTTTGGTTGATTTGTCAAAGGCCTTGATCAGTAGATCATTGGGTTAGGGTTCGATCTTGGATCGTCTGGATGCTATCGGGTTTGATACAAATTCAGATTACCTCACTAACAGCTTAAGCTATTTCTACTGATGGCTTTCAATCTGAATTTTCTCATTTTAACAAATGTGTTCCCCAAGGGTCCATCCTTGGACTACTACTGTTTACAATTTATATAAACTCAATTTGGCATGATCTAAAACATAGTAGAATCCACTCATATGCAGATGATGGGAATCTAATCAAAATATTCAAAAAGACTTTCATTCCATTTAACAAAACTGTGTTAATGTAAAACAAAATGTATACTGTCGTCCAAAAGCTACTCTAGTGAAGCAAAACATTTATCTATTCTTACGTTTGATGGTAATATGATTGAACAAGTACCCTATTACAAATACTTTGGCATCTGGATCAATGATAAACTCGTACAAGAGCAGACAAATAATCTTAAACCCAGATTGTCATTCTTCTTTAGAAATAAGAAGTGTTTTCCTCTTAATTGTAGAAAACAGCGAATCCAGGCTACATTTCTCTCAGAGCTGGATTATGGTGATATTATATATATGCATTCTACAGCAACAGTCTTTAAACCTCTGATCTCACTTCTCTCAATCATTCAGCTCTAAGGTTCATTAGGAGATGGATACGAAGGAGATGTTTGCTGAGCATCAAAGCAAGTATTTGTTGATTAAGATCTCAGAACATTCTTATTTTGGAGTCACACTGAGTCAACATGGAGATAGAGGATTTTTTTAATTAAATGATTTTATGTATTTTAAGTAATTCAAAGCACTGGTTAGAGACGACCCACAGAACCAGTGCTCTTGTTTGACAGGATTTTATCACATTTTGTATTTGTGTGTTTTTTGTGTGTGTTAATTCTATTGTATGTTTTATTTACATTTGATCAGGATATCATGTGTTTCCTTGTTTTATTTAGTATTTTGTATTTGAAAGTTCTCTCATTTGGTTTTTCCCTGTACAAATAAATGATACATAAAAAAGATAATTTCACTAAAAATGACAGTTAGTGACTTGTAATAAAAAGCATATTAAAATGGGAATTTTAGCCATCTGTGATGTGTTTGGAGTATAAACTGTTCCTGATTCATCCCAGAATTCTTATTTAACTGGAAATAAATGGGATATAGCTTTCTTTTTAAGTTTAACAGCGCTGAATTTGATAATTCCCTTTTATCCGATGGTGGACAAAAAGGTTAGAGAAATAAAAAACCAACCAGTGCCTTGTTTTTTTCTCCTTTTCTCCATAGGAATGTTGTCATTATTGCTTTTTGTTGGTTTTGCTGCAGCCATTACATTCCACAGGTATCCGTCAATAATTTCCATTGTTGGTGTTTCATGCTTAAGACTCATAATTTTAAGTGTCAAATGGATGTCTATGTTAAAGACAGATTCTGATTCTTTGAGTTCATTGGTTAATTATTTGAGATTGGAGACCTTGTCAACGAACCAGCACATTTCATCAAATCATAACTTAATACATTTCCGAGAAACTAAACACTCACTGATCCTTGGAAGTTGTTTTCCCATGACACGTTTGGCTGAGTTAGACTTCAGAAAATGGCATCTCTGAACTCCTCAAAGCCACACAAAGAAACAAAGAAAGTTCTATGGACGAATGCTAATGAACCGCTCTGATCTGAGCACCGCCGGCCACCGCGCTGGGACCAATACGAGCCCCAAAATCAGGCGCCAATCCAGGCTAAGATCTCGGCCTCGTGTGGGGACTTCCATTCACAAGAACCGCTCCTCCCAATTGAAATGACAAGAAAGAAACGCAACAGGGGATCAGATCAGTAAATGAGTTGAATAATAAGACGTGAAAGTAGTGCTGATAAAGTGCCAAGAGATTACGAGATGGGTAACTTTTGAATGCGCAAGGAAGAATTACGACGGTTTGACAAAAAGATCATCAACAAAAGTGAAGAAATAACAGGAAGTCATAGTAAAAGGCCTGCAGGTAAACCAGCGATACCGAGTTACAATCAACGGATTTCTATCAAATTTAGCCGAAGAGCAAGTTTATCTGTGAAAACGTCATTTTCTGATTTGAAAAAATATTGCCCCCCGGTCCCGACTGCCTCCCAATCAATTCATCTCAATATTTTCACACAATAAATTAACTATCTGTGCGTAATCTCAGATATCTGCAGTCGCACTTATTTGTGTCTGTTCTTGAAACCACTGAGCAGATTTTTTTTAAAACATTAAAATAAATGATTGTGATCCGTGTTAAGTTATAAACGGCTATAGTTGTTTCATTTCCTGAAGGCAGAAGAGAAAATTGCAGAAAAAATACTTAAAGTTAAAGTTAAAGCCCTTGTAAGTAACTTTTTAGGCAAAAAAAAAGACCAAAAGAAAGCATGTTTCTTTTAATTTTATACTGGACATTTTAAAGCACCTAAAAATGTATATAAAAACCTGCATTCTGACAGTGAGCGAGCTTGCATCTCCACAAACCTGACTCTTTCTTGGCTTCCTCCTGCTTGTTTCCATGGAAATGTTGCAGGGTTGATCCACTGAAAGAAATGAATAAAAAATACAGAAATTACGTTTCAGATTTAGACACATCTTAAATTTAAAGATATCAATTTGAAATTTCTCCTGTAGTTTGCACCCTTCTGGGATTCTTAAATCAGAAAAATGGGCAAAGTCAGGCTAAAATGAGATTTCGATCTGACAGAAAATTGGCCCTAAATTTCCAAATTTGCGTTCAAACTTGAATCTATCAGGCTGAGAATTAAACATCAACCAATCCTTACGTACGGTCCGTGAAAATCTTGTTCAGTCCAAGACGTTTGGAAGTTTGGTGTGTGTCGGTGCTGCTTTGGGGGCTGATCTTTATGTCTCTGTGGGAGAAAACAGCATTTTAAGAAAGTGACCTTTGAAGTTACAAAGTCCCTGAGAAATTTCTGGATGAAGTGAATTAAGTGAAATAATCTAAATAATGTAGGAGTAGATTGGACAGTTGTGTTGTTTCCTCATAAAAGCCTACATGTTTAGACTTCCCTGTATCTCGCTTTAAAGGGGCTGTACCTGATTTTTACCATTTTGAAACGGAAAATAACAGAACTAGTAAATGTGAAACTCCACGTGTATCGTTCACTTTCCTAATGCTTTACGAGCATCATCAATATTCACTGAGATGAGATTATAAGCACAAGTCTCTGAGCCCAGAGTGAGTTTTGCTGTCTCGGATAAAGCTGACAAACATTAGCATGCTAACAAACATTAGCATCCTAACCGCACACTTCTTGCTTCTCAGAGAATAAAAAGCTGTATAAATACATACAGAGAAAGCGCTGGTCTCATTTTCACCTGAATATATGCTTTTACGATATATCTGTACTAGCTATAACAGATTTCACTTTATTACGTGCAAAAAAGATGTGTTAATATAAAAATTCTGATTTCCATACTTCAAACCAGTGAAAATCAGTCAGTCCCTTTAAAGATGCACTATGTAACTTTTTTTGGTGGGTGCGCGCCATGTGCTTGTCTCCGTTTGTTCTTCAATGAGACATTCAACTTATTTCACCTTCTTGTCGCCATGGAGTTTTGTTTAGTTTATCGTGCAACACCGTGGAACATTCTGGCCAAAGCAATAATGAAAAGCAGGTGGCGTAAAGTTACATGATGCACTTTTTACCGAATTACCACTCGGAGTAAACTTAGATCACACGTTCATGTAAGATTTCCGGTTTTCCTGGCAGATATTCCCTGCAGGTTCAGACTTCCCTCCGTGGCGGCTCACAGACATCTCTACTCACTTGTGTTCTTATTGTCCTTGTTCTTAAGTGCAGTGCTTTGATTGTAATGAGATCGGTAACACGTCGAGATGAAAGACGCCGTGTCCTGCTGGCAGTAGTTTAAGCCCCGAGCGCGGTCTGAAAGACTCCTATCGCCCACAAAGCCAAATGGGATGATGCCTTTTGCCTTTTGTGGGGACGTGATTAGGGGCTCGGGGTCCGCTGGTCCGCTGGTCCTTGGAACACAAAAGCGGCCGGACTGGACTCTCTCTTTTCTCTTTGTCTAAAGCCTAAATGAGAAGCAGGATCAGGTGAAGACAAAAACTCCGATGCTTTGTTGATCTTCAAAGACACTCAAGGATGGTTAATGCACTCAACACAAGATGGAATATAGAGCTAAGCAATAAACTTAAGACAATATGCTTTGGAATCTGCCTCTTAAAGTTCTTTTTAAGGTATATACAGGTGGATGAGTCTATTTATTTATTTATTTATTTGTTTGTTTATTAAAAAAAATGTGTACCACTCTTTAACATGAATTGTTTCAGTGTAGTTTTTTTTTTAATCCAACAAAGCATCAAACAGAGCTTCATTACTAAGTAAGCAAAGTAGAGTTAATGTGTCTATTTATTAAACAAAAACATTCCAGTAATGCCTCTCAGATGATGATGATGATGCTGATGCTGATAATGATTATTATTATTATTTTTTTTAATTATTATTATTATTTTATTTTTATTTTTTATCAATAAAACTTTATTTAACCAGGATATAAAAAAGTCCTGTCCAAGAAGCAGCAACACAAAAGCCATATGATCACAAATGCAATCATATCTGCCAGGGCTATTCAATTTAATTTGTAGGTGTGGTAGGTTCATTCTTCTTAATGAGTCAATGAATGCGCAATTTAGTATTTTCCCTGTAAAAGCAGCTCTTTGGGACAAAATCACAGTGAAAAACTGCTGCTTGCTGTCTGTGTCTAATAATAAAAGTATTTATATTGCATCCCCGGAAGTACGAGCCGCAAACGTTGTAGGATGAGCTTTGGAGGTCCTCTCCTGTTTCACATCTCGGCCTGAAGAAAGCCGAGCACACACTCCAAATGGGTGGATTTTGTGCCAAATGAGTTTGAGAGTTAGTTAGATTTATTTTTATACATACTTCTCTGTTAAAGTGATTGTTTGTGTTGTGATTTTGGTGCGTTATTTCTTTTTATATAAAGCAAACGTGTTCTTGTAGTATTTAATATTTTTTTATTATTGTTTTTTTTAAATAATTTTCTTGAACTTAGAACAAGAGACATAACTGATTCTCGCTAAAACTGCCATATTTTCACAACATTTTCATCAGTTCAGAGTACATAAGTTTAGTTGGCTATAGAACTGCTTTTGCTTCTTTTCATATTAAGTGCAATGAACAGTTAATTTAATGGAAACTTAGGTAGAAACGCGTTTTAGGAGATAATATGTTCCCAGATTTTAATACGTACTTCCTCCTTTCGTGGTTTGATAATGCAGCTTTCAGGAGTTATCAACAGACAAGCTGCTAAAAATAAATTATAATGTCCTTTTAATGGCTTTATGAAAAAAAAACCTCTCAATCATTCAGTTCTCGTTAAAAGAACCATTTATTTTCTCATGTTGCTCAAAAAGTAGAAGTGAAGTGTGAAATTATTCAACGGCCAGATGTTTTAAGCTATATCCTCCTGGGTGACGGCGAATGGCATTGAGGAGAGCCATCTACTACCATTTCCTCCAGAAGCTGTCATTTAATATTTGTTAAACGGCATCAAAACAACCTGAGAATGGATATCGGGCTAATCCTTGCAAAGTGTAACGCTCGTACGTTCCACAATAGCCTTTAAAACAGACCGTGCATTGTTGACAAATGTGGCTCTGACATCTTTAGCCAATCGTCGAGTGCTAAAACCCACTAAATCCTTGATAAGACAGGCTTATTGTAAAGTGGCACCATTTCACTTCTTTCTTCGCCTCTCTTTTTTTAATCCAGGTTTTTGAGCCGAGCTGCGGTCACTGACACAGATTTGGGAAAGAGCTCTAAGTCGAGGAGAACTTAAGGTCGGAGCCTAAAAAGACAAATTGGATTAAGCCCGTATTGGATTAACGAAGAGACGACAAACAAGAAAAGCTGGCTGTGATCACAGGATTTAATATATTTTTGTTCCTCCCCCATCTATCCCTCTCTCTCCTCTCTCTCTCCTCTCTCTCTCCTCTCTCTCTCTCTCTCTCTCTTTCCCTCCCTCTCTCTCTGTCTTTCTTCGTGTGGTTTAAGTGAGACTGACTTATTAAAAGAAATAAACATCAGATTTGATTTGTGATGCGTCCCTCTTGGGAAAAGTGAAGTAAACACAACGCAGATGGTTAAATGTGTGTTTTGTGTTTGAAATTTGAGGGATAAACAAACATTTTAAGGCCAGATGCTGCAGGGGAATACGGATCAAATCTTACATTTAGATATATCAATTTGAAGCTTCTGTAGTTTACTAGAAAAACATGTATTAAGTATACCGGTACCTTTCTTGCGTCATTTTGTTGACATAGTAGATTTACAAAGAAATTACATATTTACAAAGATTACAGTTCTTAGATATCTTATTTAGTATTTGAGTAAACTAGATTTGAGTGAAAATGTACCTAAAAATTCAAATTTGAATAAATCAGGCTTAAAATCAGATATCAACAAATCCTATGTATGATCTGTCAAAAGCTTATGTCCAAGATTGTAATGTCTGCTGTCTGTCTGTGCTTTTGTTTTCAAATGTCGCTATGGGAGAAATATGCATTTTGAAAAAAACAGCTTTTACATGGAAAAGGACGAGTTTTGCCTGAAGTGTTTCGCCTTAAAATAACGTGTCGACAAACTGACATAATTGGTTTTACATCATGTTTTCTCCCACACACCTAAATATTGCAATTTGGTGCATTCACTCCTCAATCAAACAATAATAACCTGAACCAGGAATCACACTTGCACAGTTGGTTGTGTCTTGCCTCACAAAGATCCAGTAGCAGCTTGAACCGTTTAAGTGAGAACATTTTCCCCCCCAAACTGAGCCTTGTCCGTCCAAGGTGCAAAAAAATGTATTTCTGATCTTTATTTGAGTGACTGCCGAAGTAAAAGCAATGTTACAATGAGATGAGTCTTCAATTCTAAAGGAAGAGAAAATGTATGAAATAAAATATGCATTTTTTTATAAATTTTTTTTACAATTAAAAAGGTCTAACTTCATTTTACTGATCCTACCAGCCACTCTACCTGATAGTGGGAAGAGGAAGGAAATTGTGTTATGACAGATGAAGAGTGGGAACATATGCACTTCTCAATCTCGTGTATGTAAAGAATTCTGTATGTAATGTATCAACGTATTTTATATCATCATGTCAAGTGCACATTATTCCCAAAGACACTATTGTTGGAGTTGTCCAGTGGCTCATCACTATCGTGTTTTGGGACTTCCTCAGTCTTCATCAATACTAGACTGAGATTATCAAAGCATGCAAACTGTCTTCCACGTGAACGTTTAATACATTTTTTCTTTTATTTTGTAAAGCCCAAAATCACAATCACAGAGCTGCACAAAATTGTTTCACCGGCAGAAAGTTAGTCAATATAAGAGAAGCAGACTAAACAACGTTGACAGGAATTAAGCAAATTGAGAGCTGTCCCAGAGCGCCCCCTGTCCTTAGACCCTCCTTCTGCGAGTCCCAGCGAGATCCTACTCCCACAGACTAAACCAGGACTGAACCAGGACTGAACCAGGACTGAACCAGGACCGAACCAGACTGAACCAGGACTGAACCAGGACTGAACCAGGACCAAACCAGGACTGAACCAGGACTGAACCAGGACCGAAAGGCAGCAGATGGTCCAGGACTAAGGCACATGCATCTGCAGATAGAGACTGTCGAGCCAGAAACACTGAAGACAGAGGGACAGAGGCTCAATGTAGTATCCTTCCATTTGGCTTTAATACATCTCAGACAGAAAACACCAACAATGGAACGACAGATGGATACCTATAGAATGTACTTTTGTCTGTTGCAAAAAACGCAATAACAAGGAGATGGATGACAGCAACGGAGCTGTCATCCATCTCCTCACTACTGTCAAGGACAAGACTGAATTCTTAGTCTAGACTACACTTAGTTTTTTCACTCTCTGTGTCTTGTCTGTTCTTTTCCCCTTCCTCTTATATATATATATATATATATATATATATATATATATATATATATATATATATATATAGTGTGTGGGTTTGTTTGTCTTTTTCTAATATATTTTAACTTATCTATTTTTGCAAGCTTTATGTTTACAGTAAAAAGCTTCAAAAAGTGACAGCTTGTAGCAGCAGCCATTTTGGTTTGTTTGCCCCTTTTGCTCTGAATCAATGTTTATTAATGGCTCTTTCGAGTGTTTTAAAGATGTTGTCATTTACATTTTGATGAAGTTTTCAGACGAGGGGTTTCTGATCTGGTGCCAGGTGACAGCAGAAGAGTTTGGAGAGGCCTCGGTTCTCACTCACGCACCAATTCAAATTAAAATGGAAGTTGTTGATGCGTCGTACTTGATGCTTTTTTCACCAGTTGAAGATGAACCTGCACCTGCCCACAAGCAAAACACCTGTGGGGAGAAATGTGTCAATTAATCGAGGAAATCAATTTGCATGGTATTTTGTCACATTTTATGTACACTTGTTGCCCATGGTTTAAAACTGAACTGGAAGACATGACATAATTCTACAGTAGAATTACCTTTTCAGATTGTAAATGTTTACCACAGTTTTATTGTAATTATTATCGCTGTAATTATTACACATGAAACAGTATTTGTTTTCATTATAAAAAGTGGTGCCATCATTCTATCACTAAAGCCGTGATTCCACTGGTTCACTTTGGAGCAGATTTGGACTGTCTTAAGTTACCCTCTGCTTTTTACCATCTAAAAAAACATTGCCAAAATCAAAAGTATAGTGTCTAAACCAGACTTGGAGAGACTCATCCATGCGTTTGTCTCTAGTAGATTAGACTACTGTAACGGCCTGCTCACTGGCCTCTCCAAACGAGCTGTAAAACAGCTGCAGTACATCCAGAACGCTGCTGCTCGGGTCCTGACTAGAACCAGGAAGTACGATCACATTAGTCCTGTGCTCAGGTCTCTGCACTGGCTCCCTGTGGCTCAGAGAATAGACTTCAAAGCAGCTCTGCTTGTATACAAGTCTCTCCATGGCCTAGCACCAAAGTACATCTCGGACATGTTAGTGCCATATGAACCATCTCGGACTCTGAGGACCTCAGGGACCGGCCTCCTGCTGGTGCCCAGAGTCAGGACTAAACATGGGGAATGTGCGTTTCAGTTTTATGCAGCTAAAATCTGGAACAGTCTTCCTGAGGATGTGAGACAGGCCGCTACTCTGGCAATGTTCAAATCTAAGCTAAAAACTGTTTTGTTTGGCTGTGCATATGACTGAAATGCTTTTCTTTGCACGCTTCTCTTTTATGTTTTAAACTATTTGACGGATCGCCTGAAAATTGCACCTCTCTTTGCATCCTGTCTTTGTGTCTTTGGGATTTTATTGAATTTTTTTCCTGTTATGTGAAGCACTTTGAATTGCCTTGTGTACGAATTGTGCTCTACAAATAAACTTGCCCTCGCCTTAAGTGAACTGCACGGACCCATTTTTAAGGGTTCGAGGCAAAACCCGAGAAGTAGTAAAGTGTTCTGTCTCGTTTTGGCTCCGGATCGCTTTAGCGCGAGATGAAGAGAGAACACAAACTCAGGCCAAAACAAAGACGTCAAAAAACAGACATAACCTGAAACTAATATTTTCTCACCAAACACAGACTCTTGTGATAAACCGGCATATTTCCATTGATGACAACTTTATATGTTGAGCCCACATGCTTAGAAAAACAAAGCTAGAGTATTTGTTTCCCATTTATTGATGCACTACCCTCGCGCAAGACCAAATGTAATACATCCAAACGAATGCATTTCATAAAGATATGTTAAAAACTCGGTGTAGAAGAAAAGATGAAAAAAACAAAAACACAAAAAAAACCACAAGACAAAAAAAAAAAACATTGGGTAATAAAATAAAAATAAAAAAATCGAATTAAATGAAAAGGGCACCCCATGAAAAGAAAGGTTAAGGCACATAACTTTCAAAATTATTTGCACATTTAGTCCAGATTCTTTTAAATGTGCCCGTTTCTAGCTTGAGTCCGTGTGTGATTTTCCCTTGTCCGTAAGCCGGTTACGGTGTCGGTCCAGTCCTTAGTCGTCGGTGCAGTTTGAGTCATCCATTTTTTGTGATGGTCTTTACGGCTACATTTTCAATATTAGACCAATACCGATACTGGAACCGATATATTGCCCATCCTTAGTAAAAAGTTGATTCACTAGCAAACCCTCCACCATATTTGCCATTTCGTGACATTTCAGTGAGTATTTAGTAAGTACACACACAAGAACACAGTAACATTGTTCAATAATCCTCAAACTAAAGGGTAAAACCTGCCCTCCCTCACACACTTAACACACAAAACCATTGCATATCTCATCCTCTTCATTTTTAGCTGCAGATGTAAAAACACATTGATGCTCTGACAGTAAGTTATGTGTTTGGATGATAAGCTTCGGCAGAGGGTTTGGGATCGATATGTAATCCTGTCCAGAGGCTTATCCCGGGACCGCCCGGGCTTTCTCCGTGGGCCTCTCTGACTCCTGCTTTGTTACTGCACCACATTGATTAGCTCCAGAGTTAAAACCATCAAACACATCAAACATGCCCCGCAAACCGGACTCAGATAAGACAGAGGTTAATATTTGTACGAAGTTGCCTTTTTTACCTATATTTTGAAGATTCACTGCTGCCTTGGTCTCCTAAAATTACAAATATCACTAAGAATCAATGGTAAAGCTGCAATAAAGTAAATTTAAGTCTAGTTTTCATATTTTGTGTTGCATTTTGTCCAGGTTAAAGGTATGCTATGTACTTGCCACCTGCTCGCCTCAATGGAAATGCTATTGCTTGAATGTTTAACAGAATGGCGATAGGATAATTCATTTTCCATGGAGACAAACATCTTAGATGTCAGATCTGCTGAGAGGCGACACTGCTCACAGTAATAATGCATGTTTTCAAGGTGTTTTCAAGGCAATGAAAACACCTGCAATTGAATAATGTAAATTTAAAGTTTAATAGTCAACATCCGAGGAAACGCCCATTGATGAACGGTAAGAAAATACACATGGGGGAAACAATCCATTCATTTCAATGTAGAGGAGCTGCTCTATCGCCCGTTGGTCAACAACTGCAAGAGAAAACGCAGACTTTAGTTATATTGCCAAATACAGACACAGAGAAGATTAAAGTGACCCAACGACCCATATTTGAATAGATGCTAACTGTAGCTTTGGGCTAAATGCTGCCGCGATGCTAGCGCCGCCTGCTGTATTTCAACATCTTCAGAACAATCCATTTACTTTTCTGAGGAGATGCCATGTCAACAACTGCCATTAAGACTCAATTGTGACTTGACTTGAATCAGTTGTGCTTAAAATACGTATAAGTGGCAGGAAACGTCTTATAATGTTTTTTTCATGCTGTGGAACATTACAGGCAAAGTAATGTTGCCTACAAGAGAAACAGTAATAACATCTACAAGAGAAACAGTAATAACATCTGCAAGGAGACAAACAGTAATAACATCTACAAGACAAACAGTTATAACATCTACAAGTCAAACAGTAATAACATCTCCGAGACAAACAGTAATAACATCTACAAGGAGACAAACAGTAAACATCTACAAGGAGACAAACAGTAATAACATCTACAAGACAAACAGTAATAACATCTGCAAGACAAACAGTAATAACATCTACAAGGAGACAAACAGTAATAACATCTACAAGACAAACAGTAATAACGTCTACAAGACAAACAGTAATAACATCTACAAGACAAACAGTAATAACATCTACAAGGAGACAAACAGTAATAACATCTACGAGACAAACAGTAATAACATCTACAAGACAAACAGTAATAACATCTACAAGACAAACTGCAAGGAGACAAACAGTAATAACATACTAACAAGACAAACAGTAATAACATCTACAAGACAAACAGTAAATAACGTCTACAAGTACAACACGTAATAACATCTACAAGGAGACACACTGGTGCGCCACAAAATTTACAAAATGCGCGTTACTAAATTAAACGCCAATAATTCTACTTTCTTATGGTTACTTTCTATGGTTTGATTGTTGGTGATTTGCTGAAGTTTTGCGTCACATGTTCTTCTGCCGTCAGCCCCACTTGAGATTGGAAAAGGTTCAAACCGACAAATGGTAGGTGGGCAAAAGCTTAACCCACTACTCCTCTTTCACCTCTCTATTTTAATCTCGGATAAGTCCTTAATATGGTACAAGTTCAACGTTTAGTCGTCCTGTGTAACTTGTGGCCGAGCCCGAGCTTAAGCCGTGGTTTAGTGTCACAGATTTACAAAAAGGCCCGTGTTTGGTCTGGGTAAAGTCTGCCTCAGAGTCTTGGTTTAATCCTGGCTCACAACTATAATCCTGGGTTAGTTTAGTCTTGACAGCCTGGGTTTATCTTTTTATGATTTCAGAAGGTTTAGCCCCCATTTGTGTCAATCTTGTGCTGTTTTCTTTTTTGGAGTTACAGTATCACAGTCACAGATGGACTTATACACGTTGGAAACATAAACACAATTGTACAGCTTTTCTAGGCGCACTATGCAACTTTTCTCTACAGTTATCAGCTCACCTCCACAAGCAAAACATCTAAAAGCACTTAGCATTTATGTCATTACAAGTGTCTTTTTGGTCAAAAACTTAAGTCTGAATGAATCTAAATGATTAAAAAAATATAAATATTATTAATTCAGCCAAGACAATCAACAATATTAACATAAATTAATATCAAAGGTTTTAAGTTCTTTGGAGCATTTGTACGCGTTTCTTCTTGAGAAATACTACATCATTTCCAAATACACAAAATATTCTATGTACTATTCTGTAATAGACTAACTTTCCTTAAATATTTTCCCCTATAATTGTTCTTTTTTTAAGTCATATAAAACTCTTTTACCATTGTAACTGACATTTTGGGATATATTTGTTGGTTTCAAAGTATTTCCCTTCATAATTGTAAAAAATATGTATCCTGACGAGTATTTTAATTTACCGAGGTGCGATTTGATGAATTCCTTCTCAAATCTGTCAAACATTGTACAATATCTTTCCCCTATAATTGTCGTTCAATTTCTGAGGAGCATTTCGGTAAATCCCTTCTTTATTCCAATATATATCTTGGCATTGGAAAGTACCCACTCACTTTACAATTTACAATATATTTAGTTTCACTTAGTCCCGACTATTTCCCTCTAAAACCTTTTGCCTGCAGCGTATTTTCATTTCTTGGGCGCGTTTGGGTGCATTCCTGCCGCTCTGCCAGCGCTCTCATGGCGACGGTGCGATGCTTTGTTCCCGACGTGAATGAGTTTTAACGCCGAGGCCCAGAGGCACGACGGCAGACACACACAGGCTATAATCCTAAAGGGATTAAGGAGCACCCCCACCCAGCTCCTTCTGCCGTCGCAAATCTGGCGGGGGCACATTTTAGCGAAAGGGTTTCAGGGCTAAGGGAGACAAGGATGTGAGAATTTTATAAGACCAAGACGGAAGTGGTTAGTTACTGTGATGTTGTTGGGGTTTTTTTTAGAAAGAGAAAGTAAAATGTATTAAATTACTGCAAAACATTTGGAAATATGTACAGTACCTCCTTTAATACTCACAAAATCCTGCACCTTTTCAGACCGGCCTTTGACATTTCTGATTTCTCTGTGCCTTTTATTCCGTTTTATCCAAATTTTATCATCATTTAACTTGTCAGGTGACCTTGAGAGCCTTGAAAAGCGCCATTAAATACATGTATTATTATTATTATTTACTGAATACAGTCGGCACCTGAGGGAACGCCCACTAACGGACCACTGTGGGGAAAGCAATCCATTCATTTCAATGTAGAAGAGCTGCTCTGTCGTCCACTGTTCGACAACTGACAAGAGCAAACACAAACTTTAGGAATTTTATTCTACCAAATATAGACGTGAAGAAGAAATGGGGAAGAATTAAGCGATCCAACGGCCCAAATTTGCGGAAATATCTAAGAATGCTAACAGTAGCTGCGGGCTAAATGCTACTAGCAACGTCTTGTATTTTAACATCTACAGAACAATCCATTTTTTTTGCGGACTCGACTTGAATTAGTTCTGCTTAAAATTCTCATAAATCAATGTTTTTCCATTTAATCAGTTTTCACCCACGTCAGAACACGCCCCTGACTTCATCTATTGGTTCAGTCAACTCACTTGCTTCTTGATTTGTTCTTGTATTTGAGAATTTTAAGACAAAGACAAGACTGAAGTGGTTCGTTACACATTTTTTAGAGAGAAATAAGTCATTATCTATTTTACTCTGAGTTTTCAATTTTTGAGTCAGTCTTTTTATTGGACGTGGAAAATTATGATTATGATATTTTTTTACACTGTATGTAGAAACTGGTATCACACTGCAAAAATATATATATTCATTTAAATTACATAAATTCTAAATCTTGATTTGACAAGCTAATGGGACATATTTTTGTATCATTCAAGCCAACATTGTCTTTTAGAGCAAGAAAATTATTATTATTATTATTATTATTATTATTATTATATTATTATTATTATTATTATCATTATTATCATTATCTTTTAAACACAAAACAACATAAAGACAAGACCAGAGAGAACAAATTAGGTAAGAAAATAAAGTAAACAAAAAAAATCCAAACTAAAAGTCCCATTTAGTCCAAGATCTGTGAAATTTGTCCATTTTCGTTGAGTTTGGATGTGATTGTTTCCATTGTCCGTAAGTCAGTTTTGGGTCGGTCCAGTCGTTAATCGCAGTTTGTGTCATACATTTTTTGGTGACGGCCTTTTTTTCCCCAGCCGCCTGAAGTACATTCCAAAAATATACATTTATCGAGTAAGAAAATCCACTAGCATTCTAACCCATTTTAGCCCATTATGACCAATGAATATAGAATATAGAACATTGAGTCTGCACACAAATATTGAAGTTGGTTAAAATGCAACATTGACATGCAGGTGGAATTTTGTGCTCCTGCTCGGAAACTCGTCTGCTGCTGTACGTACGTTTTGTTCAGATTAAGATTATATAAATCTTGTTGTTTTAATCTTAAGGACAAATAATCAATGGAAAACAAATGATAGAGCTTGGGGGATTTAACCATCTAACAACAACATAATTGGAGTCATCTTTTGTTTTCCATATTTGGGAGATCAAACGCTCTGTTTTACCTTGTGACATCATTGGGTGGTACTTCACTGATCAGATTGCCGTTGTATGTGCGTTTAAATTTTGAGGCTGACAATATGACAAACAAGAACTGATTGTTTCTGTAGCGTGAGTATGAATGGCACCCCACTTGGTTATTTTAGGAAACAAAATAAGTGTGTATAATATATTTCACAAGTAAAACAGACAAAACAAAAATAATTACCTCAAAATCACCTAAATCTTTTGTGTCGTAATATGACCTTTTGAGAGCGTTCACTTTAGTCTGTTTATGACTTTGTTTCAAGAGTTCAGTTCATCATCTTTAGTTCAGTTTATAATTGTGGATCATAAAGACTTTTTTAATCTGTAAACCATGAAATCTTCTGGAAGCAGAGTTCAAAAAGCATCTCTGGATAAAGTGTAATATAAAACATTTAAAGCGTGTGAATTTCCCCACGACACTTGTGTTTTTTCTGCTGTGACGGCCCTGAATTGTCTCTCCTCCCTCTCATCTTCACTGTTTGTGTTCCTAATGAGTGGGGCGGGACTTCGGGCCCTTGATTGACAGCTGCGTGCCTCCAGCTCTTCACAGCACTTTCTGTGACGAGCGGCGCAAACTCCGGGCCTCGTCCAAGAGAAGATCCAAACAGAGAAGACAAAAACATGTGCACCATTGTCCGTCCACTAAACCCATTTCGGAGCACTTTCCTTCAGAGTGGGCCGAGGGAATGAACGCTGCACTAAAGGTGTTTTTCACCGAGGCTTCAAACCTTCTTTTCTCCTAGGAAGTGCTATTGTTTTTTAACCGAAATGCAATATCCATGGAGCAGGCGTCTCCACCAAACCAGGTATATTTGGCAATGAACAAGCCTGGAATTGAATAAATAAATAAATAAATAAATAAATAAATAAATAAATGAATAAATGAATGAATGAATGAATGAATGAATGAATGAATGAATGAATAAATAAATAGTTCATAGATAGCAGTGTAACATTCCAGGCAAAGCAATGACATTTTCACACTTTCACAAGCAAGTAACACATGTAGGGCACCTTTAATAAAGAGATTTCCTTTCAAAATAAAATGTGCGCGTTGCATTAAGTGTATGTCACTTTCAAAATGATCTTGCCAAGTAAAAATAATTACATGAACTGAACATTCTTTGTTAGTTTTTTAATCAGGTTTAGTTAATTTCTTGGTTTAGGTACAATTTCAACCCAGTTTCGACTTTAATCCCAGTGTAGTCCTGGGTTTATTTGGTTTTAGTCTTGGATTTGATCAATTCCATTTGGGTAATGAGGATTTAAGGCGAGACACTGCTGGTGAATCGGGAAATATCCAATAGATATCAGGATCAGAATCAGAATCAGAGAAAGGTTTATTGCCATTACCAATGAACAGAATTCACAAACATTGGAACTTGTTTTGGCGATTCGGTGCAACATAAAACAACGATACATTTGATCATATTTGAAACTTCTACATAAAACATTTTATTAAGTCAAATGCACAAAATTGCACATATTTGGGACATATAAATGAAAAATGAAAAGCCAGGTTTATTTTCCTGCTTCAGTTTGTTCACATAGATACAAAAACTTAAAGAGATAACAGAGGGAACTAGATCTCACTGAAAACCATTATTTTTGTTTTTTATTCAATTTTGATTAATCAGATTACAAGTACAAGATTTTAAAGTTTTGTGCTATTTTAAGGCCTGATTTTTATGTCCCTGAAGAAAAATCAATTTTGATTCAATGAAAAAATAAATAAAACATCTTTAGGTGCAGATTAGGTAATTGTTGTTATATCCAGATGAAAGCTTGACTGTTGAGAGAGCAAAAAAATATATAAAATAAAATACCTGCAGTGTCAAAGGTTAATCCTAAAGTTCTGGTTTAGACATTTAGTCCTGTCCTGTATAATTGATTTGAACTTGTTTTACGTTAACATCAGTCAGAAATAGTTTCACGGTTTAACCCTTAAAATACACCTTTTACTTGAACTGAAATGAACACCCAGAATTCCACCAAATCAGCTGCAGTGTGTTACATAACCTCGCTCTCCTCTTTCTCCGGGCTCCTCTGTCTGAGCTGATCCCAGGATTAGACTCTTACTTTGGGCTTAGTTTGAGTGAAACGCCGGGCCAGTTTGGATTACCACCGGACGCTTGCAACAACACGATTTAAACTTCGCTCTTTGGGGAAGTAAATGCTCCCCAGAGTGAAGAGGTTTAAGTTGCGATTCAAGAAACGTCTAACCAAGTTTATAAAGAATCGATCAGAAACTGTAGGTTTTACTAACGATTTTATGTTCTGCTGTGGAATTGAAACGTTTCCATTTCCATCTTTCTTCGTATTTATTGTTTTGTGACAGCTTTTTGCATATTTTATTGAGCGATTCATTTTAAGAAGTGTAAGTTGTGTCGCTGAGGTCAACATTTGTATTAAGTAATTTAGTTTGACTGATTCGAAAGCAATTGATTTTGTAGTTATAGTTATGGTGTCATGTATATAGTGAGTCAAATCACGACACAACACAAATAATCGTAATAAAATTGTCTGGAAAAAAAGAACCAGCTGATCGTTTTGTTAATGCATTTATAAAATAACATGCAAACCATCAATTGCTATTTTTGTTATGAAGCAAAATAAAGTGTAGGCCTGTTTTAAATACATTAACATCACTTAGTATTGACAGCATGGGCCATTTACATTGCAAAAGGCTCGACAAAACCTACAAAAATCTAACTAACAAACATCAACTGGCTGTGCTCAAAAATGTTAATGTTCAGAAAAGGATTATGCAGATGAGGTCACTTTGTTCGACATTTTACCACGAGTGCATTCTTTCCGTGGCCTGGTTTAGCTCAGGTTTAGTTTCAGTTAAGTTTATTTGCATTATTTGTTGTCAAAAAACATCAGGAAAAAAAACGCACAAACAAACAACGAACGTGACAAAACACTAAACGTGCCAAGAAACTTTTCGACTAAAAAAGGAAAACATAACATACTATATAAGACATTTCACGTTCAGAGCCTAATATTTATGTGTATATTTAGTCACAAACAATCAATGCAGCAAAATTACAAAACATTAAATGTACCAAGAAATATTCAGGCACTGCAGAAAAGAAAAAAAAAAATCGGATAAAAAGATATATGATGATATATTTAGATCCAATATTTATTCACTTACACCGAAAAACAATGTTATTTAGCAAATTAAACACACAAAACATCACCAAGAACAATTTAGACACTGCGAAAGAAAATAGTTACTAAAAAGAGAACTATAAAAAGCAAAAATGTAACTTTTATAGTCTAATATTTATGTATTTAATATTTGTACATGTAAAAACAACTGTATATTTAGCAAAACAAACAACAACAACAACAACAACAAACAAAACATACTGTGCTTGTGCATTGTTTGTTTGTTTGGTGTATTTTCAATAAACGCTGCTAAATAAATTAAAAATAATAATATATATATATATATATATATATATATATATATATATACACACATGTAACTTTTAGAGCTCATATTTATTCATTTAGTATTTGTATCTGCGTCATTATTTGGCCTAAACTCGTGTTGATTTTGTTGATTGACACCAACTTTTCGAACCAAACTTTTACTCAAGCGAAAAAGGAGGCGGGGTTAGAAAGCCTGAACTCCGCCGATTGGCTGCGTTCAGAAATAGAGCAACGCGATTGGCTGCCGCGCACAAAAGCCCCGCGCTCTCCGCCTGGCCTCTTCCGACACGGAGAAGGACAAGAATCAATTCCTTCATCCTCCTGCGGCAAAAGTCACGTCTGTCTGGCGCCGCGCGGGGAACGACTGCGTCACCTGTGGACGGGACCGTGCGTCAAAGTGAGCGCGTGTGGATATTTGGCAGTTGTTGAAATTGGGGCTTGAAAAGGATTTAAAGGACTCGTCACAGGTAAGAAACGCACCCAAGTTTATTTTCGACAGTCTCACGTGTAAAAGGGTGTCACCTGGGAAAACAGAAAGTCCAAACTATTCTGAGCATTCCTCTGAATGTTATAGCAAAGGGAACAACGATTCCATGGAAACAAAAAAAGAGGCCAAAAGTCAGGTTTGTGGGGGAAAAAAATGTGGAGCAATAAAACACACAGAATCACAATAAATGCTTTTATTTTTGTTTTGTTTTTTTAGCTAAAAAGTTCCACAGTTGGACTTTAAAACAAGAAACAACCCTCAAATATAAAATGACGCATAATGTCAAAACAATAAACTTCTGCGTAAACGATAAATACAGCACACGTTTGTAACTAAACTTATTTTATTTACGCCATTACTCATTTTGTAACGGGTTCAAGCGTAAAATAAAAGTAAATGACAATAAATCCAGCTAAATTTGAATTTTCCGAGCGCATTTTCTTTGGGATTAGAGTTAAAACTTTTGTCTTTGCCTCGCCAGTTTAATGTGCACGGCCCGGGCATTTCCAATTACGCGTGGGATTATTTGTGCTTGTACTGTGTCCCCCGAGATATTTTGTTCAGCTCTGTTTTATTCTTCTTCTTCTTCTTCTTCTTTCTTTGCGACAGTGAAATACGTTTTTTGCCTATGCTATTGGCGTCGTGCGGTGCGGCCTTTCGAGTCGAAATGCCAAACATTACCGCGCATTACAGGGATTCAGGGGAAAACACGCATCACTGGACAAATGCGTGTGCGCGTCAGCTTTGAATCACTGGGAAAAACAGCACACGCGAGACTAGACGCGCTCCCGTGTTTCAGTCGTCAGAAAGAGGCGAAAACGGTCTCTTGGAAACGGTTGAGGCGACAGCAAAACGTTAGACATTTTTGACATGTTTTTTATGAACCAAAAGGCGACATAATATAGCTTGTATTGGCTGTAAATGTTTTGTGCACGTGATGTGTCTGAACTTGTATGAAAGCAAAGACAATGCACTTTGAGAGTTGAAATGAAATGTTTGTTGATAATACTGAATGCTATTTGTGCTTTTGAATACCAAAAGCATCTAATGCCATGCCGGAATCTCCTTTGATGGAACTGTAAATACGGTCAAACCAAACCGAACACGACGGACTCGCGGTGGCGGTTTTACGATCCGACTCGAAGCAATTAGCGAAATGAAATGTTTGTCAATAGTTTGTTGTTTATATTGCGCTTGTATCAGCTCCAATCTAAAACGATGGTCTCACTTTGCATAACGCGAACAGATGATAAATAAGCCGCGCATTGTCATGTGCGCGGCGCAGATAAGGCTCCGCGGCTCCGCTAATTGTCTCCGCGCGCATGCCAATGGGGTTGATTTGCGCACAGTTTGCGGCGCATTTCCTTTTCAACGAACGCGCATTAAGTCCAAATTGCCGCACCGGGGTTTGACTGCGGAGACAATGGGAGTCTCTGGGAGCTCTGTCCAAACACATTGTCCCCGTCCTAACGCGCCGACAGCGGGGGGCCCGTGTCGGACTTTACAAACGCAGCGTGACCGCGTTCAGTTTGAGTTTACATTGCTACAGTTTATTTAAATTAATTAGCTGCGATGTGCGGGACGGACAATGGCTGATTCCACAGCAAAGTTAATTACACTGCAGTGAAAAAAAAGTCGACTGTAAAATGTGTAAATGTGAATTTCCGGTAAAAAAAAAAACAAACAAACTTCAAAACAGTCAGAAAAAAATAATTCAGTTTGAGTCTATATTTTTTGTTTTTATTCAACACCTTCTTTTGTACATGCTTTATTTTGTAACATAGTTTATACTTAATTATTGTCGTCATGTATTGTTTTATGTTCTACCTGTAGCTAATTTAATTTTTTTCAGCCACAATAAAACAATAAAACTTCTGATTTGAACTGATTTGACTGCGACAACATGAATATTTGTGTGTGTTCTGATGCATTTGTTCGACGGGGACAATGCAGTCGCTCTGTTCGCAGATAGAACAGCAACAAACAGTGGAAGAAAGTTGTTCAAAGAAACCACACACACACACACACACACACACACACACACAAGACAGGACAATACCAACACAGTAGTTATAAAACAGATTTAAAAAGCTGATGCTAGAGTATATAAACTACATAAGATACATCATGTTCTCTCTTTTCTTCAAATCCTAGTCATGCACATTCTGCCCCCTCCAAGAGTCCATTCTTCAGACTTCAGTTGTGGACCTATAAACACTTTTCTGGTTAAATAAAGGTCTATTGAATTCATATTTGATAACTAATACTGTAATTCCAACACTTATTTACTGATTAACCTTTATTTAACCTTTTTTCAAGGGCACTATAATTATATATCTGCCATTGTGTGAGAGTGAATGACTGTGAATGACTCAAAACTCTTCCTTTTTAACAACTGCAGGTGGAAATGTTCTTTCATAATCTGATACAAGCATCTTTTTTTGCCCTCCGCATTATCTGTACTGCCCTGTTAAGTAAATAAATACAAATACACAAGTGTTTGAAACTCCTGTTAGGCTTTTCAACGCTGATACAAAGCACATGAAAACATGAGCTGCACAACGACATAAATACATCGTTCTCATGCGCTCCACATCTCGTCCACGTTTTTCTTCATTTTCAGCCAAGACTTGACCCTGAAGTTGAACATTTTCACCCCAGAAAAGCTCTCAATTTCCCTCGACAGTGACTTCAGTAACTTTTAAGGGTGGAAAAACGATTCAAGAGCGGTTCGAGAGATTAAAAAAAAAACTACTTTGGAATAGATCTAGTATAATTCAAAGATCAAGATTCAAGAATTTGTCATTGTTAACAAGTAATAAAACAATGCATTCGAGCATGAACCAATCAGCGTGGCCATAGGATTAGTGCAGGTGTGTAGAGTCATGTCAACACGGCACAAGAGTAAATAGATCAAACAACTACAAGCTAATATAAACTAGAATATAATACAAAACAGTGCAGGTGGAAAATATTATTGTTAATGAACCATATTCCATTATTATAGGTCTATATTAGCCTTGTATAGCCGCGTTAATATTTAGTTTTACTTATAATGTGCAAGTTTCATGAGATTTTGATCGATTTTTTACATGATTCATTTAATGTCAAAAGGTTTTTGTGTGCGTTTGTTCCATGATTTGAATGCATGTTAATGATTTGCTTTGTGAATGAATTGTCAGTCGAAACACAATTTGTACAAAATGCAATTCAAAGTGCTTTACAGACATTAAAATCACACATGAAAAAAAGAAGCATAAATAATCACATAAACACAAAAAAATCATTTCAAAAGAGTAAATAGAATAAAAATAGATATTCCCTGCATTATTACTTTTAATTTTCTATACACTTGAAATCTAAATTTAATCACCACAAAACACACTGTTCTTAGACTTTTTTTTAGCCAAAAGAGTTGAATATAATTTCACTCAAACCAAACCTGGTCCAAATCGGAATGATTAAGGTCCTTTTTCTTGGAGGTTCTTTCTGTCTTGGGCATGTAAAGTTCAGATTGGTCACACAATCGCAGAGGCAGCTTGTGCTGAACGAGGACACGCGCTCACATTTAGTTTCCGCTTTGTTGTTGCTGGGCGTGCTGAAGTGGGACGTCCCAAACGAACAGGTCCGACGTGTGTTTTCCTCCCGTAAAACTAAAAAGTGAGCGACGGAGATTATGAAAACATGACTAATTTTGTAATTGTTATTTTGGGAGATCATGTAAAAACCACAAAAATATATTCCTAGGCCTATTTTTCTTATTCCAAAGGTGCAGGAGAAACGTGTAACTTGTTTCAGCGTTCAAACATTTTATTTGTTCACAGTTTTATTAAAATACATAACATAACAAAACACCTAACACAACACAGAGTTTCACATGACAATAAAATCAAATAATATAAGAAATCACGCCACATTTGTCCGTTTTCAAATTGAACCCAAATTAAAAAAAATTATATTTTTATTTTTCTAATGTTCATTATTCAGTCCGTCCATTCTTTAATTGTCGGTTCAGTTTGTGTCATCCATTGTTCTGAGATGGATTTTTTTGTTGTTGCTGATTTCGGTTTGTTCCAGAGGTATCCATTTACGGTGTCCATGTCAGAGGTTTTGAAGCCCAAAATGTAAATACATAGATCTGCAGTTGAGTGCTGAGTGATGTCAAAAACTGATTGCATTGCTTTATTTATCCCTCTTGAATATTTTGGGGTCCTCCATAAAAAATTATCTTGAAGAAAATCCTAGAGAAAATTTTACCCCTCTTTTCTCTAAAATAAAAAAATAAAAAACTTGAAAAATGGTAATGAGTGATATTTGGTTCCGAAAAGGGAGGATCTGGCCCTCTCAGTCCGTGTTTACAGTGTAAAAGCTGCATGTCATTAAGGCCTGGTTGTCATATGTTCATCCTGGCCTAAACAAACACTAAACACTGTCAAACTGTGCTGCCCATCTGCTTTGGGTCATTTTCAGTCCAGAAGCCCCCGTAACACTTAGTAATAACTGCACTTTATCCTGCCTGAGTAAAGCATGAACAAAGACCGACTTAATAGTGAACAAATAGTTTATCAAGAATGATTCAGGCTTAGTAACAACTTCACAGACACTCTAATTCTAACCCGAACTGAAATAAAGCAGTTACTGCGCCTGAACCATGCTTGATAAACTATTTGTTCATTATGAAGTTAGTCTTTGTTCATGCTTCATATATAAAGTGTTACTTAAGCCAGTACCACTGTTTTGTTCAAAGAAAGTTTGTGTTTCAGTCACTAAATGGATTCAATAAATCAACAATTTGTCCAGAGTAGAATAAACTTTACATTCTCTTAAAGACTGCAGTGAAGCTTAAAATATTTAAAATGTTGAAAAAAAGTTCATTTTATCCCCGTTCAGCCCTTTTGTTTAGATATTTTTTTACTTCCTGGTTGTAAAATGTTGTCGTCACACTTGGAAACCACCCATGAGCCACGCTGTGCACAGGGCAAATCACTTCAATGTCACAGACGATCTTATTTAACAAATACAAATATATGTGAACACGTTTATTTATTTTGTAAAGGGGTTTTAAAAAAAGTAGTTTTCATGCAAAATCTTTGGATGGAACAAGTCTCCAGCCGATTGATTGGTGTAAAACTATCATTTACGTTTATTACCGGTATCAATAGACAAAATAAAGTTTTAAAAAATCATCTAAACCTGTCACACATGCTTGTATTGGACTCAACTTTCAACCCTTGGGTTTCAGAATGGTGAGAAAGTAGGACCGTTGCCATAACACTTTCAAATTAACATTATATCTTTTGACAGGGGAAAAAGTCCTCAAAATGTTGCTAGACACTGGAAGCTGAACCCAAATAAAAGCAAAGATACACCATAAAGTAATGATTAAAGCGCTTGCGGTGGTAAAGTGCATTCAAGACTGTCAACTGTTCAACAACGAGTGTTTTAGACCCGATTTGAAAGACACAACTGAACAAAATGCAAACATTATGAGTAAAAACAACAGCAAACTAGCCAAATGTATTTGTTTGGCACAAGTCGTACACAGCGTTTTACAAAGCGCTTTACAGAACCAACTAAATATGGATCACAGTCACAATATAAATGCATAAAACACCGTACAATTTAAAACCATGGTACACACATACATAATCAGTCTACAAAAGTAACTATAAAAGAGACAAACGTTGAATGTAGCACAACAACATGGCTAAAGTCTCATCTTCAGGAAACACTAATGATATGAATATTTGTATACACTTTTGCCTTTATATTGACTCTTAATTAATTGAATCAATACATTGTTTACCTTATTTTCAGTAGATAAATGCACCGAGCTCCCCATTACGAAACATCAAAAGCGTGTATTTTACAGCTGACCTTTTTGTACAAATTGTCACACAAATGCATCGAGTTTTGTCTTTTGTCTGAAGGTTCACGACAAATATACACAAATAAATAAATAAATAAATATCGGGTTGATTGAAAAACGTGCGATTCTTCGATTCTCATTCAATCGTGTCGTGTTTCATTATTATTGTGTTGACGCTGCGACAACGACGTTACTTAGTCCTCCAAACAAGACTGACAAATGATAACGCTCTGTTCAAAAGTGAAAGAATATTAAACGATTTTAAAGCTATTGTTAAATGATACGTTCTTTTGTAAATACATTGAACACAAAATATTGTTCGAGTAAATCTAAATACAGTTGGTAACACGAGAGCGGAGAAATGCTGTCGGAGGTTTCAAGTTGACACTTCAGGTCTACATTATTTGACATTTTTGTGAGTTGAGTTTTGGGCTTTTGACAAACAATTAGTGTCGCCATTTTTCTTGGAAGCAGATCACAATTTTGATCTGATCGTGATTCAACTTAACGTGTATTTATATTTATAATTGCTCAATTTCACTGCAGTTGGTTGAATCCAGTGCACTGTAAAACATCATGAGGCCAATCAGTTATATGAACTTAAATCTATATTTTGATATAACTGGACAGTGTGAGTCACAGATTTAAAATACATTTTCAAGTTAAACTCGTGTGTGTGAGTCATAATAAAAAGTAATAGAATAATAAATAGTCTGCACTTGACTCACTGTTGTAAGTTAAAGTGTAACTAGAACAGTTTAGTTGTTGTAACTAATAACTGTAAGATGAGTTAAAGTAAAGGTTGTAAAGATGAGTGAACAAACCTTGGAATAATGAGTCCAAAATATGTTGAACTTGTCATAATAAGTTTTCAGAAGAGAAGACAGTGAGTTCTAAACAAAAGTCATTCGTTAACATGACGTACACTTAATGATAAGTTAAAACAACTCAAAGGTTTTAACTTAAGGCAGGCTGTCAAGTGTCATTTAAGTAGTGGAAATAACTCACATCGTTAGAACAATCACATTTAGGATTTCTTTAAACATATTTCTGTGTTGAAATAAAACTCAAATTGTAATTATGTTTGCGAGTTGAAATATACGTATACTTCTTTATTACAGTGTGGTGGCTGAAATATACTCAATAATACTCAATACTGTCACTAATGCAGCAAGTATCATATCAAAATAGTCTACTTAAGTAAAAGTATTGAATTACCTGTTTGAAAATGTACTTTTAGACTTAAAAGTAACACTTTTTCACACCGCTTTAGAAACTTATTTAAGTGTCAAATGTAGTGCTGATTTCCAGTCGACAGTCATTTTTTCTTTTTTTAGTTTGCTCGAAGCTGGAGCCGGAAGTAAAAAATACTTCAAATCAACCGTCAGTTCAGAAATGCAGTGCAGTAGAAAGAACAGACTCCTGCTCGCAAACATGGTGAAGTAACAGTACAACAACCAATGCAAAATTCAGTAAAGTACACATACAACATGTACTTTGTTTCTTTCCACCGTTGGTAAGATCCACCGTAACGCGCTCAAAGTACTTAAAGGGTCTGTTAAGTGTCTTTGTTTGTGTGTAGAGCTGTGTTTAAGAATAAATGAGTCAATCACATTCTGTCAGTTTAACTAAAATAGCAAATTGTCACAGGAATGAGATCACAATTGGATTTGTATAAACACATTCCAGTTCCATTCCAGTTTGTTGACTTCTTCTATACAATCGTTTCACTCACAAATATGTTGAAATTGCTCAATTAATCTTGGCCTGGTCGTAAATTAACCCATATTAAGGTAAATAATCTGGATTTGAGTCTTTTTTTTAACCAGGTTTCATATAGAGTCAGTCTAATTGCAGTCTTTGCGATGTTTTTAATAGCGCTTTCTATCCGATTGCGAAATAGTCTTGCAGTACAATACAATGTGAGCATTTCCAGGTGGTCGGTGAAAACAGGACTTTTCTGAGCACTCCAGTCTCAGTTGCAGGACGAAAGAAGATTATTCTAAAAAATACAACTTTGAGTAAAGTAATGATGAGGAAACACTGTTGTCACAAGTTTAAAAAGATGATTAAAGTTGATTTTGCATGATGCGTCTCCTTTAATTCTTCTGCAGTCTAACTTCAGTCTCTGGTCATATTAACGTTGTAGATGTCCTTTAATTAAACCCGTGTGGCTTTTTGTCCCGCAGGAGTCAGTCGGCTCGTGTCCTGTCCCTCCTGCACCATGATGTCCTACCTGAAGCAGAGCCCTTATGGCATGGGTGGACTGGGCCTGGGCAGCGCTGTGGACCTGATGCACCCCAGTGTGGGATATCCAAGTACGAACACACACACGCACACACACACACGCACACACACACACACGAACACGCAGTCGTAGTTCATGCGTGTTTAAAAAGCTAGATGGGGGTAATAGTGCTATACAGGGGAACTCATTATGATAAACATAAAATAAGTCATTTAAAAGGCGAGATACAAGTGAATAGGAACAAAATCTGAAATTTGGAGACTTCTTCTTTAGTTTTACTTGTAAAAATGCAAAGAAAGATATATTTTATGTGTAAAAGTGGCCAAAGTTGCACATGTTTTGGACATATAGATCTGAAAAATTGATAGACGCAACTTTAAATTTCTTGCTTCCTGGCTTTTATAGATATAATTGATTACTATTTGAGATCTCATTTAGTATTTGAATAAACTATTTTAATGAACCTCAATTTTTAGAGTTAAGAGCAATCAACCCGGTTTAAAATTAGATATCAATACATTTTTATGTACAATATATCTAAGACTAAGATACTTTATGAGCTGATCTTTATGTTTTTGAGAAAATGGCCTTTAAAGTTACAATATACCTGAGAACTGTATGGATGCAAGTAGAATAAATCCAATAATAAAACAACTTTTGGTGCAGACTGGACCGTGTTGTTGTTTCCAAAACCGACAACAACAAAAAAAGAGTGGAGAAATAAGTGACATTTGCCTGCAGTGTCTTGCATTCAAATCCCTAGAAGGACTTTTTGTTGCAGCCACCTGGAAAACACCCACACAAACACACACACACACACACACACACACACACAAAACATACACAAGTACCTGCCATGACAGTTCACGTCATGGGCCTCAAAGCGCATCAGTTCATTCGTCCGCGTTGGCGATGGCTATCATGCTAATCTACTCCACATATATTTGACGATTTGTGATGGTCTAATATGGGATAACAAGAAGTGGAACAAAGTAGTATATATTTAACATGTAAACATAAATATAACATACATAGTTTCTTCATGCTCTCAAGTACAATGTCGTTGATGGTGTTTTTGTCACTTTGCTCCACAGCCAACCCTCGTAAGCAGCGTCGCGAGCGGACGACCTTCACACGCACTCAGCTGGACATCCTGGAGTCGCTGTTCTCCAAGACGAGATATCCAGACATCTTCATGAGAGAAGAAGTGGCTCTGAAGATCAACCTGCCCGAGTCCAGAGTCCAGGTAACACAAACGCTATATACAGCTCAACAAACCAGTCCAATCTGCACTTAAAGATGTTTTATCGTTTCATTTAACCCGCTGGCATCCATAAGGCGAGCGCTTGAAGTAGCACCTACACACACCAAACTTTACAATCTTGTACTTAAGAAGATTTTGACAGGTCGTACTGATTTGTTGATCTTTACAATTTTCTTTACAAGATCATGTTTACTCAAATACAAATTTCAAACTCACCTCTCTAAATTTCACCAAAATTAAAGCAGAACCAAATTACATTTTCATCTTATTAAATGTCTTTTTAAATCCCTCTGATGGTTAAATATGTATTTAGTCTGGCCCGAAAGTCTAAATATTTTTGGGGGTCCCGGGATGAATTGAAAGATGTCATTTTGAACGTAGATTATATTCTAGCATATATTCTAGTGAAATTAGAATAACACTCACATATGGTTACTATAGGGGTCTCAGCCTGAAAAGTTTGGGAACCCTTGCTCAAAAGTCTAATTAGCAAAAATGAGTACAGTAGTTTCTAAGGCCATGATGAGATTTCATATTTTGTATATAATGTTTTTTTGATTGTTTGTTTTTTTTATTTTCCAAATACATTGAAGACTGAGACAAGAATTCAGACTGTTCAGTTCCAGTTTTGTGCCATATGTCTATTCCAGCGACCTGAGGGAGACTGTTCCAGATTTTAGCTGCATAAAACTGAAACGCAGATTCCCCGTGTTTAGTCCTGACTCTGGCACCAGCAGGAGGCCGGTCCCTGAGGTCCTCAGAGTCCGAGATGGTTCATATGGCACTAACATGTCCGAGATGTACTTTGGTGCTAGGCCATGGAGAGACTTGTACACAAGCAGAGCTGCTTTGAAGTCTATTCTCTGAGCCACAGGGAGCCAGTGCAGAGACCTGAGCACAGGACTAATGTGATCGTACTTCCTGGTTCTAGTCAGGACCCGAGCAGCGGCGTTCTGGATGTACTGCAGCTGTTTTACAGCTCGTTTGGAGAGGCCAGTGAGCAGGCCGTTACAGTAGTCTAATCTACTAGAGACAAACACATGGATAAGTCTCTCAAGGTCTGGTTTAGACACTATACTTTTGATTTTGGCAATGTTCTGAAGAGGATAAAAAGCTGCTGATGTTATGGATTTGATATGGCCACTAAAGTTCAAATCTGAATCCATTATTACTTCTAAATTTCCTACTTGATTCGTAAGTTTTAGCGTGAGAGACTGGAAGTGACTGCTAACACTTTCTCTTTGTTTCTGTGTGCTGAAGACAATAGTTTCAGTCTTGTTTGAGTTCAGCTGGAAAAAGTTGTTTAGCATCCACAAACTGATCTGTTGAATGCAGTGAGTAGTAGAAAGATGAGGATGCATTGCAACATTTCTTAACTTTGTTTCCTGTTTTTCCTCAGGTTTGGTTCAAAAACAGACGGGCAAAGTGTCGTCAGCAGCAACAAAGCAACAGCAACACAAATCCAAACAATAGTTCTAACACCAACACCTCCAAAGTCAAGCCTCTGAAGAAAAAAACATCTCCGATCCGCGAGAGCAGCGGATCTGAGAGTGGCGGCCATTTCACCCCTCCACCCTCCGCCAACTCTTCGTCAACTCCTCCTTTGCCATCGTCTATGTCGTCCAGCTCGTGTCCTCCTGGTCTGATGACCTCCTCTACCTCTGTGACAGCTCCCGTCTCTTCCATTTGGAGTCCTGCGCCCATTTCGCCGGCTCTTGCCCCGGTCGCCATGCCCGACCCGGTGGCTAACGGCAGTGCGTCTTGCATGCAACGCTCTTCCACTGGCGTCGGTTCCACTTCGGCGGCATCATATCCCGTTTCGTACAGTCAAACGGTGGCAGCGGCGTACGGCCACCAGGGATACCCCGCAGCGAGCTCAGGGTCTTATTTCGGAGATTGCGGCTCGTATCTCCCCATGCATTCGCACCACCACATGGCGAACTCGGCGATGTCCGGGCATCATCACATTGGGCAAAGCGGGCACCACCATTCGCACCATCATCCACATGCGCCGTCTCATCACCAGCCTTACTACAGCGCCACGGACTGTTTGGACTACAAAGAGCAAGCGTGGAAACTCAACTTCAACGCATCTGACTGTTTGGACTACAAAGACCAGGCGGCGTGGCGGTTTCAAGTGCTGTGACCACTTCCTGTTACTTCAAACTGCATATATGCATTGAAAGTTGTGATTAGGGATGCCACGATGTCAAATTGACCCGTTATGAATCCTACTGTGAGAAGAAACGTCACAATTTGAGGATTATCATTATTGACACTAGGGTTGGATCAATTTATTAATCGTGAAAGTTGACGATGAAAAATACGAAGAGACAATATATAACAAAGACAGCGCATTATTAAATCAAAGTGTCAACATAAGAATAAACCAATTCTGATTTTCAGCAATAGCTCACTATATTCATAAATATTCTCTATCTAGAAGTCTTTAGTCCTGCTTCAGCCTTTCTTTGGTTAAAATGTATTTAAAAGTCCCAATGTACAATAGAAATAATCTTTTTACTAGTCGAATACTAAAAATAATTGTCTAATAGATCACCATTCCTCTTTTATGTGACCAGCCTTATGAAATCAAACTCTTTGAACGATAAAGTAATGTGACATAAATAACCAGTGATGAAACTGTTTTACATTCAGGTTTACTTTTTTACAGTATGGTCACGATTATTCTTTTGTTTTAGCTACGATTATAAATTCTAATGAACTCAATAATATAATCTAAATAGGGATTATACTGGATTTTACAGACATTGTAGCTTGTCTTCCAAGCCTGCACTCTTGCATGCCAAAACCTGGTAAACAATGGCCCTATCCCACAATATATGAAGCACAGATGCGTACTAGAACTCGTACTAGAACCTAGCAGAGCGACAACCTCAAAAAACAGTAACATTCTGGCAATCTGGAGGGATAAAGTGGGACACATGAAAAATGTAGGCTTAGGTAAAGACTTGGGTTGTCAAAATCTATTGAAACATTTGAATGAGTATCAGTGCTAAAAAGAACCACAATAACAGGATAAAATTGTACTTTTCCTGAACAGTTTTAGAACTATTAAAAGACAACGTGGTTACATAAAGAAAGTACTATTTGGAGTTGAAAGTTATTGTCTATTCAGTATTGAGCATTTTCCTCATTATAAAAAAGTTTGAAATGTTAGTATCGCTGCTATAAAACCCTGTGACTTTCAATGTTTAGCTCCAAAACACAGTAAGAGACTTTGGAAGAGCAATCAATCATTATTCGTCCCAGAAGGGGGGGCTAAATGGCTCTGCAGATCAACCATCGAGTGCAGTAGCATCATTAAGTAGGAGTATCAATGAGTCTTGCTTAGAGACCAAGCAGTGCCAGTAGAAAATATTTGATTGAATAATAATAATAATAATAATGATAATCATCATAATCATAATCATTATCATAATACAAATCATGAAAGTCAGTTGACATAAATTATTGACCCCTGAATCATGCAGCCTTTAGCATAATTTTGTTAGCCTGCTAGCATAATGGCCTATGTCATTTTTCAAGGTTTTGGTGAAAGTAGAAAAAAAAAACACTTTTCGCTTACCATAAAGATGACTTATTGGCCGAAAGTGTTTAAACATGTGTTCTGTTTGGCCAATGACACGTACAGAAGCAGCATGGTCTGAAAGAATGAGACAAAAACTCAATTTGATCAAATTTGTTCCGGAAACCTTTTTTGTACCTTTAGCTCAACTATACAAGTAGATTTATATTATTAAAACCACTATTTGTTTATTTGTATTGATATTTTTTAATGTCTCTCACAAGACTTTTTTTAACATTGCTGTTTTAAGCTAACAGTTAGCAGCCGCAGCTAGCTAACTCATATTTACGATTGTGAAATGGCAAAAATGTCTACGTTTAATCCAAATATAAAAAACGAACAAAACACTATAGGAGAGGTAAATCTGAAGGTATGAAAGGGCCACTGACAGGCACTTATGCTACGACGCCGTCGCATAAGTTAGCATGATGTTCTTGACCAAGCTCTGTTGTACATCTTTTGGTTGACCTTTGCTTTGTTCTGTTTTTATTATCTAAGTGGAGATTGAGATATTGAACAAATATTAGAGACATTTTATAGATATATTGAGGCACAAAATGGAAGACTATTTTTCTACCTTTACAGCAGTTATTTCTGGATAACATTTTGGACATTTGGCATTTTGCATCCTTGGCGTTTCAATGGACAATTACTCCTTGAACAAAAAAACAATGGACTTCAACATTTCCTAATAATGCTATTGAGATTTTCAAAAAACTTTTTCAAGATGCTGCTGCTATAATGATTTTCAGGTTTTGACTTTTTGGAAACTGGGTGTTGTATTTTGGAGATAAAATGGCAGCACTTGTTTTTAAGGTGAAATATTTTAGTTTTTGTTCTTTGCAGAGAAGATAAAATAAATAAAATGTGATTGAGACGCACAATGTAAGTATTTCATTGACTGATGTACATTTGTGTCTTTATAATAATAAAGTTTCTTTAATGAATAACCTTTTACTTGCTTGTTTACAAATAACAAATACATTTTGGATTCTAAACATACAATGCAAAATGCACATGGGTTGAAGAACCAGAAATACATCTGTGCATTGTAATATAGACCGGTGTTTCTCAAACTGTGGTGCACAAGCTTCTTCTGTTGCTCGCAGAAACCGCTATTTCAGTTCTAGTGTTTTCTTCAATTAGAATACATTTTATTCACATTTTTGCTCTTCCTTGAGTCATTTCTTAGTTAAAACTATGGAAATGATGTATTCCTGTTACTGGCCTGATTTGGCTCTGTTGGCACTCGGAAAGCCATGTCTTTTTTTTTTTTGCGATTTGGTGTAAATAGTTTGAGAACCACTGATTTAAACACACACACATTATCAACATTTTACTTAAGAATTAACTAAAAACAAAAAAAAATGCATTCTTACTGAGCGTGCTCGCCTATCCACAGATCTAACCTTAGCTTCTGCTGGTCTCCATGGTTATTTTTTCAGATGGCAGTGGTTCGTTTTGAGAACAGAATGTAAAAGTTGGCAATTCAAACTTAGATTTAATGCTATTTCTGTGCACTTGGGCAAGACACTTCATCCAACTTTTCTATATGTATCAATATAATAGTGAATAGAGCTTATTTTTTAGTTGGTAATTGACAATATCACCTTATATAATCGTCTTCAAGACCTTTGCCTTTAAATCCGATCAGAACAAGCCCAGTACTTGAGGTGGGACGGTATCACTTGCTCCTCATTAGAGACGTCCATATTGACAAACAGTGGTCACATTACCACATGGACTACAGTTTCAGCTTGAGCTCATTTTCAACCCAAGTTACAGCAAACAACTCAACATAAACCATCGAGACCAAAGGAAAGAGAGGCAGGTTTATTTGTACTGAGAAAGAGAAAGAAAGACTCACAATGCAAACTAATAAAACTAAATGAATCTAAATAATCTGGATAATAATGCAGATCGAGTCCTTTCAGCCCTATGCACAGCAACAGAACTGTCTTCAGTCAAGATTTGAACATTGTATTGAGTAGAGGCCTATCTCCCATCTTCAGGAAGACTATTCCAGATTTTAGCTGCATAAAACTGAGCACCAGCAGGAGGCCGGTCCATGTTTAGTCCTGACTCTGGCACCAGCAGGAGGCCGGTCCATGTTTAGTCCTGACTCTGGGCACCAGCAGGAGGCCGGTCCATGTTTAGTCCTGACTCTGGCACCAGCAGGAGGCCGGTCCATGTTTAGTCCTGACTCTGGCACCAGCAGAGGCGGTCCATGTTTAGTCCTGACTCATGGGCACAGCAGGGAGGCCGGTGCCATGTTTAGTCCTGACTCTGGCCACCAGCAGGAGGCCGGTCCATGTTTAGTCCTGACTCTGGTACCAGCAGGAGGGCCCGGTCCAGTTTAGTCCTGACTCTGGGACCGCACCAGCAGGCGGCCCCCGGGGTTCCCCCATGTTTAGTCCAGATCTGGACCAGCAGGAGGCGGTCCAATGTTTAGTCCTGACTCTGTGACCAGCAGGTGCCGGTCCATGTTTAGTCCTGACTCTGGACCGCAGGAGGCGGGTCCATGTTTAGTCCTACTCTGGCACCAGCAGAGGCGGGTCCAGTTAGGTCCTGACTCTGGCAACCAGCAGGAGGCCGGTCCCATGTTTAGTCCTGACTCTGGCACCGCAGGAGGCCGGTTCCAAGGTATAGTCCTGACTCTGGTGCAACAAGCAGTGAGCCGGTCCATGTTCTAGTCCTGACTCTGGGCACCAGCAGGAGGCCGGTCCATGTTTAGTCACTGACTCGGGCACCAGCATGGAGGCGGGTCCATGTTTAGTCCTGACTTCTGGCACGCCGAAAGGAGGCGGGTCCATGTTTTAGTCCTGACTCTGGCACCAGCAGGAGGCCGGTCCATGTTTAGTCCTGGACTCTGGGCACCAGCAGGAGCCGGTCCAGGTATTAGTACCTGACTCTGGCACAAGACGGAGGCCGAGTCATGTTTAGTCCTGACTCTGGGCACCAGCAGGAGCGTCCATGTGTTAGTCCTGGACTCTGGCACCACAGGAGGCCGGTCCATGTTTAGTCCTGACTCTGACACCAGCAGGAGCCGGTCCATGTTTAGTCCTGACTCTGGGCACCAGCAGGAGGCCGGTCCATGTTTAGTCCTGACTCTGGGCACCAGCAGCAGAGGCCGGTCCATGTTTAGTCCTGACTCTGGCACCAGCAGGAGGCCGGTCACTAGTCTCACTAGTAATAATGATGTCTTGTACAATACTTTTCCAGATGCTCAAAGTCACTTTTGTGCATTATTAATTCATTTCATACTCTGCAGTTAGATGTTAGTAAGCTACATCTAGAGCCACAGCTGCCCTGGGGCAGACAGATGTAAGTGAAGCTGCCAATCTGTAAATCCCCAGGGATTCTGAGAAAAGTGGGCCAAAATGTGAATTTTAATGAAGGGGTGGTATGTTAATTGCTTCTATGAAGTATTTAGTTTAGTCTGTTATAACATGTTTATTAACCAGAAAAGAATCATATTTTCTCCTTATATGACAGAAGCTTCTCCGGTATGAGAAGAATGTTGAGGTCACCAAAGTATCCTTGGGTAAAAAGGGTTCGCTGGGATAAAAACACTGGTAATGTGACAGCTGATGTGTCAAACGGCGGTCATAATGACAATATGAGCTACTGCCAAAGAGATTGGATTCTTGCCCTGGCTGTATCCTTAATCTATATATAATCTATAATTGCACATCAGTCCCTCTCTGTGTCACTGTGAAGTCTCCCATTGGTGGGAATGGTTCTACACAAATCATTTGAATGAATTTAATAAATCGACGTGCATTTGAATAAATAATAAACTTGGCTTGTTTTCCGTGGGGACCAACATCTTCATTGTTTGTTTGTCAGAATACAACACATGGTTTGATCCGAGCTGAGGAAGCCCCTCTCACGATTTTCATTAAGACGCCGCGGGCAGCTGGTCTAACGGTAAACATGGACCGGACCATTGAAGCTAATCCTCCATCGTGTTCAACATTTACTCTTCACACAATCAGCTGTCGAACCAAAGCACAGCAAATATATTCATCACAGAGCTCTTATAATGCAGAGGCGCCGGTTTAAGTGAATGATCGTGTGTGAATGTCAGCTGACTTTTGGGGCATTTCAGACGACGCTTCTTCATCATTCATTGATCAGCGATTAGTGTTTGTCCAACAGAAACTTGCAATAGTTGTTTGTGCCAGACATTTGGTCCCAAAAAGTTACCTGAAGTTTCCTTCAGGACACTTCTTCTAATTGTATTATTCTACCAACTTTCCATACAATATAATACAAATACATAATATCTGGGGGAGATGGCTATACTGCACCTCCTAAAAGCAGATTTTGAGGTAATGAGAGCGCTATTGTTGGAAAAAAAGGAATAACTCGAAAGTAACTCTACGATCAGTGAGTGAATTGATACGTAAAATCTTTGAAATGGAAAGATTACCATTAAAATGAAGTTACAGACAGATTTATTTGATGAGTACGGGACAGAATGGTTGATTGAAAAGGCCAGACTTTGTATAATGATGCTGATGTCTCGAATTTCAACCCCACTGTGCCTTTTTTATGTTACTCTCTATTTTGGAGTATGTCATTGTACGCAGCAAAACTCAATAAAAAGTATATAACAAAACAAACCGAAAAAACAACAACAAAAAACACGCAAATCTTCAAATCAGACGCATTATCATCGTTATTCTTCATTATCCTTTCACACTTACACACACCAAGTTTGAATTTTTGGGACCAAACCCGGTACTAAACCTTAACTACAACTAAACCATGACTAATTGGACCAAACCGAGACTAAACGTGGATCATATTAGGACGAAGTATATGCAGCCCATCCACACAGTTAGTCCAGTAAACGTATGTCTCTGTGAACGCTCCTTTCTCGTCCTGCCTTGGCCGTTGTGGACAAACAGCGTCTCGAGGGCCAGTGCTCGACTTCAAACGGACGCTGCGGGATTAACGCGCAGTGAAAGGCGCAGAGGCGATCCCCATTAAGTCCAGTCCTGTGAATGAGGCCGGAATGTGAGGCCTTCAGGGTGAGCGGAGAAGAACTCGGCTTCAAACGAAACATCCAAGAACCCCAACAAACAAAAGGGTGACAACTGTTGGGCTAAAGAAGTGCATTTTGAGTCAGTCGCAGTGCCGATGCGAGTCATTTCTAAGCAACGTGAAATAAATTGAAGTGAATTCAAATTGGCCCTTAGAATATGGCCCTTAGATATATGGATTATGTTTTGTGTGACCCAAGCCTATTTGAGTATTATCTAACTAATTTATCATTCCTAAAATAAAAACAATATGGAAAATGTACTGATAATGTCATATACTGCTTGAAAAAGTAACGTTTATTTCCCGTTATTCATCAAAAAGATCATAAAAGAGCTGCACTCTGCTTCACCTCTTCTATTTTCTGTACTTGTTTCCAAATGTAAATGTAGTATTTTAACTAGATAATGTTTCGAAGGGTTTAAAAATGCACAATGATGGAGTTAAAAGTGCAAAAGGTTTGGTTTAAAATATCAAATATCAAATATAGCCGCATGGTCGTCAACAGAAAATGTTTGTTTATTTTGGATCCTCATTTTCTTCTTCATTACTTATAATTGAAATAAAATCACATCCAACACAAACTTCCAAAAACGTCCTCAAAACACTCACTGAGCACAGATCTTCTACGGCACATTTGCACCTCAAGTTGCCGTGTATATACCACAAAGTTAACATGGAAATGTAAGTACGGGCCCTTTGTAAACATGGGCCCAGGCTGACTATGAACGCAACAGTTTTGTGTTGTTCTGTTACAGGCTCAAAGTGTCAAACGGCCCTGAACTGCATGTCCAGCGCCAAACCTGGGCAACTCTAACCAACTTTTCGTACATAATCTATTATCTTGAAAAAAATCCTATAATTTTCTGCCAGCCCACTCCAATGGGGATTTTGAGATGCTTAATACTAGACTCGAAATGTTCTTTTAAAGCAGGAGGCTCCAAAACGTTTCCCTCAGAGAGCAACTTTTACAAAAATGATGTTAGTACGCCTGTTTGTGGTGGTAAGAAAGAAAGAAAGTCGATGCAACTGTCGAGCCTTGGACAGGTACAGTCAGATGCATAAAGAACATAATCATTATCCTTTTGATGATGCGCAGTTTGTTATGTGATGGTTTTGATTTGTACTTTGATTTGTAAGATCAAATTGAGCACTTATCATTCCTTTTGTTGGGTTTTTTATGTATAAATACAGTGGATCTAAGTACACAATGAACCAATACGGCATAAGATGAATCAAAATTGAATGAATCAGCATCACCAATTCCTACCTTTGGGGACTTTCTTGGAAGGGGATGTAAAGCCCTTTGATTTAAAGTTTTGCCTTAGGTGACCCAGTAGTTTATATTGTTGCTGTGAGCGCGTGTTACACTATTCCTTTTTTTGACGTTTGATCCCGAGCTCTTTATTATTTTCAGTTTGACACTAGTTGAATTTAATTATCTGTCTGAAGGCCAAAGTTTCCACTGTTTTTTTTTTCTTTTGCTAATCATGACACCCCTTACTGAATACTTACGCCTAATTACTGTCCACTATCCTCTTTCTCTCTCTTTTCTTTTCTTATTTTCATAGGTTTGTGGCAGTGACAGGTCGAGACGCGCCGTGTGCTGCCCCTCGGAGCGCTCTCACTCTGACTGGCACTTCGATGTAACACTAGAAACCTGGATTAGCCGTGTCACTCCACGCACACACACACACACACACACACACACACACACACACACACACACACCACACACACGCACACACACACACACACACACACACACACACACACACGAGGTTTGGGAGGAGAAGAGAACATCCCCAGGTCAGTGAAGTGAACAAACGTAACAAATGGGCGATCAGGGCAGTCCGAAGGTAAAAAGTTCATCCAGACCTCCACGACAATAAACTCTTTTAGTACAAACGTGTATATAAAAATAAGATATCAATCTGGTCTATATTAATGATTTGATGCCTCAATGTATATGTCTTACACACATATTGCCCTAATAGATAGATAGATGCTAAATAGATTTTCTAAACTTTTACATCTGTTAAAATGTACTTTTATATGCGATTTTAACCATGTTATGCCTGCAATATAAATTTACTCAAAGTTGTAGAAAAAGATTCAGTTGTAGTCATCTGGACTTTGTTTTAGAAAAAACGATACGTTTCGACTCTCATCCAAGAGTCATTCACATCCTACTCTGTAAAAACCCTGCCCACAGGGCGGGACCTCCTTATAATGGCCCATTGACACTAGTTTCGGTTTCGATCGATGGATTGAGAAATGACTCTTGGATGAGAGTCGAAACGTATCGTTTTTTCTAAAACAGAGTCCAGATGACTACAACTGAATCTTTTTCTACAATGGAACACTCCTGGACGAATGAGGGATTACACCGATTTACTCAAAATTTCTCTGTTTTCACCTACCCCCTATCTCCACCCACTTACTTGCGATTATTAAAAAATAAATTCAGACTCTGTAGTGATACGCAAAGGGTTAATACACAGCCTGTCTTGGAAACCCACCCAGTAGGTCCTCTCCTCCTACTGGATATCTGCTGCAGGTGATGATCTTTCAGCTGCAACACGGTATTTAAACCCAGCTGATGCAGCGAGTGGCTTCTCATTTCGGAAACAACCATGCGGAAAGACAATTCCCGTGGTCATGGAGAAGATGTCGGCGTGTTTGAGACGGGTCAAATCATTGGCACCAATCAGAGAAAACATCTAAGGAGAAGCAGAAACTAAACTACTACAGATCTGAACCCCAGAGAGAGTGTTTGGTTCGAGCTGGAGAAGGCTTTGTGCAGTGGTCACTCTCTCCATCATCAACAAAGATCAACTGGGGAAAAAAAATGCAACACTGGATGGAAATACATATTTTAATAGTGCAGATTTTTACTGAAACTATGCCACAGTGAATGTGTGCTGTAATCAAAGTTAAAGGCGGTCCTACCAAATATTAGAGTGTGTAAAACCCTTTTTTTTTTGGTAACTTCCTTTTTTTTGACCGGCAGTGTATATTTAAATTAGCATAGTTTACCTAAATAACAACTTTATAACATTAACCGCTTGTATTTGAGTCATTTCTGGGTGTATTATCGTCAAACAGAACTAGAAAGAAAGCAAAAAATTCCCCCATTTTATGATGTGAAAATGCAACTCAGTGGCAAGTCAAAAAAAAACGTTTTCCACAAAATAAAAATGCAAGACACAAAACAAAAAACAACAACAACAACACCAATTTTTCAGGTCTCTCAAAGTATAGTTCACAAAGTAAAACAAAACTTGTATAGGATTTTAAAATGTTCAAATTGCTATTTATATTATGTAGCCACAGTTGTATGTGTGTGTGTGTGTGTGTGTGTGTGTGTGCATGTGTGTTTTTGTGTTTGTGTGTGTTTTTGTATTCCTCTTCAGACCTTGAGCCCTAAATTGATTGGGTTTAAGTGAGATCTCATCAGTAAATAGCTGGTTTTCTTTTATAATTTGCCTATTATCTCCTCTCAGCGCTAATCGCTGTTTCTTAAACTAATGCTCTCATTTTGGCGACTTAAGGCTCTTGAATAAATACGATTAGTGTGTGTCTCCTCTTTGATTAGTGCCATCAGATCAGAGATGGGAAAGTCACCAGATAAAGCCTGTCACTCACAGCCAAACACCTCAGCTGAATGTAAATATCCTCAGTCAAATAAAGAACTAATGTTGGATATGGACGGAATTTTTAGACATTTCTGTAAATACATGCATTACACTTCATTATGCCTTTTGATACAAGTTAAAGGTGCGCCAAACGGACTCGCCTTTAAATTAAAATTGGTGTACCAGATTTTTACTGCCTTAAAAACACGGGTGCGTACCTTTATTCCCCGGTACCTTTGTTCCCTGGTACCTATATTCCCCGGTACCTTTTGTTTCCCTGGTACCTATATCCCCGGGACCTTTGTTCCCTGCTTTACCTATATTCCCCGGTACCTTTGTTCCCTGGTACCATATTCCCGGTACCTTGTTCCCTGCTACCTATATTCCCCGGTACCTTTGTCCCTGCTACCTATATTCCCCGGTACCTTTTTCCCTTACCTATATTCCTACCTTTGTTCCCTGTACCTATATTCCCCGACCTTTTTCCCTTACCTATATTCCCCGTACCTTTGTTCCCTGGTACCCATATTCCCCGTACCTTTGTTCCCTGGTACCTACCTATATTCCCGGTACCTTTGTTCCTGGTACCTATATTCCCGGTACCTTGTTCCTGGTACCTATATTCCCCGGTACCTTTGTTCACTGAGCCCTACACTACATTCCCCCTTTTCTGTGAATGGGGGAACCCCATATTTAGAAAGGTCCCGGTCGTCCCTGGGGCATCCATTCCATGCATGTTGTTGAGTGTAGGCCTGCTGTCTTGAATCTCCTCAAATGATAGAATAGGCTCCTGGTTCAACCACATATACGGTTCCACAGCATAACATAACAGCAGCATATCCAGCCACGGGGCAGGTCCCGGGGAATATAGGTCCCGGGGAACATAGAGCTGACCCCCGTGGTCACAGTAAAGATAACAACAACTAGCATGCTAACAGCGCACTTCCTGCTTTGTGGAGAATAAAACGCTTTATAAATAGATGCAAAGACTACGGCTAAATTGACACATTTTCACCAGAACAGATGCTGCTCTGTAACCCACAGTTCAACACCAACAAGAACAAATGTGTTCTTGAGTTATTTGTACCAAATAGACACAAACACTCAAGAATAAAGCGGCCCAATGACCATATGTGTAAATATCCCAGAATGCTTCAGGTAAAATGCGTAGTCTCGAAGCCAGTCCCTACAACATGATTATTTTGGTACCTTTTTCTTACTATTATTTTACATCAGGGTAAACTTTGAACCATTATGAGTTCAAGCCTTTGGTTTCAACTCCACCGTTTGGACCTAAAACCCCCGTTTTGATGAATACAGCAATTTATGCAAATCTGTTAAAAGTATTCTTATTATCATCACAAAATGGTATTTTCATGGACAGATTCTCTTCACAATCAGTTCCATTGTGAACCCACAATAAATAAATTGGGAATGTAAATAAAAAACATTCCCAATTTATTAGCTTCAAATGAAGCCCGAGATAAGCTCTGTATCTCTGACAGTTGGACAGGTAGAGCAGAATTAATATTCCACTCAATTTAACCTTCATTGGTTTGCTTCAAACTTGGCACAGTTTATATTGATTTACTAAATATTGTCTGAGTTGAATTTTAGGAGGTAAACTAGACTGCAATTGTGATGTGTTGGATCTGCAAGTGTTTAATGTGTCCCATGACGCTTTGAAGCTTGAACAAGAGCCTTTACTTTGTCTGTTTACTTTGTCCTCTATTTATTCAGTTCATCACCAAATACGTGATAGAAAATAGAACTGTAGACTACACTTGTCATTCTTGCTATTGAATTCACTCACATGAGCGAGGCAAGTCAGGTTACATTTCCCACAATGCACTGCTTCCTCCGCTGCTGTTGGTCTTTGTGGGAGAATTAGTTGAACACATCCTTTAACACCACACGCCTAAATCTAGGGCTCATATCAAATGTCCACAGGACCATAGCGCCCCCTGTGCACCGTGCAGTCAGCTTCGCATAAAAGGTTGGCAATACGAGAAAAATCAAGTTAATAAAGGCTTGAAATAAGTACTAATTTATGTGTGTTTAGTATAGTTTTCTTGTTTTACTTAAATAAAGATAAAGACAAGCATTTTCTTACTTGAAATAAAAACTAAATGTACTTGTTCTGTTGGCAAATCATGATAATTACTTGATTCAGACACATTTGAATGTTATCTTATTATTATTATTATCTTATTTAAGGCTTCCCAGGGAATTTATGTTTTCAAGTCGATGTATTTAAATGTCTACATCTTTTATTGAATAATTTTCTTGCTCTCGTCAAAATATTGTATATTTTGTGTTTATCAAGTATTTTGTCAACAGCATTTTATTTGCAAAGAATAAATACAAAATAAAATCGATGCATAAATTAATTATAATTATAATAAACTATAATGATTATGGGTCGATGTAATCCCTCATTCGTCCAGGAGTTTTCCACTTGTAGAAAAAGCTTCAGTTGTAGTCATCAACAGTCACTTCTGTTTTAGAAAAACAAGACGTTTTGAGCCAATCTCAATCTGCAGACCTTGTCGGAGAACTGATATTTATCCATATGAGCTGCATAAGCCCTGCCCACCGGGCGGAACCTCCTGATAATAGCCTGTCCTGTTAATCTATTTGCGCTGTTTTTAGTTTCCCCTCAAACTAATCTTCTTTGTTACTAACAGGCCTCTTTAAACAGAAATGGAGGTTTAAGGTTCAATTTACCCGTGATATACAGCAGTATTTTCACGTCATGGGTCGGCACCAGCCCTGGTCATTCTGATGCTAATCAGGTACTCAGCTCAGCTCACTCAGTCAGCTAACAATATTATTTCTATGGCCCACATGGCTATTTGGGGAATAAAGAAAATTCATTTCAGGTGAGACTTAAAACTATACAACAAATAGATAAACAGGACAGGCTTTTATCATGAGGTTCTGGCCAGTGGGCAGGGCTTTCTCAGAGTAGGATAAGTATCTGAGTTCTCAGACTAGATCAGCAGATTGAGAATGACTCTTGGATGAGAGTCGAAACGTCTTGTTTCCAGATGACTACAAGTGACATTTTACTACAATAATGATTATGATGATTATTTTACTAGACGTCAAGTCAAGCAATTATTTCTATTGTACATTGATGCTTTTTAAATAATTACCAAATAAAGGTTTAAATATGGTGATCTAAGGCATATGTGACATTTTGATTTATTAATGCCACTGTCTTTGTGATAAAAGCATTTTCTTACGTGCTTTAGAGTCTGTTTAGTCCAGAGAAAGATTCAATCTGATTACAAATAGTCAACTATCACAGTAAGTCTTATCAACTTCAACTTTTCATTCATTCATTCATTCATTCATGCCATAATAAAGCATTAACAAAGACCTAATTCATAATGGACAAATAGTTTATTCAGTTCATTCTTGATAAACTATCTGTTCATTTTAAGTTAAGTCATACTTTATTATGGTTTTATTAGTAGTTATTGTAGTGTGTTACCAGATAAGTAAGTAATCTCCAGAAAAAACTTCAATCTGTTCACAGCAATAAGTTTTCTTTTCCTTTTAAAACCGTGCACTTTGAGTTTGTCGCATGTTCCTGTGTCATTGTGCCGCTGCGTGTTCGTCCGTGTAACGCTCTTTGTCCTGTACAAAGCCTGTCCCCGGCGGCCATGTTGTCTCTGCCATCTCACCCCAATTTGCGCCGAGCTAATTCCACGTTTCAGGTTTCGTTCCTCGGCGCTCCCCCCTGCGGGCCGTGTACCTGTGCGTCTGTGCGAGGGCGTTTCATAAAAGTGTCCCGAGCCAAGCAGGACAGCGCGGCGCCTGCTGGTCATGTGACACCTCCTCAGCGTAAAGTAACCTCTGCGTGAACCGATGTCGAAAGGGATGTTTTAAAGGCAAATTTTAAATGGTTGAGCTATTCCTCTTTTTCACGTTCAGGATTGAAACGTGAAACTGTTGTTGTGTTTTTACACTATAAACTAATGCACCTTAAAATGAAAGTAAAATGTAATGAAAGCTCCTGCAGCACGTGACTAAATCTGAAGAGGACGACATCACGGCAGGGAAGAAACTGCAGTAATGAATAACAACCAGACTGAAATGTATCTTATTTTTGTTATCAAATGAAGTTGTGAGTACCAAAATATCTAAAAATCTAATCATATTGAACATTAGCAACCTTCACCTGGTTTGAGTGTGATTTCAAAGAGTTTAGATCAGGGGTGTTATTCACAATTTTTATAGTTTAAGCTTATCTTAGTGACAAATCATTCAGGTGGTGAATCTAATGAGTGCATTGTGTTTGTGTCCACAGTCACATTAGTGTGGACACAGTCATGTTCATACTTTATTACACTCTGACCTGTTTTTACCTGCTCCTGATCTGTCCAGGTTTGCACTGGTTTGGATATTTTCCTCACAGCGCATCATCACAGAAGTTTGTTTTCTTGTCGTTAGCTCCACATTAGCGTCACTTTTAGCACGGCTCTAACGTCCACAAAACCGTCTCCTTTCTTTTTTCCACATGGTTCCCAAAGCCACACGTCTCTTTCCCCGCTTTGACCTCGGCGCGACGATCCAGCAGCACACACAGCAGCGCTGAGCAGGGGCGGCTGCAGCAAAGGACTGTTGGACTTGTAGTTCTAGCGATTAAAAATATAAATCCAAAAAGTTTTGCGGGCCGGATTAGAATGTCTGCGTATGTTTGACACCCCTGGTTTACATCGAGTAGATTGAGCCCTAAATCCAAAATGTGGATTCTGATTCACCTTTCCACCTTCTAATATCCTCAAAAAGTGTTTGTGAGAAATAGTTTTTTGTTCTGACTAATGTGTAGCTGACATGACAGAGGCTAATTCACTCATTTCAATGTAATAAACACCTGAAAATCATTAGTCTAACTTCAGTTTGTGATTTTATTGAACAGTCAATTATGTAAACAGTGTTTTTGAAAAGCATTTTTGATGTTTTTTCCTCTTCAAACTACTCTTTCTCTTTCTTAATAGATTAATAATTATTAGAATCGCCGACACACACAAACACACACACACACACACACACACACACTCAATATCTTAATAAAGATATTGAATCTTTATGAGCTTCATTAATGACTCACTACAGACCGTTTAGCTACAGAAATCCACTTATCTGTCGATCTGGAGCTTTGTTAATCCTGTAAAAGTCTGTTTTTATTCTGTCCGCAAGAAAAATAATCCACAATCTCAGATAATATCAGAAACTCATATCATTTCTTCATTGCTGCCGATGTCGTCCGTTTCATGTGAATTCCTTCCACCATCACTGCAGTGTGGAGTGTGGTGGTGCATGCAGGGATAGTGTGACCACATGTGCAGGAGTTTAATACTAACTATTCAGAATGCAGTACTTCATTCAAATGGACCATGTAAAGTAAAATACAGTACATTTAATAATAATTCATACTAATCCAAGCATTCAGTATTCAGTGACAAAATACATCCCATCGCTGACAGGGAGAAAAATTGTAATTCCACAATTTGTTCATTGTAAAAAGCAATATGGATCCAAAATTGTTTAATAAAAGAAGCAGGTCTATTGACATTTAACCATTGCAAACCACTGATTTTTACTTGTTTTGATTGTTGAAAATGGCTCAATGTGGAATTGAAAAAGCATGTAATAAACGTACACATTTCATATTTTGCTGCCTCTTACGCTTGTTCAAACGATTATCCAGTTTCGATCCTTGTTTTAATATGAATTGATATCTGATTTTAGATACTTTTGTCGACCTTAGAGGGGGCTGAAAAACATGCCGTATTTCTGCATAATCAATGATCGAAGCACAAAATGCTCTTAGTCTGAGGTGAAAGGAGTTTACTTTAGTTTCTAAGTGAGCTTCTTTTTTTATGCATCATGAAATAAAAAAAATCCGATTTGTTTGAGTTTTGACTCAAGGCAACGGTGACCAGACTCACTTTTTCGGAAAGACGTGAACATCCCAGGCAAGCAAGCACCACCTTGAGGGCCACCAATACAGTTCCTGCGTTAATGGGCACGAGAGTTTAGTTTTCTTGAGGGCCGTGGTTTATCTTTAACATTTGGAAACCCACATTTTCCGGACACTAGATATATATATATATATATAGGTCTGTTTCAAAATGGATAAAATAACTGCTATGTTAGATTTTTGCGGGAAATCAAATACAAAATACAAAAATTTCCAATCCAGTACTGAACCAGAATTAAACAAGGTCCAAAGGTACAATTAAATAAGGACTAAACCAAGACCAAAATCAGACCTAAACTAGTACTAAAGCCAGAATTAAACCAGTAACCAAGAAAAAATATCTATCTATCTTTAGTTTAATAATTGTACAACTAACGAACATATCAGCTTCAAATTTAAAAATTTTCGTTATTCATCCGAAAACTTCCAACTTTATATAACTTTATTGCAACTGTCAGTGTCTAGTTATAATGCACTTCTTGACAGTAAAACCAGTATACACAACATAATTTATTCGTAAAAATTAATATTTATTCAGAAGTGTATGTCCAGTTATGGTCACTCTTTAAAACCATCCTTTATAGCCAATCCATTCATAAAGGGCACATATTTAGAGTGTCTATTTTGAGTTTTGCTGCCTCAGGTCAGGCAAGACAATTATTAATCAGGGAGCATGCTGTATTTTGAAAAAAACAAAAGTATTTGTCGAGATGTGCTCCTGTTTTACTGCGCCACATTGTTGTTTCTAACCCTCGTGTTATCTTCGGGTCTGGATGGCCCACAGGTGAGTTTGTGACAAACACAAAAATGGCCAATGACATTTGATTCCATTCATGGTCTGATCAGAAACATGTAACAAAGTGAAACGTGTGACCTGGTAAACGTTTTTGTCGGCGTCAGTTTGTCTGTGCTTGTTTTGTCTGACGCGAGGACGATGCGGGGATTAGTGAATATTTCCAACACACAAACTGGACTGCGGGTTGGCCCTGGTGCATCATGGGAGGCCGGTTTGGACTGAAGATGAACCCAGTGGACGTGATTGGAGCCAAGATGGCACCAAACGGACAGATTTAAGAGCCGATACAGTTGAACTAAACAGCGCAATCTTAGTAAGTCTCAGAAACTTCCCAGTCAAACCCCACTGTAACAGGTCAAAGAACGGTGTTCGTTAAAACGGATTTGATTGCAGACGGTTGCCATAAGTCTAGAGTTGAGTTTAGAACATAACAACATATTTTTTTTATCAAGACGTGACAAAAAAATTCAAACTGTCAAGTCAACATCTGAAAATGACTTTGTTGCTTAAATCTCTCTACTTTTGGCGGTTAATACAAAACGACTGTCAGGGTTAAAGTCAAGGTTAAAAGTGCTTCCAAATATATGAGAGCAACAGTGAATAATGGAAATTTAAAAATGAGACCAGAGGTGGGTATGGTGTAAAAAATGTAACTAGATATTTAAACATTTTAGCATATCAGCTATTTAAAAACCCTAATAAAACATTTGATCACACTGGGGACCAGCCTCCTGCTGGTGCCAGAGTCAGGACTAAACATGGGCAATCTGCGTTTCAGTTTTAAGCAGCTAAAAATCTGTCTGTGAGACAGGCCGCTACTCTGACAATGTTCAAATCTAAGCTAAAAAACTGTTTTGTTTGGCTGTGCATATGACTGAAAGGATTTTCTTTGCACTCTTCTCTTTTATGTCTTAAACTGTTTTGAAAAGCCTGAAAATGGCATAACCTTTAAACTTTTTTAAATTAAAAGGTATTTTTTTCGAGAAATTCTTTACAATTCTAAAACTACTATTTAGACACAATTACTTTTGAACGTGTAAAAAAATTCCGCTCAACACAATAGCCCATTGTGCTGGTGTCCAAGCACAGCTGCAGAGCAGGTGCCTGAGGAGAGGGTTAGAACACACGCTGGTTAGATTGTCAGCCGACACTAAGGCTACTTGCAAAGTCCAGGAAGAGCCTGGCGCACCTACCCACTGATCAAGAGCGAGTTTTAACACTACAAAGCTTTTGGTCAAGTTTTTTTGTCTGGGACAATTAGTTTAGCGAAAGCTAAATGTACGGACGGGGCAGACGAGACTGGGTCCGTCATTAAAGATAGAAAAGCGCCACACATAAGGTGGAGGCGTCGACGAGATAGTCATCGTAAAAGATACATACGCTCAGTACAAGACGTGTGCAGAGGCAGATAGCACGTCTAGGCACGTCAAACATGCTGAAAAAATCCCAAACTAAAAGCGATGTGCCCATCCCGGAGACATCTGTTAGGCTTGGCAATGTCAAATAAATATTCATGTCAGCAAAATTGTTAAATTGAAAGGATCGAATTTAAGGTTTTGTAATTTCTGTCATGTCTTTGTGATTTTAAAGCATTGTTTTCCTGTTGTGTGAAGCACTTTGAATTGCCTCTACAAATAAATTTGCTTTGCCACTGCCTTCACTGTGGTTCAGTTAGTAAAACAGGGCTGTGGATGTTAACATTTTTTGTCCCCTCTTATGTTACTTTTATATTGCAGAGCAGTGAAAAGTATAGTTATTAGGTTAGTCATTTCCAATTATATCTTGGGAAAAATGATTGGCTCTTCATGTCAGCCAAAAATGTTGAAAAATTGTAACCACTTGGTTTACTATACTTGGTCTAAATGTAAAACATATTTGGTGACTGTACATTGTGAATCCTGAGTAGTATTGTTTACTTTACTAAGACAAAACTCAGGAAACGGCCTCAAGTTTGCCCCAGTAACCTCGGTAGAAAAGACAGATTTCATCAATGCTAACAAGTTCCTGGTTTGGTCCTGGTTTAGTCCTGGTTTAGTACGGGTTTAGACCTGGTTTAGTCCTGGTTAGGTGCTTGTCTAGTCCTGGTTTGGTCCTGGTTTAGTCCTAGTTAGGTGCTGGTTTAGTGCTGGGTTAGTCCTGGTTTAGTCCTGGTTAGGTGCTTGTCTAGTCCTGGTTTGGTTCTGGATTCGTCCTGGTTAGGTGCTGGTTTAGTGCTGGGTTAGTCCTGGTTTAGTCCTGGTTAGGTGCTTGTCTAGTCCTGTTTTAGTCCTGGTTAGGTGCTTTTCTAGTCCTGGTTTAGTCCTATTTAGTTCTGGTTTAGTGCTGGTTTAGTCCTGGTTTACTCCTGGTTTACATATTGGTTTTATTTATTTATTGGTTATATCGATGTTTTAAATATTTTTTTGCCACTGCCGGCAGTGTCTGTGTGCCCAAGTGTCATTCATATTTACGTTTTAAACAGTGTAATGAGTAAAAAATAGTAGGCTACAGCCTGCCAAGGGACTAAAGGTGGAATTAGCACTTGAGCTACAACCTGGTACAATGTAGCTCTCCTGTTAAGGTTAATGCATATTGTGCACTGTCCTTATCTCAATAAATAAATTAAAACTTAAAAAGTGATAAAACACCACAAATGATTTTATATCCCAAATAAAAACATGTTTTTTGTTTTGTTTTGTTTTTTACAAAAGTGAAGTTAATCTGTAAATTTAACTTTAACTTCACATCTTTTTGTGGGCCTTCAAATCCAATCCAACTTTATGTGTAAAGCACATTTTATAATATACTTTCGGTGCCAGATTGTTCCCATCAGTTTATGGTGATTTTTGTAGTGGGCCTCTCCAGCAATTTTTTTAATTCTGATCTGATTTAGAGTTTCAATTTCTTACCTGATTCTTCTGTTTTTTTTCCAGTTGAGCGTCCAGCTTCAACCTCCACCTGCCCACGTTCCTGCAAAGATCTGCTCCCGGCCGGCCTTTGTCCCTTCCAGCATTCTAATAAATACTTGCCTGAGCTGCCAGTCTTGTGTCGACTTCTGGGTCCAAATAACTTGAGCAGTAACACTACTGCTGCACATAATAATAATAATATAAAACAAACATTTAACAATCAGAACAATAAAAATAAATAAAAGCAATTTAATAAAAACAATACAAACATTTCATAAATATTGAAAAAATATATATAAAACACACACAACTTACGCGGTTTTAAAAGACGGAATAAAAAAGTGTCGAGAGACTTAAAACACTCACCGATGGAGGCCTTTCGATGGATTTTAAAACCGTAACGATTGGAAAATATTAGTTATTCAGCAACAAAAATCAAATGTTAGATATCGGCATTACGCTCAATAACACCATCCCCTTTTCAGATGATTGACAAATATGTAATTTGTGGGTGAAACCGAGGCGCGGGTTCAGGGAAAGGTTGCACTCAGTTTTAGGGCTAAAGTTGTCATAGTAAAAGTGGAACAGGCTCAGACTTGTGCACGGTCCTTTTCAGCTGTTCAGTCAACTGAAAAAATTGCACTTTGAGAATAAAGTATTTCACACAGATTTTGAGAACTGTTTAAGTGTAAAATGCAGCAATTTTGAAAGAATTGTGCAGATTTTTGGCCAGCAGGACAAAATTGAACGTTACCTTGAACATACTAAAAAATATGCTTACAAAAAGTACTTTCTACTTTTTAGTGTGGTTCAAATATTTACGGAACAGAAAGTACAGACTGAGATGTAATGAAGTAAAAGTAAAAAGTATCAACATGTGTGTGCTTAAACAGATTTTACTTTTACTTTTGTTCTTCCTTACTTTCCAGCGCTGAGTATGGCATTAAATATTATCTATATCTCCATGGAAACAAGCCAGCACATTACAGATCAGATCTTATTGAGTCAGCCAACAGTACGTAATGACACTAATGTTAAACAGAAAAGTTTAATGCTTTACTGTGAAGCAAAACATCTCCATGGAAACATCTCTTGTGAGGTGTCTTTGAGTGTCATGAAAAGCACAAGTGGTATGCATTCTTATACGGACCACTTTTGAGTCTGAAATCAAGTTGGAATTGAATTGTTACATAATTCATATTACAAACAGGCATTTACTCCACCAGAAAAGTGACATAGTGCACCTTTAATTGAATCATGTGCTGACCATAACATTTGTCATTTGTCATTCATCAGCATTGGGGCTGAGCAGGACCCATTCAATGTGCACACAGCGCCCTCTGCTGGTAATCTGAGGACACTGACAAAGACATTTTATTCTATCAGAGAATTGACTGACAATCACTTACATGTACACAGTTACATTTACTCAGTTACATTTACTCAGTTACATTTACTCACTCGTTACATTTACTCCAGTTAGCATTTACTTGAAATAACTTTTCAGGCACTGCACTTTTCCTCGTTCATATTTTGTACAGTTGTTATATTGTAACAGTTCTGTTGCTTCAGTAAACGTTCTGGTTCCTCTTCTCACTGTGACAAAAACTTACTGTTGACAATGTTTCATGATTTGAACATTTGTGTTTCAGAAATGATTTAGTTCATCATTTCTGTGGAATGACCTTTGAAAACTCAAGATCGTGTGTTTTGTTTTAAGGTTTGGTCCTCCAACTAAATCAACTTTAAATTATACATCAGATGTTGCATACACACAGTTACTCTCACAATGACTCTTTCCCAAATGACTGGTGTAAGATTTATTCAACTTTGTACTTTTATTTGAGTAATATTTTGAAGTAAGTGTACTGTTACTTGAGTTTTTCTTCAGGCTGTGACAGAGGAAAGTTGCATTCTCTTCCTAAACAATGTTGGGGGTGTTTTGTTAGTAACTATAATTGAATGAAGTATTTTCACAGTGAATGGGACACTACTCGTTTTAATTATAAGTGTAAGTGTAAAAGTTACACGTGCTAACAGCCCCACATCCCGTGTTTTGAAGAGCAAAAATATAAATTGCTCTTAATCTTCAACATTTAAATGAGAGGGAAAACTGAAATGGTTGTTTTTTGGTGATTCAGATGTATTAGCAGGGGGACAAACTTCAAGTCATTTTGCAGTGGTCAAAACCAGCTTTTTTCAGCTGAGGTTACTGGCTAAAGATAAACCGTACTTAACCTGCCAAGGACCTGGAAAGAGTTAATTCACTCATTCATTACATCACGCCTAGATTACTTATGCAACACTCTCTTAAACGCTTGCAGTTAGTGCAAAAACACGGCGGCCTGGCTGCCCACAGGTACAAGGCGTCACCAACACGAGTCCAGTCCTGGCATCACTGCACTGGTTTCCAGTTCTCCAGAGAAACACATTTAAAATGTTGCTGATGGTTTTTAAGTCTTTAAATGGTCTGGCTCCCTGTTATTTCGCGGGAGTTATTGTCCCACCATGTTCCTGTTCGTACCATGTGGTCCTCCTTTCAGCTCCTCCTGGATGTGCCCAGGTCAAAGCTGAAAAGCAGAGGGGACCGGAGGGGGCTTTTCTCTGGTGGTGGGGCCAGGCTCTGGAACGCCTCTGATGTTAGAGCTGGCTGAGATTAGACCAGTTTAAATCCTTGTTTTTGTTTTTTAAAAAAAAACAAAAAAACCTCTTTTCACTCTGGACTTTTAAACACGAACTGAGCTGAGTCATTATAGTCAATTATGTTATTAACTTCATGTGTAATCTTATTGTTTGTATATGAATTAAAGGAACAGGACGTAAACAGACTAATTTAGGAAAATCCAACCCCCGAAAAGCTGCTGGACCAGACGGTGTTTCACTGGCTTAAATGAGTACAGGCCTGTGGCGCCGACGTCTGTAGTCATGAAGTCATTTGAGCACCTGGTCCTTGCCCCACCTCAAGTCCCTTCACCTCCTCCCTGCTGGACCCCCCTGCAGTTCACCTACAGAGCCAACAGGTCTGTAGATGACGAACCATCAACCTGGCACTCCACTTTCATCCTGCAGCATCTGGACTCTCCGGGAACCTACGCCAGGATCCTGTTTTGTGGACTTCAGCTCTGCGTTTCAACACCATTCCTCCCCTGCTCTGCTCCAGGACAAGCTCTGCCAGCTCAACGTGCTTCTTGACTTTCAACCTGCAGGTGGATTTTTCACTTTTTGACTTTCCTGACGGATCGGAGGCGGTGCATGCTGGCTGGGGAAGAATGTCTCAGACACTCGGACTATCAGCACAGGAGCTCCACAGGGCTGTGTAATTTCTCCTCTGCTCTTCTCCCTGTAAACACAAACTGCTGCACCTCCAGCCACGACTCCGTAAACTGATCAAGTTTGCGGACGACACCACCCTCATACGGGCTCATCTCGGACTGGGGATGAGTCTGTCTAACAGGAGGGAGGTGGACCGGCTGGTGTCCTGGTGCAGCGGTAACAACCTGGAGTTCAATTCGCCCAGAAGACAGTGGAGATGATCGTGGACTTCAGGAAAGTCACAGCCCGCCAGCCCCCCCTCATCATGACAGACTCCCCATCACCCAGGATCTCAAATGGGAGCCCACCATCAGCTCCCTTCATCAAGAAGGCCCAGCAGAGGATGTACTTCCTGCAGCAGCTGAGGAAAGCCAAGCTGCCAGTGCAGATGATGGTGCAGTTCTACACGGCCATCATTGAGTCCATCCTCACCTCCTCCATCACCGTGTGGTACGCTGGAGCCACAGCCAGGGACAAACAGAGACTACAGCGCATTGTGCGTTCTGCTGAGAAGGTGATCGGCTGCAGACTTCCATCTCTGCAGGACCTGTACGTCTCCAGGGCTCTGGGACGAGCAGGTCGGATCACAGCTGACCCTTCTCACCCTGGACATGGTCTATTTGAATCACTCCCCTCAGGCAGGAGGCTACGGTCCATCCGGACCAGAACCTGCCGCCACAAGAATAGTTTCTTTCCCTCTGCTGTTGGACTCTTGAACACTTCTAAACACCTGCCACTTTAACTGCAATTTAATCAATCACTTTTTGCACTCCAACTGTAAATTTAACTGTACATTTTTATGTATTTAAGTCTATTTTTTATCTTGTACTATAGTCATTTTTAAATTGTTTCTTAATGCATGCCCTTTTGATTTCATATATGTTGTTTTTTATCATTGCTCAGTGTTTTTTATGTTGCACCTTAAGGCCAAAACAAGTTCCTATGTTTGTGAATTTTGTTCATTGACAATGGCAATAAATCTTTTCTGATTCTGATCTATCATTGCACTTGTCTGTACAGCACTTTTGGGCTTTTAAAAGTTGTAAGTGTGCTTTAGAAATAAACCTTGATATTGATATTAAAAATAGATGAAGGCAGATGCGCATGCACCATATAAAAAGCACAAGAGTCATTATTGTACAATAATGTCAGCTCATTTATCCAGGTTTTAATCACCGCTCGTAAAGCTTATCAGTTTAGCCACGCGCTATTTCTGTCCGCGTGAAAATCTCATTATAGACCAGACTGCAGAGCGCGCGCCCGTGTGTCCCGGTGTGTGCGTGCTCGTACGGAGACCGTCACCGTGAGGGAGTGACCAGCAGAGCAGCAGCAGCACCGGGAGCACGGAGCAGTGTCAGCCCGGGACAGTCGCAGTGCAGACCACGGTCCACGCGTCTCCCCTCCGCCTGTCTCTGCGTCCGGGTCCGCGTGTCTCTGCGTCGGTTCCTCGCGCTGTTTTTCCTCGGTGATAAAGACGTGAGTGACGCACCGCGGGGGGCACCATGCTGACGCTGCTGACGTCCATGTACCTGGTGGTGCGCGCGGTGGCCTCAGGGGTGAGTTCAAAGATGTTTCCAATGTCAACGTTTATGTCCTTGATTTTATGCAGAAAGAGTTTGATGGATTTACGTAAGGCGAGACACTGCAGGATGACAGTATTACATTTAGAGATCCATTTACAACGTCTTATGTCATTTACTTTAAATAAGAAGAATGTTTCAAGGCATTTTAAGTGTAAAAGTCGTCATAATTGAACATATGTAATATTTTAGGACATTAGAACCTAAAAAAATTGCTACATTTTGCTAGCATATTGTACATATTGTTTATCGTTTATATGTTTTTATTAGACTGAACTCGATCTGAAAAATAATAAATATGAGTTAAACTTCGATCAGACTAAATCCATGTTTGAGAAGTGAGAAACAGACAATAGTTCGATAGCTACAGACTTAAATCCAATACAGAATGAGCCTCTTTTACAAATGCAGCAATAGTTTCCAGTCTCAGGCATAAATTGCACCAGTCTTGATGAAAAACACAAACTGCACATGTTTGTAGCTCTGAAAAATGTTTAAATTCTTCCGTACGATCCAGCAAAATCTTGTTCAGTCCAACAAGTTTAGTGTGCTGCTTTAAGGGCTGATTTTTGTGGGAGAAAAATCCATTTGTTGTATAAATCTATGAATGCAACGACATTGTTGTTATTTCCGGATGAAAGATTTTATGATGAAAGAGCATTATTATATTGTCATTACCTGATTTGGCAGGTCGTTAATTCAACTTGTTTCACTCTTTCAAACGTGTTTATGTGTTCTGTTCACTGTGGCATCAAATAGTGCTCAGATTAAATGTCGTTATATCAGATTTGGACAGTTTTGACAGTTTAATTGTGGAGAGAGAAACAAAAGTGTGTTTTGACTCAGTCAGACTTTACTCAGCTCTGCTCTGTTTTCGTGCATCAACAGCTCAAATGTATAACGTTTACAGACTATATATAAGTATCTGAGCATGTGCGGTGTGAAAAGCTGTGACAAATCGGGGAATGACCGGCCCAAATATTGTAGTTAAGGCTTTTGTTGTACATGTTGTTGATGGATTTTACTTCTGTGTCATTATTGGAGACAAACGTGAACTTAAGATGTGGTTTAAGGCTTGTTCTGGTATTGTAGAGCTACACAATGTATCACAAAATGTTGCAGTATTGGCTGACGCTATAATCAATATCGCAACAAATGAAATATATCGCCATGACACCGAGGTCCACCATCTGTCAGAAATGCACTGTTTTCAAATGTAACCGTGTGTTTTTTAGGTGAAAAAGACTTCATTTAGCCTTGATTTAATCTTGGTTTTGTCATTTTCAATTTTGTCTGGAAATTATTAAGGCATTTTAGTTTAAATAACTAAATGATTCTGTCAAAAAGTATGAAAATATCTCAATCATATCAAAACATTGCAGTAATTAACAGCCGTATCACAATATTTTACAATATCATGCTGCACTTTACTGCTTTTATGCTTTATGAAACTTTGTGTAATCATTTTACCTTGACAATAATAAAGTTGAACGTGTAATAAATTCTTGGTTCATAATAAAAAACATGAAGAAGACACATTTTTGTTACACAGTTTGACCATGAAGCTGTTCAAAACAGACTACAAACTATAAAATGTTTTTGATTATTGTGAGAACAAACATCACGATTTGTCGATTACTCATGATTTTGATGACCAATCAACAGCCTAATCCTTAATTTGCTTCCAATGACATCTAACATGAGATACTGTCACATTTACAGCCAAATAAAAAAATACTTTTACATGTACTTTAATTTTATTTAGATTTAACAGAAACGACTGATGATTGTTACTGCCCACAATTCTCACGATTATTATTTTTCAGATTTTTGGATTACAATGTGATTTATGTGACTGAATATTCACAAAAACAGATTAGCCACCTGGTGGTGAGTTGGATCCGCGGCGGCGGAGGAAGCTGGACAGACTTGGCAGGCACAAGCGCATTGTGAGGGTCTGTTGGGAACGTCTTTTGTAGCTCTCTGTCGGCAAGGTCTTCAACTCACACCTCCGGGAGAGCTTCTCCCAGATCCCGGGGGAGAATGGGGACATTGAGTCCGAGTGGATCATGTTCTCGACCTCCATTGTCAATGCGGCTGCTCCGAGCTGTAGTCGCAAGGTCTCAGGTGCCTGTCGCGGCGGCAACCCCCGAACCCGGTGGTGGAGACTGGAAGTAAGGGGATGCCGTCAGGTGGAAGAAGGAGGCCTATCAGGCCTCTTTGGCTTGTGGGACTCCTGAGGCCGTTGACGGGTATCGGCGGGCCAGGCGTGCCGCAGCTTGTGCTGTCGCAGAGGCAAAAACCTGGGGCGGGGAGGAGTTTTTGGGAGGCCATGGAGGAGGACCATCCCCAAAGAAATTCTGGCAAACCGTCCGGCGCCTCAGGAGGGGGAAGCAGTGCTTCACCAACACCGTTTATGGTGCGGGTGGAGGACCTGCTGACATCGACTGGGGATGTCGTCGGACGGTGGAAGGAGTACTTTGAGGACCTCTTAAATCCCACTGTCACGTCTTCCGAAGAGGAAGTAGAGACTGAGGACTCGGAGGCTGACTCATCTTATCCCAAGCCGAAGTCACTGAGGTTGTTGGCAAACTCCTCGGTGGCAGAGCTCCGGGGGTGGATGAGATACGCCCCAAGTACCTAAAGTTTCTGGATGTTGTAGGACTGTCTTGGTTGACACGCCTCTGCAACATCGCGTGGCGGTCTGGGACAGTGCCTCTGGACTGGCAGACCGGGGTGGTGGTCCCTCTGTTCAAGAAGGGGGACCGGGAGGGTGTGTTCCAACTATAGAGGGATCACACTCCTCAGCCTCCCTGGTAAGGTCTATTCCAGGGTACTGGAAAGGAGAATCCGACCAATAGTCGAACCTCGGATTCAGAGTGGTTTTCGTCCTGGTCGTGGAACACTGGACCAGCTCTATACTCTTCCATCGGGTGCTCGAGGGTTCATGGGAGTTTGCCCAACCAGTCCACATGTGCTTTGTGGATCTGGAGAAGGCTTTCGACCGTGTCCCACGGGGTGTCCTTTGGGGGGTGCTGCGGGAGTACGGGGTCCGGGGCCCTTTGCTCAGGGCTGTCCGGTCCCTGTATGACCGGAGCAGGAGCTGTGTTCGCATTGCGGCAGTAAGTCAGATCTGTTCCCAGTGCGTGTTGGACTCCGCCAGGGCTGCCCTTTGTCACCGGTTCTGTTCATTGTTTTTATGGACAGAATTTCTAGACGCAGTCAGGGGTCGGAGGGGGTCCGGTTTGGGGAGCACAGGATCTCATCTCTGCTGTTTGCAGATGATGTTGTCCTGATGGCTCCATCAAACCTGGACCTGCAACGTGCACTGGGACGGTTTGCCAGCCGAGTGTGAAGCAGCTGGGATGAGAATCAGCACCTCCTCGGCGCTCCCTGAGAGATAGGGTGAGGAGGCTCAGACACACGGGAGGAGCTCGGAGTAGAGCCGCTGCTCCTCCACATCGAGAGGAGCCAGCTGAGGTGGCTGGGGGCTTCCGGATGCCTCCTGGGCGACTCCCTGGGGAGGTGTTTCGGGCATGACCCAGGGCACGCTGGAGGGACTATGTCTCTCTGGCCTGAGAATGCCTCGGGATCGAGGAGTTGGAGGAAGTGTTTGGGGAGAGGGAAGTCTGGGAGTCCCTGCTTAGACTGCTGCCCCTTCGCGACCCGGCCCCGGATAAGCCGAAGAAGATGGATGGGTGGAGAATAGCCACAAATTCTAACTTCTACCTGGATTTTATTCAACCTCATTTGAATAACCCTTGATTTTCAGGCTCAGGAGAAGGCTGGACTCCAAACAAATTTCGATAGAATGTAATTTCCAACCCAAAATACTTGAAGCTTCTTTAATGCAGAGACAAGTTCCTATGTTTGTGAATTTTGTTCATTGACAATGGTAGTAAATCCTTTCTGATTCTGATTCTGAATATTTCCATGAGATATTATACAAGTTCAGATATGATCAATGGAATTGGTCCAATTCCGTTCATTGTTTGTTTATTGTTTATCGGCTGTTGCTCTTCTTCTTGGGGTCCGATTAATTATTATTATTATTTATTTACAAAAAATATTTACATTTCAGTCATATAAAATTCATACGAGAGGCTTCATAAACTTTTCAGGACTTGTGTTTTTCATCACTAAATGAGAGACTCTGGTAAAGGATTTGAGCACTGGAGAACATTCCCATCTTAGATTAGACAATATACAACATAAGTGCTTGAATTTAGTCATATTTATCTTGATTTGAGTACGTTTTGTATATGGGTCACTCCACACTAAAGTGTACAATTGCCATTGTCTTTAATTAGAGCATCATTAAAAAAAAATTAAAATTCAAAAATGATAAGGTCTTTGTTATTTTTTAGACCTTGTATATTATACATATACATAAGATAAAATGAGAACAGCAGATTAAACAAACTCCAAAAAGAAGGCTGTTCACCCCGGATAGGACTTGAATTTTGGTCGAGTTTTGTTACATAATGATATTCTCAACTTCAACGACTTGTAAAAGAAACATTTTATCCAAACGAAGAACCTGCTAGGTGAAAAGAAGGGAAAATGCTTCGAGATTCATGCCCCAAATGTTTTTCAAAATGTTTCCACTCATATTTTTGAAACTACCCTCAGAAGAAGTATTTCGGATATATAACAAGTTGGCGTCCAATATCAGTTCCATCCACGCAGTGCCAGCTTAAGTTTGAAAACGTAATTCTAAATCGCCATGTTACATCATCAAAATACAACGCTTTATTACTGAACTCGACGGTGAAGCTGTTTTGGTTGTGTCTACTCACGGGAGCCTGTAGCGTTCCATCAACATTTTGATCTCTTTTCGGGTCCTTTTACATGTTACATCCAAACAACACTTTTTACTGCGTGGGGAAAACCAACATCTTACTGCTGCGATTTGCAGCACTGGCCCACCCGAATCGGCAGTCTGACAGACCAGGTAGAAATCTGCTTTGAAAGTTTCGTGTCCCCCAAAGTTTACATATGTTACGTCCGAGATAAGTTGTATAATAAGTGTGTCAATGGTAAAAAAAATTATAATATATCCATTTATCTACTTTATGGTATTTTTATGATCCCTAGAAGGTGGTACTTTCTGATGTGAGTTGGAATTAAAAAAAAGTCCTTATTTTAAATTTGGACCTTTAGGCAACACTTTTGTACACTTTAGTGTGGAGTGACCCATATACTTGTATATATTTTCTTAAAATAAGATTTGCCAAAGGAACAAGTATAAAATGTCTTTCTTTACTTAAAATAAGAAAACCAAAATTTTTTCTCACTTGAAATTAGCAAAAAAAAGTAGCTACTAGATTTGAAATAAGAAAAAATCTCGTTCCATTAGCAAATCTCATTTTAAAATTTCAATAAGACACAGTTGTAATAACTAACTACAATTCATTTATTTGTCCTGTTTATGTGAATGTTTCAGTATCGATCCTTGTTCCAATGAGTATTGAGGTTTGAGAGCAGTTTTGCATTTGTTACTTTTGACAACCCGAGCACAGTCATTTGTAGACAATAGTTTGCTGTTTTCCGGTGTCGTGATGAGCAGAAACCTGAGCAGAGTCGCAGACATTGAGCTGGGCAGATTGCCATCATTAATTCAGTGAGAGTCTTGTCCCGGTGCCAGTTCAAGCGCCGGTCAAGACTTTGCAGCGGCGAGTAAGCACGTCACATCCGGCTAAACTCTTCTACAACATTTAGCTCACCTCGAACCCAAGGACACTTTGAACCTGGCACAGAGGGATGAATGTGGCTGCCATTCTGGGTCTAAAGCCTCTCAGATCATCAAGAACAAAGGATAATAAAATGCAAAAATTTACCAAAACGCAACACTAAAATGGCTTGGAAAGATCTTCATATCTAATGTAATTTATTTTATAAGCCTAAAATCATATTAAATGAGTAGGACAACTTTTGGGATCAATTTTATCAGAAAAAAAAAGACTTTTTAATCAAGTATCTAAAAGCAGCACTAGTGTAATAATGTATCTACAGTATTTTATTATTTGTCAACCCGGTGTAGGTACATTGTACTCGGCCTCATATCTGCTTGGGTGTGCAAAAGGTCGCATTTTGATGATGTAGCTTAAAATATGATCCGTTTTTATGTTAAAAAGTACATGTACAGGTTCCTTAGTAGTCTGTAGTGCTTTTGTGGCTTTAATGATCAGTATTTTAAACAAACAACTATGAGGCAGCGCTGAATATGGCCGACACGTTCACATTTACTGAATATACTTAAATTAGGGGGAAACTAAACTTCTATGATTATTACAAAGGGTAAGTGGTAAAATACATGCGGCGATTGGCCAGTCAAAAATTTAAAATTACCGCGTGTCACAACTAATATATGAATTGTTCTAAAATATATCCAAATAAGCCCGTTTTCCCCCCTCACTTCTGGCTCACTTCTGCTGCTGAAAGCTTGGCTGAAGTCAAGTGTCTTTTAGTGGCGCTTTTGGAGGTCAATTCAATTCAATTCAATTCAATTTATTTTTTGTAACGCCCAAAATCACAACAGTAAGTTGCCTCGAGGGGCTACAGTGGAAAACAAAATAAATAGTGTTCCATGCGGACTTTGGAAATGTCCCAGCGTCCTGTGTCCTTAGACAAATGTCTCCGAGCTCCCCCTGTCCTTAGACCCTCTTTCTCGGCTCAGGAAAACTATTCCAAGACCTCTTTGGAAAAAGTAGAAACCTGTAGGAGTTCCACAGTGAAGGAGAGAGCCGACTCTCTGCGGACGCGGACAGGCGGACGCGCCTCAATTTGCAGATACAGGGTTGGAGCTGGACCCACTCAGGAGGAGAACCTTCTTCGAGGCCGATGAAGAACCGTTCATATGGAGTGAGACCGTTTCTCCAGGCAGTTGAGGAGCATGACTGGATCCACAGGTCATCGATGTGCCTGCTCCACTCCTGTCGGGGAAGTGGGAGAAAAAGAAGGAAAAGCGATGAACAAATTGGCAAGTGAAATTAAATATTAAATATTGTTTGATAGAAAAGTAGTAGGAAACAGAGGATAGTGCTCAAGCTGCCATACTTCCCCAGCTGCCCCAGGTGCAGATCGGCTCGGGTTTTGAAAACTTTCGCTTTAGCTAGAGGAAAAGCCAAATCACCTGCTCCGCTCATGCCCCCGTCCAACCAGATGAGACAACACCATCAGGAGAGCCCTCCGCACCAGGACCGTTGCTCAACTCTGGCTGCTGGTCCCTGGCTCGAGGCCCCCTGGTGGAGGTTTGGTGCCCCGTCTCTCTTTATTCTGAACGTATTAAAACATGACAAAACTGAGATAATTTAAACAACGTCACAGTCAGCACAAATGTTTTGTGAAAAAATAGTGCTGCTCCTGTTTTATAATTACCTCCCTCTGATCAATAAAAATACAATGTCAGTTTAATAAAAACAGTGATTTCTTTATTAAAAGCCTAGTGATTAATTTAGTTCTCGATTAATGCAAACAAATATAAAAAATAAGAACATCAGGGAACACATGTTTATCCAAATGAAACATAAAAGAAATACAGCAACAAAAGACTAAAGTGCTACAGCTTTTTAGTTTTTTTTTTACTGATGAATATTAAAGTTTATATCTACTTTTATTTCTTCTGTCAGACCGTATCTATATTTCCTGTTCTTCTGTAATGATGTTACAAATAGAGTTCGCACGACAGAAAAGTTTTTGTGGGCTCTTTTTTTTTGGGTGCTCAGATGTCCATAAAAGACATTGATCAGTGTGGGTTGGTTTCCTTGTGTATTTAGATTTATTTTTTTTATGATCCTGTCCTCTTTATGAGTGATGTTCATGCTCATGTTGTGTCTATGCTGTTCAGATGGTCCGTTAGTTTTCGTCTGTGTCTTTTTCTCAAAAATGTCCTCCTCGTAGCTCTTCCACATAGTCAGTCGTGATCGGTGGCTGTATGGAGGATCTTCTCCAGATCCTCCATGAAAAGTGAAAAGGACAAGTCACGTCAGTGTAACATCGAATGACACTTCTGATGATGACAGCAAAGTCAAGGTTTGACAACAAACACTGGTCTACTCTGCTTGCTCACAGGGCATGATGACCAGAGGAGCAGAGTTTTCTCCTTCCTCACACTCACAGGGGCTAAAGTAAGGACATAGTTTCTCAGTGAAGGTGCATTTGGTGAAGGAGTAAATGAGAGCTCCAGAGTCTGTGTCATAGAAGGAGACCAGGCCTTTCTCATAATCCACAAACACAGAGATCACAGCGGGGGCCGACTGTAAACTGAGGGTTTCATTTGGACCAGCACATGCTTTGTATTCATCTACATTCCTCAAAATAATGCTCCAGATGCCATTCTCTGGTGTAAGTGGTTCATTTTCTTCTCTGCTGACCGACTCTTTGGCCACTCCTAAATCCCACCCAGTTTTCCCTTTGACCTGAACCTCAAAGTAACATTTCCCAGAGGAGAAACTTGGCTTTCCTACAACACAAAGTTCAGTGAATCTCTTTTGGGTTTTCTGGGAGATCCTTCTTCACATCTCCATCATAAACCTGTTTCAAATCCTCAGACAGGACCAGCCATGGACTTGCTGTGTCTGGGTCGAAGGTCACGTCCACGGCCCACTTCTTTAGTTTACTCAGTTCTGCCTTGGCCTGTTTCTTCATCTCATTAGTGAGTGTGGAGTGGAGCTGAGCCATGGCCTGGTCCACTGTGGTCTCAAAGGCTGGCTCCTGGAGGCTGGTCTGAGCCCAGTCCTTCAGTCCTGCAGTGGTCTTCAGGGGCAGGCTCTGGAGGAAGGTGAGGTGGTCATTGTTGCGTTGGAACGTCTCCTCCCGTGAGCTCCTCCTATGCAATTGCTTCAGCTCCTGCTGCAGTTGTATGATCATGTCCTGGGCCTGTGTGTGAGCGCTCCTGCTCCTCCTGCAGCTCCTCTGTGAGCCTCCTCAGGCTGCTCTGGACAAGCTCCATCAGAGCTCTGTGCAGCTGCTGGGCTCGCTCCGTCTCTGTGAGGACACGCCTGTCGGTCTGCTGAAGCCAGCTCCGCACCTCCTGGATCTTCTCCTGCCTCTCCTCCATCAGACGCTTGGTTTCAGCATGTGTGCTCTGCAGCGCCCTCTGCTGCTGGCTCGTACTCCTCTCTCAGGGACACCACCTTCATGGTTCTTGTGCTCCAGCACAGAGCAGAGCAGGCAGATGCAGGCCTGGTCGCTCCTACAGAAGAGCTCCAGAGCCCTGTGGTGAGAGGGACACAGCCTGTCCTCCAGCCGCCCTCAGGCTCCGTGAGCGGGTGTGAGCTCAGCCGGGGCAGAGTCTGGTGGGGCAGCAGGTGGGCTCTGGCAGTAGGACAGCAGACAGACCAGGCAGGACCTGAGGGCCTTCTGTTTGGGCTCAGTGCACACGTCACACGGGACGTCTCCTGCAGCGACCGCTGTGTCTGAGCTCACAGCGCCCTCCTCAGGCCTGTTCTTGAACTGTGCCACCAGCTCTGACACCAAAGAGTTGACCTGCAGCTGAGGCTGAGAGCTGAACTCCTGTTTACACAGAGGACAGAGGCAGGGCGCCCCCTGCTGCCAGTGAGTGGAGATGCAGCTCTTACAGAAGTTGTGTCCACACGGAGTGGACACTGGCTCTGTGAAGACCTCCAGGCAGATGGGGCAGAGCAGCTGCTCCTCAGTGAAGAGCACAGCAGACATTTCTGGAAGAAGAAGAAGAAGAAAGTGAGTGAGTTTATCAGAAAACTTAAAAGCTCCTCAAGGAATGTTATACAGTAGCACAGCAGCTCCAACAAATATCCAAAATACAACAAAACACAAACAAAATCTTCTCTTTAGAAGCATGTCGGTGTAATCCCTCATTCGTCCAGGAGTGTGCCATTGTGGAAAAAGATTCAGTTGTAGTCATCTGGACTCTGTTTTAGAAAAAACTATCGTTTTTTTCTAAAACAGAGTCCAGATGACTACAACTGAATCTTTTTCTACAACATCTTTTTAGAAGTTAAAAACTGGCACACTGTACATTGAATTCTTTAGAGACACAACTGTTTTGACAAGTTGGTGTGTAAATAGTTAAGGTTCAAGTCAGAGGAAAGCGTTTACAGTCTGATGGCTGTTAGGAGAAAAGAAATATTAGAGCTGCAGCCGTCTGTCACTAATGAGCTCCTCAGACTGTCCAGTGTTCTGTGCAGGTGAAGCTCCTCAGAATGGACCTGATGGTCCCCTAAGACCCTATTCATCACATCTATGAGCGAGACCACGTCACTGGCCTTTCAGATCAGTTCATTGAGCCTGCTGTTGGGCAGTCACCTTTAGCCACTCCCTCGGCATGTGACTGCATACAGGATGGTGTTACCAGACTCATAAAACTATGGCCAGATGGTCCTAGCGTTAAAAGAGCATTACCTCATCAGAAAGCTTTAGACCATAGGTCTCCAATTGTATTTTCCAGGGTGCCAGATTTATCGAAGGGCTATGGTCCGTGGGCCGGACTACATAATACCACCACAATTTTATGTATTATCTCTATAAGATCCACAAACAACTCACAGTGGCACAGCTCAACAACAGAAATGAACATAGGACTTAACCTTCAGAGAATTAAAAACATAACAATATTACTTTACTAAAAACGGGACAAAAGCACTAAAACCCAGTGTTTACCAGAGACCTGACAGGTCTAAAACAGGACTAAAGCAGGTCTAAGCAGGGCTTCGAGCTTCTTCGGGCGGATAGACAAAGGGATCTCTCCGGGCATAAAACACGCGGTGGAGGAGTCTGTTTTTACATCAAGAACGCCTGCTCATCGGATGCAACTGTGATCTCCAAACACTGCTCTCCTGATCTGGAATATCTCTTCATTAACTGCAAACCATTCTACTCGCCACGTGAGTTCGCCTCATTCATTCTGGCTGTTGTTTATAGCCCACCGAGCACAAGCGTGCACGTGGCACAGCGCGCCAGATTCTGAGTATGGAGCGGACCTTCCCGGACTCTTTGTGTATTATCCTGGGTGATTTTAACCAGGGGATTCTCAGCCACGAACTACCAAAGTATGGCCCACCTGATCCCCAGTACAGGCAGAGGCTGAGGCTCTCCAAACCTGCAGTGAGGAAATCTAAGAAGTGGACAAATGAGGCAGTGGAGGAGCTACATGCGTGTTTGGACATTACAGACTGGGAGGTTTTCAGAGCTGCCACAGATAGTTTGGATGAGTACACGGACACTGTGACGTCATACATTCGATTCTGTGAGGACAGCATCATACCAACACACACCAAAGTCACATTCAACAATGACAAACCCTGGTTCACTCCAAAACTGAGGCAGTTAAGGCAGCAGAAGGAGGCAGCGCACAGGGCTGGAGACAGAGCACTACAAAGATGCGAAAGTAAGGATTTAGCAAAGACGTGTCGAGAGCTAGATCAGAGTACAATACGTGTCTGAAGCAGCAGTTCTCTGACAACAACCCCGCTCCGTGTGAGGGCACCGGCTTCCTCACCAATCCATAAGCCCCGAGCCCCCCCCTGCTGCAGACAATCGAAAACTGGCTGAACAACTTAACACCTTCTACTCCAGGTTTGACGTGACCACCCCTCCCCCACGGTGGCCACCTCTGCCAACCCAATCCTGCCCCCCCCCCCCCCCCCCCCCATCTCCCAACCACTCTCTCAGTTCAGGAACAGGATGTAAACAGACGATTTCGGAAATCCAACTCCCGAAAAGCTGCTGGACCAGATGGCGTTTCTCCCGCCACATTAAGACACTTGCGCAGGAGAGCTTGACCCCCGTCTTCACAGACATTTTTAACACCTCCCTGGAGGTCATGCCACGTCCCAGGCCTGCTTCAAGTCTGTCCATCATTGTCCCTGTCCCCAAGAAGCCCCGGATCACTGGACTTAATGACTACAGTGTGGCACTGATCTGTCTGTGGTCATGAAGTCATTTGAACGCCTGGTCCTTGCCTCACCTCAAGACCTTCACCTCCTCCCTGCTGGACCCCCTGCAGATTCGCCTACAGAGCCAACAGGTCTGTAGACGACGCCATCAACCTGGCACTCCACTTCATCCTGCAGCATCTGGCACTCCCCGGGAACCTACGCCAGGATCCTGTTTGTGGACTTCAGCTCTGCATTCAACACCATCCTCCCTGCTCTGCTCCAGGACAAGCTCTGCCCAGCTCAACGTGCCTGACTCCACCTGCAGGTGGATCACTGACTTCCTGACGGATCGGGCAGTGCGTTGCGGCTGGGGAAGAATGTCTCAGACACTCGGAGCTATCAGCACAGGAGCTCCACAGGCTGTGTACTTTTATCCTCTGCTCTTCTCCCTGTACACAAACTGCTGCACCTCCAGCCACGACTGTAAAACTGATCAAGTTTGCGGACGACACCACTCTCATCGGGCTCATCTCGGACGGGGATGAGTCTGACTACAGGAGGGAGGTGGATCGGCTGGTGCCCTGGTGCAGCAGTAACAACCTGGAGTTCAACGCCCTGAAGACAGTGGAGATGATCGTGGACTTCAGGAAAGTCACAGCCCCCCAGCCCCCCTCATCATGACAGACTCCCCCATCACCACCGTGGACTCCTTCCGCTTCCTCGGCACCACCATCACCCAGGACCTCAAGTGGGAGCCCACCATCAGCTCCCTCATCAAGAAGGCCCAGCAGAGGATGTACTTCCTGCGGCAGCTGAGGAAAGCCAAGCTGCCAGTGCAGATGATGCTGCAGTTCTACACGGCCATCATTGAGTCCATCCTCACCTCCTCCATCACCGTGTGGTACGCTGGAGCCACAGCCAGGACAAACAGAGACTACAGCACATTGTGCGTTCAGCTGAGAAGGTGATCGGCTGCAGACTTCCATCTCTGCAGGACCTGTACGTCTCCAGGGCTCTGGGACGAGCAGGTCGGATCACAGCTGACCCTTCTCACCCTGGACATGGTCTGTTTGAACCACTCCCCTCAGGCAGGAGGCTACGGTCCATCCGGACCAGAACCTCCCGCCACAAGAATAGTTTATTTCCCTCTGCTGTTGGACTCATGAACACTTCTAAACACCTGTCTACTTTAACTGCAACTATTCAATCACTCACTGCACTCCACTACAACTGTAAATGTAACTGTAATTCTTGTGTACATAGTAATGCCTATTTTTATTTCTATTTCATACTATAGTAATTTTATAGTATGGTGCACGGTGGCAGTGCAGTTAGAGCTCTTGCCTCCCAACAAGGAGATCATGGGTTCAATTCCCGGGCAAACATCACATCACATCACATGATCTCTCTGGTGGAGTCTGCATGTCCTCCCGTGTTACCGTGGGTTCTCTCCAGGTTCTCCGGCTTCCTCCCACCAGCCAAAGACATGCATGTGTTAGGTGAATTGGCAACTGTAAATTGGCCCTAGTGAATGAATGTGAGAGTGAATGTTTGTCTGTGTGTCTATGTCTCTGTGTTAGCCCTGCGCAAGTTGGCCACTGTCCAGGGTGTACCCCACCTTATGTTGTGAGTCATTTATACCAACTGTACATTCATTATCACATAACAATTGAGAACCTTGTTTTACCAAATGAGAGTAAAGTAATAATGAAAACTATGCTTAGTCCTGGTCATATAACTGAATTGTGGTCAAATAAAGTTATTTCAGTAGAAAAGCACTTACCAAACAGTGAACCGTCTGTTAAATAAACAGTTAAGATGTTTCCAGTTGAGCTCTTTAAACAGTGTTTCTGACACTTCTCAGGCTGGAGATAAGTTTCACTTTTGTTTCTGTTTCCTGGATTTTTCAAACGCTCCTCCCCATCACCTTTGATTGGACTTGGCTTTCCCTGTTCTGATTGGTCCACTGTGTACTGTGTATTTTCACTCATCTTTAAGCTTCCAACCCATTTTTTTTTTTTTCCTTCAGACATTTGGTTAACAATATTCTGCCCATCAACATGAAAGTACTACAACAATCTTTTACATCTGGAACTAATATGTCAAATCATTATCCTTTTAATATAATATTTTGGTGTGTATCATTGAATCAGCAAAAACTTGTAAGGCAGGTTCATACCTGCTTGTCAAACCCAATCTCATCAGCTCCCAGAAGCTAAGCAGGCCAGGGCATGGCTAGTACTAGGATGGGAGACTGCTGGAACACCTGGTGCCACAGTGGGGCGCTAGAGATAATGTCATTGTGTCCTTAGGCAAGACTTTTCACCCACATTGCCTAGTAAAATGCGTTGAGCGTCTGAGCGAAGTGCTATATAAATACATTGTAGTAATAATGAAATATTTTCTTAAGTGGTATTTTGTCATTACCTCAAATAAAGGTTTTCTTTTCACATGACAATATATAGTCCTTTTCCTTTTTTAATGACAGAATCTGTTCAAACCAAATGTCTTTGGTAAACTCATGATATAGTTGAGTTACTATTGCATAAAGAGGCATGGGCATAAATTATTTTAAGTAGTTGATTTTCATTCTTTTCATTCTCAAGGAACCACAAACTGCAAAACTGCAAAAAATAAGTTATTAGAAGTCACATTTAATAAAGTTAAATATGTGTACAATTAATTTGATCATGTGTAACTGCAAGATCTATTCCAACTGCCCTCTCCAATTGATCCGGCTCACAAGGGACGACCCGAGGAGCAGAGCTTGTCCTTCATTCTAGTCAGAAGTAAGGGCGGAGGTGGTCACTGAAGTTGCAGCCGTTAGAGGAGTAGATGAGAGCTTCAGAGTCGGCGTCATGGAAGGAAATCAGGCCTTTCTCATAATCCACAAACACAGCAGCGACTCGAGGAACAGACTGTGGATTCTTAGTCATTTCGGGGTGATAACGTTTATCTCCATCACATAAAATAATAGTCCATATTCTCTGATGTCAGTGTGAATTCTTGCTTTCATTTGTCTGATTTTTTGGCCTAAATCAAATTCAGTTTTCCCTTGGACCTGAGCCATGGTCCACCGCACAAACACCTGTTGAACTGGCTCAATGAAAGTATTGTAAACATTTGTTATGGGTAGTTTTATTGCTATTCATTGAAACACAATCAGATTTACCTGGTCACTATTAGACCAGGTAAAGATTTACACCACCATTAGATATTGCGAAAGATTTCAATTTAAAGTATGATTTTAATTATCACTTTAATTCATTTTAACTTATTTGTATGGCCCAATCACCAAACACATTGGTCGCAAAGAGCTGATTCTCTTTTCTTTTCTTTTGTTAAAAATAAGTGTATTATTTCAAAGCCAATAAAAACAGAAACCTTATGATAATAATTTAAAAATCAGATCATGTCTATTAATGTATATTCAGATTTAACTGGTTTGAAACATGTGATTGGCCATTTGTCATTTCAGGCTTTTTAGATTGTGTATGTTGTAGTTTTATTTACTTTACTTTATATTTTAGACCTTAGCTTTGACTTGTGTATATTTATTTTCATCCTTTTTTGTTGCTGTTGTGTTACTTTTAATGGCGGTTGGCAGCCAACTGAAAAGGTGCATTTACTGCCACCTACTGTAGTTGTGCGTCTCTTGTTGTTGTACGTCTGCAAAGTATGTGTTTTACGCTGTACCGTAAAAAAGGGGGGGGAAAAGGGAGAAATAGAGAGAAAGAAAGAAAGAGGACAGAAAGAAGGAGAGAGAAAGAAAGAGAGAGCAGATCTGTACCGAGAGAAAACTAGAGACACACCGTTCTCTGCGCCTTCATCCGTTTTTTCACACACACACACACACACACTACTGACAGGCTGTCACATCTTTCTCCATCCCGGGATGATCCTCAACCTCAGCTCCAGTTAAATACGCCTTCACTTCATCCACAGTCATCATCGTAGGGATGCCTGTGATAACTCCTCTGCCCGAGTTTCTTTCAGCATCTGAAACGACAACCCTCTTTCCATCCAGACTTTTAATCTTGATCGCTTTCCTTTGCTGAGCCTCGTCTTCGCACACAACCAGCAGCGAGCCATTTCCAAGAGCTCTCGCAGCCTTGATCTCTCCCACCGCCTTCCGTAGGCTCGACGTTAATGCCACTGGACTCCACTCCTTAAAAGGACGCACTTCCCAGAGTGAGTTTAATGATCACCTTACACTCCGAGCTCTCATCCCCGACCTTAGAGGTTTCCTCCTGCTTCTCACTGCCAGAACCTTCTGACCTGGAAGGGCCCTTGGGCTTTCCACGTTTCCGTTTCTTCCTTCCAGACTCAACAGGAGCAAAAGCCTCCTCCTCCGCTCATTTTTACTTTCCTTAATATACAAAGTTTGATTTGAACAATGAGAACAATATGTCACATTTGTTTGTTTATTCTGAGTCTTTTTCATGATAGGCCCCGTAAATAGAGATATTAAACATAAACCAGGGAAAAAGAAATCTGCAACTTATTCTGACCTGTCGCTAGCTCAGATGAAAGCTTTTAAACTATAGGGTTTTGATGTCTCATTGTTTCACTATTATATTTGACTATAATATTGAAAGAAAAAAGTTGACCAGCAACTCTATTTTTAATATATATTTGATGAAGCAGTAAATCTCAACTGCTGATATCCCAGGTACCACATGTAAATATTGAGTTGCATTATGTTTGTTTCAGTACAGGTCAACGTTACCATCCACTGAAACATCAAAGAGTGACGACTCACTCCAAAAACAAAAGAATGGCTCATTTGTATATTTCATTCTGAACATTTTTAACATTACAAAACTGCCATTTAACAATGTCAAAGTCAGCACAAATGTTAAACAAAATGTAGTGCTGCTCCTGTTTTCGATCAACCTTCTTCTAATGTCAGTTTTGTTTATTGCCCCTCCTGTTTTCTGTCCTGTTCTTCTGCAATGATGTTACCCTGAGTTCGCACGACGGAAAGTTTGTGGTGTTCTGTGCTCGGATGTCCATAAAAGTATTGGTCAATGTGGGTTGGTTTCCTGTGTATTTAGATTTTTATGATGACATCTGTTTATGTGTGACGTTCATGTTCCAGAAGTTTATTGGGCTTTTGCTTTCTTCTTCGCGAGTGAACTGAATGTTTCCTGTTGTAGTGTCTTTGGTGGTCAGATGCTTTCTTCTTCCATATTTCCAGTTTTTATTTCCTCCGAAATGTCATCCACATCCTACTCGCAAACAGGGCATGATGACCAGAGGAGCATTAATGTATATTCAAATGTAACTGATTTGAAACATGTGATTGGCCATTTCTGACTTGCTTCCATGTTGTAGAATATAACTATGAAACATTGACAGTTTTGGGGGAAATATATGAACAGAGAATCTACAAACGTAGAAGTTGATCTATATTGTTGGCAGCACAAACTTGATTGATTTCCATTTCCACGGCCCTCGTTTTCAAGTGCAGGCTCCAAACCCACCATCTTAACTTTTGAATCATACTTTGTTTTATTGGTATTTATTATATTTATTTAGTCATTTCAGGCTTTTTAGATCGTGTATCTTGTAGTTTTATTTATTTACTTTATATTTTAGATCTTAGCTTTTACTTGTGTATATTTGTGAACAGGCCCAGTAACAAGTGGTCCAACAACTGCATTTTCAATATGGGCTACATAATAGTAACTTTTTGAAACCTTTTGTATTTTCAGTACAGCTCAACTTTACATTCCAAGAAACTTCAGACAAGTAAAAACTGACTTTAAAAAAGGAACAATGGTTAATTTGTATTTTATTTTGAATTTTTTAAACATTACAAAACTGCAACAATTTTATAATACTGTATTATACACTGTATTTAGTGCTGCTCCGGTTTTACCTATCCCTCCCTCTGATCCATGAAAATACAACATCGATACTGAACAAATAATAGAAATACCAACTGCCCACTTCTTTAGTTTACTCAGTTACTCAGTGGCCTGTTTCTTCATCTCTTTAGTGAGTGTGGAGTGGAGCTGAGAACTGTGGTGGAGCCTTGGCGTGGTCCACTGCAGCTTCCTCACGCAAATCTCTGGAACTTTACCCAGTCAGTCCTGTGAAAGATCCACTTCTTAACACCATCTCTGGCCATTACCTGTACTTTTCCCCCCCGACTGAGGAGAAAACAGGGTAGTGGTCCCTCCCCAAACTCCTGCAAGAACATTGGACACCAGGGTTGGATCCAAACAGAGTCTGTACCATTCACAACATTATACCTAGCACCCCTTCCATCATTCGGACACACTAATTCACACTCATCCATCAGGTCCTCAACACACTACCATTGGTATCCATAGGTAACCCTCCCCAGACTGTGCTGTGGGCATTGAAGTCTCCACACCAAATAATTCTCGACCTTCAGTACAGAGAAGACGTTGTGGATCTAACCGGAGACATGGGTTGTAGAAAAGAATGACTACAGTTGGTTCATCTTTGTCCCAGATTTCTACTGCTGCTGTTGGAGGAGACGTGTTAGTCCTGCCACAGCTTGTTTGATTCTCACAACCATTCAACGATCTCATATAATCAGTAAGAAATGAAATGATAAAGTGCAATAAATAAACAAACACATATTTGGTAAAAGACAATGATTCGACACAGACTATAAAATAAACTATACAAATAAAGATACACAATTACATCTTTCCTACACCACACACACACGCACACACACGCACACACACGCACACACACACACGTCGGTAACATCAAAGAATGGCGGCAAAACCGTCTGTAAAACCGTCTGCAAAGATGTCTTAAACTTGAATTTGAGTAACATTTACAACCAAAAATACATTTTACTTCCACAAACCTCTTTCTAACAGTTTCCGTTTGTTCTCAATCTTCACATTTACATGTAGATAACATTTGAAACAAGTTTAAGTCAATAAAATAACTTTTATAATCATAAAACTTCTGATTCATACTTTGTTTTATTGGCATTTGTTTATTTATTCATTTTAGGCTTTTTTTTTAGATTGTGTATGTTGTAGTTGTATTTATTTACTTTATATTATTACCACAAACTACCGAGGTTCCACAGTTCTCATGAGCATGTATTATTTGACTGTTATACTGAAATGGAACAAGTGAGCCGACAACTCCTTTTCTAATACGGGCTGCCATATTTGAGAAGTAGATCTCAACTGTTTATCACAAGAACTACAAACTAGAAACTTGTTGAAACCTTTTGTATTCTCAGTACAGCTCAACTTTACATTCATAGAAACATACTGATTTTAAAAAAGGAACAATGGTTAATTTGTATTATTTTATTTTGAACTTTTTAAACATTAAAAACATCACAAAAAATATTTTGTCCAAATGAAACATAAATAAATACCACAACAAAAGACTCAGGACTTCCAGAATTAAAAATGCTGTAAATTTGCGTAAACATTTCTGTAAAGATTTTAGCAGGTGGAATAATATAGTGGGCGGTAACCGCTGCAGTCCGGTTTGAACAGACATTTGTCCTCTTGAGAACGAATCAGGCCAATTTGACTGTTTCACAATGTTTAATCAAATACAGACAAAGTAAATAAACCGAATATGTAATCAACTAACTAACATTTTCTTAAGACAAAACTTGAAAATAAGGACCTCATTTCTGGAAAACGTGGGTCCTAGTATGTAACTTAGGTGGCCCGAAACATGCCAAAATAAAAGTATAATAAACGTGTCCACTAGGAGGTGCTGAAACCACTTGAATACAAGGAACCTGGCCTGTTAAACAATTTCTTTTGTTGTTAAGATGTCTACTCTGCTTGCTCACAAGGCATGATGACCAGAGGAGCAGGGTGTTCTCCTTCATCCATGTAACTAGGACTAAAGTAAGGACATAGTTTCTCAGTGAAGGTGCATTTGGTGAAGGAGTAAATGAGAGCTCCAGAGTCTGTGTCGTAGAAGGAGACCAGGCCTTTCTCATAATCCACAAACACAGAGATCACAGCGGGGGCCGACTGTAAACTGAGGGTTACACTTGGACCAGCACATGCTTTGTACGTTCTTCTATCTCTTAAGATAATGCTCCAGATTCCATTCTTTGGTTTCAGTGGGAGTCCTTTTCTGTTCACCGACTCTTTGACCACTCCTAAATCCCATTCAGTTTTCCCTTTGACCTGAACCTCAAAGTAACATTTCCCAGAGGAGAAACTTGGCTTTCCTAAAACACAAAGATCAGTGAATCTCTTTGGGTTTTCTGGGAGATCCTTCTTCACATCACCAGCATAAACCCGTTTCAGATCCTCAGACAGGACCAGCCATGGACTTGCTGTGTCTGGATCGAAGGTCACGTCCACGGCCCACTTCTTTAGTCTACTCAGTTCTGCCTTGGCCGTTTGTTTCTTCATCTCATTAGTGAGTGTGGAGTGGAGCTGAGCCATGGCCTGGTCCACTGTGGTCTCAAAGGCCGGCTCCTGGAGGCTGGTCTGGGCCCAGTCCTTCAGTCCTGCAGTGGTCTTCAGGGGCAGGCTCTGGAGGAAGGTGAGGTGGTCATTGTTGCGTTGGAACGTCTCCTCCCGTGAGCTCCTCCTATGCAATTGCTTCAGCTCCTGCTTTAGCAGTTGTATGATCATGTCCTGGGCCTGTGTGTGAGCGCTCCTCTGCTCCTCCTGCAGCTCCTCTGTGAGCCTCCTCAGGCTGCTCTGGACAAGCTCCATCAGAGCTCTTTGCAGCTGCTGGGCTCGCTCCGTCTCTGTGAGGACACGCCTGTCGGTCTGCTGAAGCCAGCTCCGCACCTCCTGGATCTTCTCCTGCCTCTCCTCCATCAGACGCTTGGTTTCAGCATGTGTGCTCTGCAGCGCCTCTGCTGCTGCTCGTACTCCTCTCTCAGGGACACCACCTCATGGTTCTTGTGCTCCAGCGCAGAGCAGAGCAGGCAGATGCAGGCCTGGTCGCTCCTACAGAAGAGCTCCAGAGCCCTGTGGTGAGAGGGACACAGCCTGTCCTCCAGCCGCCCCTCAGGCTCCGTGAGCGGGTGTGAGCTCAGCCGGGGCAGAGTCTGGTGGGGCAGCAGGTGGCTCTGGCAGTAGGACAGCAGACAGACCAGGCAGGACCTGAGGGCCTTCTGTTTGGGCTCAGTGCACACGTCACACGGGACGTCTCCTGCAGCGACCGCTGTGTCTGAGCTCACAGCGCCCCCCTCAGGCCTGTTCTTGAACTGTGCCACCAGCTCTGACACCAAAGAGTTGACCTGCAGCTGAGGCTGAGAGCTGAACTCCTGTTTACACAGGGGACAGAAGCAGGGCGCCCCCTGCTGCCAGTGAGTGTAAATGACTCTTACAGAAGTTGTGTCCACACGGGAGTGGACACTGGCTCTGTGAAGACCTCCAGGCAGATGGAGCAGAGCAGCTGCTCCTCAGTGAAGAGCACAGCAGACATTTCTGGAAGAAGAAAGGGGAGTTTTATTTCTCAAATAACATTATAAACATTTAAAAAAAAAAGCATAACATTGCCATTGCTGTCTTGGATATATATGGAAAACTAGAATATCGAGTATATCATCTATAACAAACTATTAAAAATGACCTCAAAATGACACTGAAACATCTAGAGTAGTCTCCCAAACAAGGGTATACTATTAAGTGATATTACTGCCCTTTGGTGGTTAATCAAATGTTTGAAAATGTGTCAAATTTGGAAATCTTTCATTTAATTCCCACTTTTTCAAAAGGAGGTGACCCAAGTGTTAAAAATGTGTCAATCCTGTCCAAGATTTTAGAAACTCTTATAAAAAGCAACTAAAATCTTATTTCAAGTCTTGCACAATTCTATCCGCATTTCAACTGTGCAAAAGCATAGCACATAACAGCAGCTAACCCTTGATAAAAACATAAAAATGTGCTTCTATTTTCATTGATCTGTCTAAAGGCTTGTATGTGTCAGACTTCTGAATAAGCAGTTGGGTGTGTTCCAAAGTAGAAAAAGATTCGTTGTAGTCATCTGGACTATCAATTATAGCTGCAAAGTTTTGGTGCAAAGATAAATTACTAGTCGACCCTAATGTTTGTCAGACCCACTCACAGCTATTGGGTTCCTTAAGCCGCATGTAAACTGGGACAAGAAGGTCAGGCAGGTTTTGGGTTAAAGACTAATTGTAGGCGCTGTGCGAAAGCAAGCCGCCCCGGTGGCCGGTGCTCTTTATGCATGTCTCTCATGTCGCATCTGTCACCAAGTCACGTTCCTACGTTGTGAATTTGTTCATTGACAATGGCAATAAATATATCCTGATTCCTGATTCCTGAATGAGTTGGCTCTTTAGCTCAGTCTGACTTCTCTGTGCATTTGAACGTTGTGTATGTTTGACACCTTCTGAAAAACCCGGAAATGTCACTGTTTTTAGACCTTAACTGTCCTTTTAACTGTCTGTTTTATATTGAAAAGTTTTGTCTGTGGTTTGTGCTGTAGAAGTCTCTTGGCCAAGAACTCCCTGAAAAAAGATCTCTGAATCGATGGAATAAAAATCATAAAAAAAAAAAAAAAAAAAAAAAAAAAAAAAAGTACAAAATAAACAAACTATAGTCTATTCATGTTTGGCGCAATGCCAAGACTAATACAGGCACATTTGAGTACATTCCTGATGTATTGTAAATATTATTATTTATTTTTTATTGTTCATTTAAATTGTGTCGGTAATTAAAGTAAACAAAAAATTCCACAATTGAAAAGGAGCAGAAATAATGAAAAATCGTATGAACATCAATATATTGAGAATATTATCAAGATAATAATAATAATTAGAGAAACGAAGAACGTAATGCAATCTAGTACTCCAAGTTACTTTTTCATTTCAGTAACGCGTTTTGGTTAGGTCTCATCTCCTCACCACAGTTCCAGAGCTCGGCGTGTTGTGAGCATGCGCATTGTGCAACTTATTACTGTGACGCTTGTCCTCACACCAAAGAGAAATAAACTTTCAGATGCAAGTTTTGAAAAACTCCTTCTCCTTTGTTATATCCACTATTTTGTAGCTGTAACAGCAATGTGGTGAGTTTGATTTAAATAAAATGCAGACCTAAAACAAGCGCGTTCTGTTGTTGTGCGTTGGCGCTCTTGTCAATCCACTCATTTTGTTTTAGTGATGTTTTTCATTGCTTGAGGACAGGAATACACGTGCTTATTGTATGGCATTGTTTTGTGGTAATCTGTCAACATAAAAGATAAATAAAGCTCAGTCAAACGTATTTACTTTGCTTTTTTATTTGACAGTTTAATGATTATGTTAATGTATTTGTAGGAAGGCCGAGCAGTCAGGCTTTCCCCCTTGTGTTAGGTTTTGTTTTTGCATCAGTAATGGCAGCCTCGTGCTCTGAGGATAAAGTTCCAAACCAAATAAGGACTCACGTCAGGTTTTACCGGTTTTTTGCTGTGCAGGAAAGGTAAACAATAATGTTAATTATTGGTAAGGCTACCCAACACTGGAGACAATTTACCAGAAAAATTACAACGTGCACCTTTAATAAAACAAAATTAATGGACACATTTGAATCATTTAATACAAAATAGGGGACACTTACATGTGGTGGACAGAGTACTTACCACAAAATGAATTCTGGTGTCAGATAGTGCAGACGTTTCGGTCAGCCTCGGATCTGCCGCGGGAAAGTTTGTATTTCCTGGATTTTCCCAGACTCCACCTCTCCAGCTTTGTTTATTTCCCGCCCTGAAAATGACACTGAAATTGTATTTTTATTTTTTTTATTTTTTAAATCTGTTCAGGCCAATAAACTGACACAACCATGTGCGCTTCTTTGCCATGTTTTGATAAGTTTGATTCAGAAGAAGTTGGTTTTGGATATTGCCTCTTTTTGGATGTGTAGTCCCGCTGATTACCGCTAGATGTGACCAAAGACCACACTAGTTTTTTCACAAATCCCTCCGTGTTTGGCACAGAGGGGGCGTGCCTGAGCGCAGAGCAGTGCACTCTGGGAGAACGAGTCTTTTACCACTCGAGCTTGACGTAAACGCTTCAACAGAAGACTGCATTTCCCTGCGACAGGCGCGCGTGGGCGTGGCTCCGGCGCCTGACTGGACCGTTTGGCATCGTACAAGGGTAGCGCAGAGGTGACCCTGCCTTCCGTCTCATCTTTGTGCACCCCGAGTCCGCGCAGGAGAACCGGCCGCACCACGCTCATCCTCACCGCGCTGCAATGGTAAGAAGACGACGCGCACTGCCTCCGCTTTGCGCATCCACAATCCTCCAAACTCCTTTTTAACCTTTGCAAACACGATCGTTCGACTGCCCGTAGCTGATCTATTGTGCATCGCTGCGTGACATTGACAGACATTAAGGATGGGCTCCGGTTGGGGTGATTTCACTCGTGACGCGCGATTGTCTGACGTGCGCGGCTTTGGCACGACATGAAACAACTTTAGAGGGACAAAAAAAAAGAGCGAGACATTTTTGGACACGCATCGTTTTTAAGTGTGATTAATTTATGTACAGTTCGTTTCTTTTTGCCTCCATCTTTAACCAGGGTGGCGTGGCACGTGCGTCATCGTCGTCCTAATTCGGGCATAGACCACCGATTGGAGCAGGCCGTGCAGAAATGTTCAAACTGATGAACCGCATCCGTGACACGCGAAGACCGCCTGGAAACACTTCGGGGTGGGAATTACGCAGGGGGTCGTCTCGTGATGCGCGTGACCATTTGGAGCGTGACACTGTAGACAAACTATAAATGCCAGTGCAGGTGAACGGGAAAACCACTTGAATTTACAACTGTCAGATCAAAGCTTCTGTAGATTGCATCAAAAATAAGTGTAAGGCAAAATAGTTTCACAAGTTGTTCATCGTGCAATGTTTACATATGAAAACTAAGGCATTTTAGGTGTAAAAATGACTAAAATTGTTCATATTTGGGTTTTATTAATCTGAATAATTTATATAGATATTTCCCTCTTTTTGTTGTGTATTTCAACCTTTTTAAATATTTGATCAGAATAAAGCATCTGCCCTTTTTACAATTTGAAAACGACCCTGAACTCCTATTAGTTCCACAGTATCTTTTAATAACCTTTTGAATTGAACGCTATAAATGTCAAAATGTATCTTTTGAATGTCTTACTAATCGTACCTGAACTGCCCAAAGGCTGCGTTTTGAACTACTTGGGGCATATGGGGTCTTTTGCTGAACGCCTGGGCTGAAAAGAAAAGGCACAAACTCGTGTGGGTGTCATGCACAGTGACCCACAGTGACCCACAGTGACCCACAGTGACCCACAGTGACCCACAGTGACCCACAGTGACCCACAGTGACCCACAGTGCCCCATTTGCTCTGCCCTTTCCCCAACCTTCACTCACAAGGTCATTGTAGTGTTTATTTGAACTGCACCTACTGGTATTTGACATTTGAATATTAGTTTAGAATAGAAACAGTTTGAGATTATGGTAAATTTGTCTCGTCATAAGGCACTTGATTGAATTTTTTTACTTTTTTATTTATTATCATTTTATTTTTTTGTCAGCGCTCCACACCAAAACTCAATATTATCAGTTGTTTTTTAATTATAATACCAAGAGCTGATGTTTCAACTGTTGCTTTGGAATGGATGATGCTGCCAAAAATGTTAATAATTTATTTATTTGCATCATCTCCAAGGGTATCCAGACAATATTTTGACAAGGCATCAGAAATGTGATCAAATGTGTCTTAAGTGTCTTTGCTGAGGTTCACGTTCAAAATGAATCACAAAAGAACAGAAATATCACTTTAAACCCGCGTTTGGGACCGTTCACCAGACATGTCTCTTTATTTAGTTTTTATAGTTTTAATAATGAATATTTACTTGATGTTACATTTTTGCCCATCTCAAACGGCTGAAAAGGTATACATTTTCTTAGTGTTTTAATGTGAACTTTCCATTTAAAAAGGGTGGAGTCAGTCAGGTATTGCAAAAGTATTGTTATCGAAGCTTTAGTCAATAACATTTTACTTGGATATCAATAAAGAATGTTAAAAAAAAGGAGCATCATTAAATTCTGCTCTTTGTGACGTTGTCATGTCTTGTCTCCATATTAAATCCCAGGACTATTATTGGTGCAATCCTGAGCCAGAAGGTTCCATGATGAGGGCCTTTGTTTGTACCCGCTGCTGCCAGTGTTTTTTTTTAAATCTTGCTGTGTTTTGTTTTGTGCTGCAGACTGAACCAATCCGTGTGGTTGTTACCGGCGCCGCTGGTCAAATCGCCTACTCTCTCCTCTACAGCATCGCCAAGGGAGATGTGTTCGGCCAGGACCAGGTAAAGCATCTGGGGCAATTTTGGACTGTTAAAAATGTAGTCCTCTTACTAACATTTCAAACCATCTCGATACTAAAGGATTATAATCTTATTTCAATGCCATACTTTTTTAGGTTTTAGACAATAGACTTTATATTCTCAACAAAAAATATACATATAAATATATAAAGAATAAAACTACCATGTTTGATAAACTTACTGATATTAAACATGGTAGTTTTATTCTAGTTTTGATTAAGTTTATCATTTAAAAACTGTTTCCGAAAGGTCCCATTTTGCCCTGTTTTTAATATTTGAAAAAGTAAAAATTCATGAGCATCTAGTTTTTGAGTGGTTTTAGTATCAACCCTAGTCCTAATTCATATTTTGATGGTTATCTGGACTACACAGACTCTAAAACACATTACAGACCCTTTTTATAACAAAGACGGCATCATTAAATCCAAATTGATACTACACTTTATTTGTAAATCTTCTCTTTCTAGAAGCCTTCAGTCTTCTTTACTTGGTCGAGAATGTATTTAGTAATAAACAATAGAAGTAATCGTTTGACTAGTCGACAATTCAAATACTCACTAGGCCTGTACAACTAATCACAGTTAGGGATCGCAACAAACGTCCATATTTGAATGAATGTGTTGCCAGACCCAAATTACATAACGTCAGCTGAGCCTCTCCACTGCAAAGGATGCTGGGCGATCCCTCTGGTGTTGCATAACTTCATCATGCATGTTGTATGTGGCGAGTGGATCTGGTTCAGTCTCGCGTTTCAGACCACTGTTAGTGACTTGGTGATGCCCCGGTGGTGGGACGTGTGGCAGAGTAAGAACATGGCAACGCTGTGTTCTGCCATTGGATATAACCGGGAGACTTTCACTTATTCCATCTATAAATAGAACGTTGGCAACAGGGCATGGCTTCCATTGTTTAAAAAAAAAAAAAAAAGCGTTGTACCTGATTGATGTACAGCGGCTTGTGAGATCGTCAAGAAATCGACTCATTGGAGAGATTAGGTTATCTCTTATTCCGCTGTAATCTTGGAGTATAGATTTAGCTCTCACCAAATCCAGTTAGTCGTCGACGCTGCCTTTGGACTCCGGGTGACGGTTCCTTCTCCCGTCGCAGGGTTCAACGGACGCGCACGCTCGACACAGCTGCCGCGTTCTTGGTCTCGGTGGATCAAGGCAGAGCTGCCAGTGCCACATGTCGACAGTGTAGAATGTCAAAGGTTATGAAAACGCACGGCGCATGTGTCGGCAGTCGACTCGCGCCATAAATCATCTGCTCTTATTGGCCGAAAAGTCCAGGCACTTGGGAGTAAAGTGGTTCCTGTTTTTGTTGTCTGTCCTTTTGATAACTAAAAAAAAGACTTTTATGGAGGGAAAAAAAATATAAATAAATGCAAACTAACAAAACCGTATAAGCTAGACTAGTTTAACAGTTTAATGAGAGGAATTCCTGGTTAAACAATTAAACAAAAACTAATAAATACACTAAGAGTCTTGAGCTTTTGAGCTTTTTTTTTTTTTTAAATCCGTATCAGTCGTTTAGCTTCATTATAAACGGAGTGGCTTAAAAACAAGTATGGCTCTTCTTGCATGACTAATATCTTTTACATTTTTACATTTCTCTCATCGTCTTTAACACGTCGTCGTTGTTTTTTTTTTTTTCACCTCCGCAGCCGATTGTCCTGATCCTCTTGGACATCCCGCCCATGCTGCCGGTGCTGGACGGTGTAGTGATGGAGCTGCAGGACTGTGCCCTCCCTCTGCTCAGGGGTGAGGCCTTCAACTTCCATTACCAGTGGAATATAAAACGCGTGCATGGATTAGTCTGCAGAAAGGGGCAGTTCATAGGTTTATTTCTCTGATTAGGTGCACACAAAAGGCAGAATATTACACGTAGTACAAATTCTACAAAACGTTTCAGCTCATAGTGAAGCATTTAAAGCGTTTGAAAAATGCTCTACAATTTAACAGTTTAACAAATGCAGGAGAACGGTCACATCAGCTGGATTAATGCTGCACAGTCGGTTATCAAGAATAAATCATTTTTATTTGTCAGGAGCATCTTTTGGAAGGGCTGTAAAGGGAGATATACAAAGGGTCTTGAACTCATTTATTCCAGAGGTTTTTGTCTTTCAGTGGGTTTTACCTGGTTGAATAAAGGTTAACGAATAAATAAAAGCTCTGTGATTTGTGAAGTATACCGTCAGGGCGTTTCAAACCTAGGCGTTCTTTCTGTCGCTAACTCCTGCTTCATGAACGTGACTAAACATCTAAGACGTTTTGATCGCCATGTGGTGTTTTTTTTAAATGTGTGGACTTCATTGTTGAGGAGGGAGGAGGGAGGGGGGAGGAGGTGTGCGGCGTGCGAGCTCTGTGATTGGACCGTTATTGAGGTCGAGCGGGAGCCAATGGCAGCAGAGGCGGGACAACAATGAGAGGAGTAAAGTTCAGTCTGATACGAGGATGAGTTCAGGAGTTTGAATGTTATCCGAGTTAAAAGACGTAAACCAAAGGTAGAAAAACGCTATGATAACAAATGGCAACGGTTGTAAATATTTAACCCTTTGTGACCTGCCATAGAACAAGTCATTATTTCCCATTTTTGCTAGTGTCATTTCTTGGACTTTTAGGTTATGTTAGACGATCAGTTTTTTGCCATTCTTTTGAATGTTGGAGGCAAAGTCGGAACATCTCCAAGGACACGCAGGTGTCCTCCCCCAGGAAAGTTACAAGTCAAGTTTGTGGAGAAACGAGCCCCTTTCACAGCAAGAGTGCTTCCAGTACAATAAAAACGCATGTAATTAAGTAATTGCATTTATTTAAACTTAATCCTAAACTACTGTCCCCCGTCGTCCCTCGCTCCGCCTGAAACTACTGTCCCCCGTCGTCCCTCGCTCCGCCTAAAACTACTTTCCCCTGTCGTCCCTCAGAGGTGATCCCCACAGACAAGGTGGAGGTGGGCTTCAAAGACATCGACGCCGCCATCTTGGTGGGTTCCATGCCCAGGAAGGAGGGCATGGAGAGGAAGGACCTGCTCAAGGCCAACGTCGCCATCTTCAAGACCCAGGGAGCAGCTCTGGACAAATACGCCAAGAAAACCGTCAAGGTACGCCGTGAAAGACACAAACGGAGGGAGGAGAAAGGGGAAGCGGGGTCAAATTGTGTCTCTGGGCAAGACACTTCTGCAATTAATGATCAAAATGTTATTTCTGTTGTAAATTGAGACATTTTAAATGCATACATTAAATACAACCAAACAAAGGTTGAAATATGGTAACTAGACTTTGAGGAGAAGGTATCCAAGTACAGTGGAACCGTTTTACTTTACTACAGTTAAAGGCGCTGTACCTGATTTTCACTGTTTTTAAACGTAAAAGACAGAACTATTTTATTTGCATGCAAGTCAAATCAGTTTTGCCCCAGTACAGATGTATCTTTAAAGCATCTATTCTTTCTCTGCAACTCAATGTATAGCGTTTTATTCTCCGAGAAGCAGGAAGTGCACTGTTAGCATGCTAACTGTTTTTAGCTTTACCCGGAACGGCTAAACGCAGGCCGAGTTCAGAGACTCCTGAAAAGTGCGTATAGACTCATCATGGTGAATATTTCTGATGCTCAGAATGCAGTAGTGAACGATACATGTGGAGCTGTAAAGAGTTTAACATGAACCAGTTCTTTAGGAACAAGTCGGTGTAATCCCTCATTCGTTGTAGTCATCTGGACTGTTTCTCTAGAGTCCAGATGACTACAACTGAATCTTTTTCTCCAATGAACTAGTTCTGTTTTTCACGTTTCGAAACAGTAAAAATCAGGTACAGCGCCTTTTTAACTGTAGTAAAGTGAAAAAGTGTCCACTGTACTTAAATGTTGTACAGATTCCCAAACATTTCACATACTTGGACTTGAGAACATTCACTTCCTGAGTACTTATATTTGGAAGTAGCTACATCTTTTTGTGTTTTGGAAATTGCAAACTGCCTTTCTTAGAAAAATACACAAGCAAATTTAATGAAATGAAAGCTCTTGGTCAATTTGAACACACTTTTATCGAGTAAAGTTTGGAAGCAAGTGGATTTCCTTTTACTCCAAAGAGCTGATCAAAGTTCCTGTGGGCATTTGTGTTGTAAATCCACAACACGAGGGCAAAGGTCAAGGCGTCACATGATGCGTCTGAGGAGGAAAGGAAACCGATTAGTGACATTTGTGACAGAAAAGGGAAGTCGGCAGAAAACGTTATAAGGGTGTGTTTTTGTTTTCGTAGATTTTGTTTACTAAGTCCTCTTCCTCTGGGTCTCAGAAAGCACTGTGTCAAATCTCCCAGTTTTGTGACATCAAAGGTAGAAATCCGTGAAATTCTGTGCCGTTTTTAAGTCCTTAAATCAGCTCCAGACCCCAAATCACGTTTATTACAACTTCATGCTTGCATCAGCATGTCGGGCAAGCTTTTGTTTATTTCCCCATGATGATGCGTACCACTTCGGCCGAGTTCTCACACACATCCTGATGAGGGAACACTGGGCTCAAAGAGAGTAATGGGTGCTTTCAGTCGAATCTTTTTTGAGTTTGAAAACATGAGATGCCAAATCAAAGGTACAAATTTAAAGGCCAATCACGATCCAAACGATCCATAAGATGTGTCCTTTTTTAAAGTGTGTCGCTTTCTCGGAAATGTATGTGTGAACCAGCGAAACCGTAAACTTTAGTGACAGGACGCCATTATTTCATATCACAAAAAGTGATCTTGACAGAATTAATCATAGATGAAGACTGTTTTTCTTATGAACGTCTCACTAATGTTTTGAATGCATTTCCTCAGGTGGTTGTTGTTGGAAACCCTGCCAACACCAACTGTCTGATCGCGTCCAAGTCCGCACCTTCCATCCCCAAAGAGAACTTCTCCTGCTTGACTCGCCTGGACCACAACAGGGCCTGCTCTCAGGTGACTTTGACAAAACGAATCTAACACACTTTCAGAAGTTCTGTTGTATGTACACTTTAAAGCGCTGTTTCTGTGTGCGAGCTCCTTCTAGTTCTAATATTTTAATTTTAAGTCAGTTTTAGTCACATTTGTTCTCCTCTGGTAAATTCTTGTTGAAACTTTTATAAGACTACACCATTGCGTAACTAGTTCTAAACTAGAGCTGGTTCTAGACCTTGGAAGAGTCTTATTATAGACCTAGTTTAGACCTGGTGGTGCTGGATTTTATACCACAGCCAAAAGACAATTTTATGGGAGTATTAAACTAAACCAGGCTTGTTCCCCTTTATGACTCTTGATGACCCTCTTTAATTAAGAGTCTTATTAAAAGGAGAATTGTGTTGTTAATCTGCTCTCAAACATCCAAAATCAGTTTATTTTAGAGAATGTGTTTGAAACCTCAGTGCCGGAAACGGTAAAACAGTGAATTTTAAAGGTGCCCTGGGTCAAAACTCCTCCCACCACACAATCCAAAAAGCATGACCCGCTTTGGGTCATGACACCAAACATGCCATTTAGTGCTTTTTGTCTTGAGTTTCTGTTGCCGTCCTGCAGGTGGCGATGCGCTGTGGCGTCTCCTCTGAACATGTGAAGAACGTGATCATTTGGGGGAACCACTCGTCCACTCAGTATCCGGACGTGCACCACGCCAAAGTCAACCTCCAGGGGGCAGCAGTCTCAGCCTACGACGCGGTGAAGGACGATGCCTGGCTCAAAGGGAACTTCATCTCTGTAAGTGACGCTTCAGAAACATGATTGATTTTGTTTATTTTAAAATGTCTTTTTACTATCATCTAGAGCTGCCACTCATGACTCTTCAAGTGTAAAAAAATAAAAAATAATCCTTATCTGGACTAAACACTCTTAAACAACTAACCGAGCTCTTTCAGATGTGTTTTAATCAATCAACGGTCCAAGAATATGATTTTAAAGGGCTTCCACCTGATGGAGTATAAAAATGTTTCTAGAAGAGTTTATTTTCAACTGGGGAAAACCCTGAAGCCCCCCTGTGTGCTGTTTGATGTTTATCGAGTTCAAATCCTTTTAATGTGGTGTTTTTCTCCGCTTCAGACGGTGCAGCAGCGCGGTGCAGCCGTGATCAAGGCCCGGAAACTGTCCAGCGCCATGTCGGCCGCTAAAGCCATCTGCGACCACGTGAGGGACATCTGGTTCGGCACCAAGGAGGTCCGAGTCGCACTTGAGTATTTGTTTAGGGGCTGGGCGCTGTGGACAACAATGTATATCTCAAACAATATAGATTTCTGTGTGTGTCTGTGTGTCTGTCTGTGTGTGTACATAAAAAAATCAGACATGGACACAAAAATGAAGGAGATAAAGTTAAAGATTGAAGGAATTATATTAAAATAGTATGTTTTGTTCAAATACAACAGACGCACACCAAAATTTAGCGCTAATTATTGGCTGATCTGATTTATTCTAGTTTGATTACGTGGACAAAATGTACCAAATGTGGGCAATTTTTGAACTGGGAATCCTTTGGTGTGGGGGATAAAGCACCTGCTCCACTGTTAACCCACACTAATGTAAATTGTATACTAAACTAAAGGAATGTTGTCTTATTTACTGCCAAGAATGCATTTAGTTTTGATCTTGACAATGAAAATACAAAAATCTAAATTTCTAGTCATTTTAATTTGACCTAACGTGTAAAAAGTGCATTGTTTTTATTGTTCTGTTGTCGTTCCCTGGCTGTAGCTGTAGTGACTGTAAAGTGACAAGAGTAATGGCTTTCTACGTCCACTTGGAGGCAGCAGAGTCTCTCTTGCTGCGGTTGTTTCCACAGACTTGACCCTCTGAGGTTAAATGCTCTTTTCTCTTTCCTCAGGGTGAGTTCATCTCGATGGGAGTTTACGCCGCTGGAAACTCCTACGGAATCCCCGACGACCTCATCTACTCTTTCCCCATTCAGATCAAGGTCAGAGTCGCTCCAAAAATGAGAAATGTTCCATACTTCTGATGGTTGATTTCCTCCAGGGTTGGTCTGTATGAAGTATGTTTTGATTTGCAATGATTTTGTATTGGCTGTAAAATAAAAACATTTGCAGTGGGTTGTCGTTGGCAGAAGAGGTTTAAAAAAATAAAATAAATCCAAAATACAGACTTCTCCAATACTTTACGAAGAGTGAGTCTGGTCGCCACTTCTTCCGTCACGCCTCGAGCCAAAGTCTGACAGAACCGTGCAATCAATTATGTTAGTGACGCTTGTGAAACAGTTGAGCTCATTGGCGTCTTATTGGTCGTCATCATTTAGAAGACATTCTTTAGAGTTGATTCTGCAGATTCTGTGGTTTTTTTTCTGTCCTGTTTTGTTTTTTTGATACAGACTATGCTTGTCCCTGATTGGTTAATCTGCCTGTCAATCATGCTCATCGTCCTCACCCCCTCTACCCTCTTCCCCATATCTACCACCACAAGTCTCCAGGCCCTGGGGAGAGACCTCTAATATAATTCTATTATGGCACACCCATAATTGCAACGTCTCCTGCCGGGGTCTGAGCGCCACACAACCCATGGAATGCGCTTGCTCAATGCTTCTTTCTGTTTTTGGTCTGAGTCTCTTCTGGGTGAAGTCATATGTGTGAATTAGGCCAGAAACTTGCCAGTATCACTGCTTGTTTCTTTAGTTACGATCTTGGTTTCCATGGTTACACCGTGCAGTTCCATTTTCATTCAGCCTGTGAAAGAGGGTCAGAGCTGTTCTGACAATCTGCCCATGGTAATTTACTGTGAAGTGTGTGTGAATGAGGCTTAAAACCTCACCTTCATCATGCATTCCCAGCATCCTAATGCTTAAAGCACAAACTCATCGAGGTGAGCAACTTTCCAGCTGCAATTTAGTATGCAGCTTTATAATTAAAACTGCGGTCTCATTTTGACCCTGAGAGATGATTTTTATTTACTTGTTTAAATTATTTTAGGGTCACGGAGCATGGAAATGGCACATAATCGAGTACAGTCTCTTTTTGTTAAATAAATGCATCTGTTGTTCTCTGTTCAGAACAAGAGCTGGAAAATCGTGGACGGCCTCTCCGTCAACGACTTCTCTCGGGCCAAGATGGACGCCACGGCGGCGGAGCTGGTGGAGGAGCGCGACACGGCCATGGACTTCCTGTCTCAGTGACTGCCCGGGGACGCCCCCAAAAGCCCGGTTTCCTCGCGCCTCTGAAGACTCCAGCTCTTCTCTTTTGTTGAGTTTTAGCGAGAGACTGCTGTGGTGTGTCCTGGCCTCTTCCCTTTAGCGTTAACATGAATCCTGTTTAAACGACCACGACTGGCCTCCTCCGAGTGTAGCACTGAGCTGTAGATGAGAAGCGCACGTGTAAAGAAACGCGTTGTCACCAATAAAACACTGAAACTGATGTACTACATGTTGGTGTTTCTTGAATTATTGAGAACTGAATTGTTGAACTTCACATTTGCCATTTTCCTGGTTCTGTTATAGATCTCACACTTTAAATCTGGGGCCTAAAACGGGACTAAAACTAAACCTGGGCTAGATCAAGACCAAACGTGAACTAGAACTGGACCAAACAAAGTCCAAATCAGGATCAAAATGGGCTGAAGTTAGGACTGAAGTGTGAATGCCTCCCAAGTTTAGTCCTGGTTGAGTCCCCGAATATGCTGAATGTAGATCTTTAAAGTAATGAAAGAATCATCTGGACAAAGCACAGACTTCAGAACATGTGCGGAAAGAAGAGGATTCATGACTCGGACAAAGCGAGAAGCAAACGAGTAGATGTGATTCTGATTTTTAAAACTATTTCAAGTCTACTCTAAATGTCCTCAAGCAGCCTTACTTTAGCTTCGTCTGGGTCATATTTGGTTGAACAATCTTAATGGGCCTTTGGTTAATCGAAAGAATCGCTGAATGTACAAAAATTACAAAATGAATGGGAATTTGAGATTTATGATTTTAAAATGACGAACGTCTTTTACCATCTATTGCCAAAGAACAGATGTAAAGATTTGCATATGTACAAGTTAAAACACATTTTATTTTATCGAGACAAAATTCAAGAGATGGGTGAGGAAATTATGGAGTGGTAAAATGGCCAACATTTTAAAAATCATTGTAGAAGTACAAAGCAGTGGTCCTAGAACTGACTACAGTAAAAAAGTATTTCAGGAAACTATATATTTGAGTAACTGTATTAAACGTATAATTTAAAGTTTTAATGAACGCTTATTTTAATAGTCAGACATTATTTTTTGATTAGTCGACTTGTCAAACGAGTATTTCTATTGCACATTGAGACTTTTTGAATGCTTAATAAACCAAATAAAGGCTTCTAGATAGAGGATGTCTACAATTAAAAGTGTCGATGAAAATAAGTGTATTTATTCCTTTTTGACATTTTTATTGAATAATACAGCTGCCTTTTTATAAGGAGGTCTTGTTATTTTTTTTAATAGTCTACGTCTATTAAGTCTATTACCGGTAGTTGTTAAAGCCCTAATAATTTGAATGACAAAACATAAAATAATACACAGCATCTGGTATTAGAAATATCAGAAAAACGACACATATGAAACACAAATGTTCAAATCATTAAATATTGCCAACATAAAGCTTTTGACACTTAACTTTACAACTACAATATATTTCTCAAATAGAAGAGTCTGAAACTATTGGAAGAGTTACATTTCTTAAGAAGATACTCAAGTAAATGTACTTGAATCCTGCAGTAATCTCATCTGAAGCGCCGGCGTCTGGCCTTTTTGCTTACTTTTTCCCAGTACATTTTTTAAGTTCTCCGGTTCTTCTCCCTCCAGCTTCAGATCCTGACCAAGAACCTGGCTCTGATCTGGAGTTAAAGGATCCCTGCGATACTTGGGAGGTCCCAAATTAGAGCAGATGAGGTCTGCAACACTTCATTCACACAAGTCTGGGAACAATGTGCGTTTGGCGGGAGTGAAATCCTCATTCATCCACAAATAATGTTGGAAACCACACCGTGTTTACCACCGAATCAGATGGAGAGGGTCGTATAATTAGCAATCTAGTCCACAGCATTGGAGCTCTGGGGCTGAGGGCAATGTGGCAATAGTTTAGAGACATTTAAAGAAACAATCAGCAGGGGGCAGTGCACAGAAGAGATAAAGACCACAGTAATGGCCTACACCTGTGAAAGAAGCAAGGTCTTTAAAGTTCTCAATAAAAGCAAATGAAAAAAATGTGCGAATTAGTTTTGAATATAATTTAGAAGTGAGGATTTACTAACAGGATTAGCCAACTCCAACGTGGTCATTTCAAGGAGCTAATTACCATCATTAGGATGCTTTCAGTATTTAATATTGGCTGCGGTTACATGCGCGCGCTATATCTGATTACTGTCATGTTTTTTTTGGGAGTTATAAGATTCTAAACCCCTGTGTGTTTGCATGGTCCCTGTTATGTAAACGAAATTAAACTGCTTATTCACATCAGATTTTGTCATTTGCATCTAGCTCCAAATCAGATAATAGTCCGATTTTGGTGAGCGTGTGCGTATCAGAGGACTAATCAGATAACCCATCATTAAATCAGATTGCTGCGTGTTCACCTGCACACAATATATTAAAAAAAGCTTTGTCTGTTGTAAAAAAAAAGAAAAAGAAAAAGAAAAAAAGCAATAGTAGTGGGGACAAATACGTTTTTCTGGGCCCTTGGAACTTCGTACTTTTTGTCTTTTTGTCCACATTAGTTTCCACCTTTTTTGCACAATTTCCTTGTCAAAGCCTGCTGTGGTTTGAACTGTCAGAAAGAATCAGATTACTAACATAAAATGTAACTGTTAAAATGACGTTACAAAAATCTGATAACTCCAGAAATCAGATAATGAACAGATTTGTGTAAACATATTCACTATTGTTTCAACGAGGCAGTGGAAATAAACATATAGAATAGTACCTGGCTCTGTCCGCTAGGTGTCAGTGTAAGCCCATCCTCGCAGTGCACCTCAGATTAATTACTGTGGGGATTTAGAAACCAGTCTCATTTGAAAAGGAGGTTTTCCTGCTGCTGTTCCTCCCTTTCCTCTCATATCTTTCTGTAACACACACGTTCAGTCTGCAGACACACGTCACATTAGGAACAACTTTATTAAGAGTGAAACAAAGTGCATTCTTTGGCCTATTTATATATTTCCATGTATCTCCTTCTGCCTTCAGCGTGAGATTGAGAATGTGAGAATCATCCAACATCAGTCTGTCAATACATATTATCCTTTGAGTAATATGTTTGTATTTTATTTGTATTTATTTTATTTACATGTATTTATTTTAGGCTTGCTATTTTTATATTATTTAGGCTCCAGTTTTAATGTTTTTGCTTTATATCATATTTCTTATCTTTTGTTTTTAGTTTTAATATCACTTTTAGGATCTTTCAGTGTTTGTTCAGGTGTTTCCTCTGAGGAGCCCTCTGTTTTCAGGGGCGGTGTCGTCGGCTGCGGCTGCTGGGGCCTGGCTCGTGGGCCCCTGGTGTACGGTTTAGTGTCTCATCTCTCCTCCGGGCCCCTGGCGGAGGTTTAGTGTCTCATCTCTTCTCTGGCCCCTGGCAGAGGTTTAGTGTCTCATCTCTCCTCCGGGCCCCTGGCGGAGGTTTTGGTGTCTCGTCTCTCCTCCGGGCCCTGGGTGGGAGGTTTGTGTTCGTCTCTCTCCTCCGGGCCCCTGGCGGAGGTTTGGTGTCTCGTCTCTCCTCCGGGCCCCTGGCGGAGGTTTGGCGTCTCGTCTTCTCCTCCGGGCCCCTGGCGGAGGTTTGGTGTCTCGTCTCTCCTCCGAGCCCTTGGCGGAGGTTTGGTGTCTCTTCTCTCCTCCGGGCCCTTGGCGGAGGTTTGGTTGTCTCTTCTCTCCTCTCTCCTCCGGGCCCCTGGTGGAGGTCTGGTGTCTTCGTCTCTCCTCCGGGCCCCTGGCGGAGGTTTGGTGTCTCGTCTCTCCTCCAGGCCCTTGGCGGAGGTTTGTCGGTGTCTCGTCTCTCCTCGGCCCTGCGGAGTTTGGTGTCTCGTCTCTCCTCCGGGCCCCTGGCGGAGGTTTGGCGTCTCGTCTCTCCTCCGGGCCCTGGCGGAGGTTTGGCGTCTCGTCTCTCCTCCGGCCCCTGGTGGGAGTTTGGCGTCTCGTCTCTCCTCCTGGGCCCTGGTGGGAGTTTGGCGTCGTCGTGTCTCCTCCGGGCCCCTGGCGGAGGTTTGGGCGTCTCGTCTCTCCTCCGGGCCCTGGCGGAGGTTTGGTGTCTCGTCTCTCCTCCGGCCCCTGGCGGGAGTTTAGTGTCTCGTCTCTCCTCCGGGCCCCTGGCGGAGGTTTGGTGTCTCGCTCTCCTCGGCCCCTGGCGGAGGTTTGGTGTCTCGTCTCTCCTCCGGCCCTGGCGGAGGTTGGTGTCTCGTCCTCCTCCGGCCCTGGCGGAGGTTTGGAGTCTCGTCTCTCCTCCGGGCCCCTGGTGGGAGTTTGGCGTCTCGTCTCTCCTCCGGGCCCCTGGTGGGAGTTTGGCGTCTCGTCTCTCTCCGGGCCCCTGGTGGGAGTTGGGCGTCTCGTCTCTCCTTCGGGCCCCTGGCGGAGGTTTGGTGTCTCGTCTCTCCTTCGGGCCCTGGCGAGGTTTGGAGTCTCGTCTCTCCTTCCGGGCCCCTGGTGGGAGTTTGGCGTCTCGTCTCTCCTCCGGGCCCCTGGTGGAGTTTTGGCGTCTCGTCTCTCCTCCGGGCCCTGGTGGGAGTTTGGCGTCTCGTCTCTCCTTCGGGCCCCTGGCGGAGGTTTGGCGTCTCGTCTCTCCTCGGGCCCCTGGCCGGAGGTTTGGTGTCTCGTCTCTCCTCCGGGCCCCTGGCGGAGGTTTGTAAATAAAAACATGCAAATGACTACCTGCTGCTTATCAAAGTGAAATGTCATTACGAAGAGGCGGAGCTTTTCAGTATGAAGAGGCGGAGCTTTCCAGTTCTGCAGTTATGAACAGGAAGTCAATGGACCTGTTTCTTTGACTAAGTTATTTTCGATCAATGTTGTGGTAAAACGATGATCGATTTACGTCGGAGTTCAATGCTAAGTACCTGGGAAAAAAAGCACAATACGTCTCCTTTAAGGTTGAAACATTTCTCATTTTATTGGCCCAGTCCTGATTTATGCCCCTTGTGTGTTGTCCTCCATGTTTAATCCCACCCAAGCCTCCTGCGAGCGCCGGCCCATTAGTCCCCGTCCCGTCACACGCTGCCCTAATGGTGTTAGAGCCACGCAGCTGCGCCTACAAACACGCACTTAAAACCCCACATCGCGTTATTACTGACCATGTGTCCAGCTTTTACCCGCTTTCATGTGTGTTCCTGATCAAAAACATGCAACGCCGGACTCTGCCCCTAAAGCCTCCCCTGACTGGCCTTCCCCTCGGTCTGCTGCTCCGGGGTCTGGTTTGGTGGTCCTTCCCTTTCGCGCACGGTGGTCCCAAAGATTTACTACATGCCATGTTGCAAAGCGGACAATTTGTACCCGCTTTTTTTTTTGGTGTTGTTTTGCAGAAGGAGGCAGAGGAAAGATTGAGTTCCACATAAGGTGTTGTGTCAGAGATCGGAGGTGTTTGGGCAAAAATGGCGTCGGCTGCGGTGGGTTTTTTGGGGGGTGTAAACATGATAATGGTTGTAATGATAGGATCACCACCAGCAGCAGGAGAACCACACAGGGAGCGGCGAGAGGGAAGGGCCCCCCCGGCGCAGAGCTCGTACCTGGGCTTCATTTGGTGAGGCGGTGGGAGATCCGCCAACAGGAAAAGACCCTTAGGCCGTGGATGCAGTCGCACCGGCTGTTTATACCCTCGTATTCAGAGCCATTAACAAAAACGGTGCTATTTCACAAAGGGTACCTGCTCCCCTTTTTTGCGTTTGTGATTTACTAATTACTTTTTTCAAATCAATTTGTCATGATTATTTTCCGATCACAATAACAGCATTGTCAATAGAAAGAATAAACGGTTCAATAAATATACAGAACACGGCAAAACATAGACAAACAAATAAATGAACTGACAGGAAACAAACTAAGAAGAAAAAACAAACCAACAACATAAAAAGGACAAAAAATAATGCCTGTAGTTAAATAGAGAGGCAAAACAATGATATCTCCATGGAAACACACAGAAAAGTTCCCTTTAACACCTTTAACAAACACTGCAAAACAGGAATAAATATGACTTACATTCGTATACTCTTGAGTTTTGCACAATAGTTGAAAACATATTTCTACGACAGAATGTTTGGGAACGAGTTTGAAATCGTATGTTTTTGTTGTGTGCGATGAGCCCATTTCTTTGCAAGGAAATATATATCATGCATTTTTAAAGCAAATATTTCTTTCTAAAGTTAGAGAAGTTCCAGGCCAAAACGCTAATGTTGGTTTTATTTCAAGTAATCCACTTACATTCAAGTAATCAAGTAATCACTTACATTCAAGTAATTCAGTAATCCACTTATGTCCATAGATTTTAATATGGGACATTTTAAACGTTAGAGTAAATTCAGTAATTCCACTTTCCATTTCCAGACTTAAAAGTGCTGTGGTCAGAGAGAAGCCACATTCTAGACCCAGGGCATGTTGTTGGCATGTGTTGTTTGAAATAAATCATTTAAGGCGAGACACTGCAGGTGTATAAGGGCAAAATAATTTCGATATCAATTAGAAACATTTGTTTGTTAGTTGCACTTGAGTAAGAGTGTAGATTCAAAACGACCGCGTCGTGTTTTCATATAGAAATAAGGCATTTTACGTGGGAAAAAAATCGAAACATTTTTGCAATGTTAAGATTTAACTTTTTTCAATGATACAGTCAGGCTTCAAGTTTCTTTGCTTCAGTTTTGTTGACATTTTTCCATTTTTATTTTATGTATACAGGGAATATTCCAATGAGAAAAGTTCTCTTTTTCATGGGGTGTTAAAACACAACACAAAATAAACAACAAACAAACACAGGATACCAAAACACAAATTAAAACATTCAATAAAATTAACCAATACATAAAACACATTTTTATACATACACGTTGAGATAAATTATATAAACACCTTTATACATACAATATGGATATTTATAAAACACTATTTATACATACAGAGAGATCAAATTATATATAACACATTTATACATACAATAATGAAATCAAATTATAATAAACACATTTATACATACAAATGAGATCAAAATATAATCAATTAAAATAAGTGATCGGACCATTGCACATGGTATACCTTGACCAGTGCAATTGTTAAAATCATTAAAAGGCATACAGGATGATTTAAAAATTATATGAAACACATTTATACATACAATGAGATCAAATTATTAAAACAGGGATTTAGGAGCAAAATATGCTGATCAAAGCCTTTTTTAAAAACAATGTCTGTGTTGAACACGATGGGATTGTGAGATTAAAAATGTCCTAAGACCCGTCAAAATCTGACTAACCTTGATCAATGTGCAATAAACTTGATAAATAATCAGGCAAAATGCCAACTAGAGCTTTAATAATACACAAACAAAGGCAGTGCTGTTCTCTTCGTGCATCCAATGATTGCTCATTCTACTTTAGAATATAATTCACAAGTTGGTGAGTTCTGTATCTTCTCCTGTAAATAAACCTGAGCTTGAAAAAACCGACTTCAGAGGTTTTAACACTGTTTCTGTAGAATGCATATAAATATAATGTCACCATAATCTAGAACTGAAAGAAATGTAGCCTGGATTAACTGTTTTCCTACAATTAAGAGGAAAACATTCTTTATTTCTAAAGAAGAATGACAATCTGGCTTTTAAGAATGATTGTGCAGCTCGTTTGGTCCGTGTTTGTTGAAGGAGAGTTTATCATCGAGTATTTGTAATGGGGGTAACTTGTGGTTTCAATCATATTACCATGCAAGCAGGAGGGTATTTTTGGATTTCTTGTTTACTGAGTATTACATTTTACTGATCTAATTTCCTAATTTTTGGAGTTAAAACTTTAATAAATCTGGTTTAAGAATTAGATATCACCAAATCTATTGGAAACATCTGCCAAATTATGAGTGCGTGTAGATGCTTTAAGGCGGATCTATGGAATAATGCCAAGATGCTTTCTAAATGTATTTTGTACTTTTCGGGCGCTTTTCGTCAACAAAAATGAATGGACCTAAACTATTCTTTATTCGCTTGAATTAAAAACAACCACGATCGTGAAGAGGAAACCTTCTCGTTCACCATTTCCGTCCTGCGCACTGTGTGAACGGGGCCCTAAAGTCAACAGCTCGCCCGGGGCCGGCTCGTGAGCGTGCGGGTGTTGAGTGTGGCGGGTCGAGGGACGAGGACGAGGCCACCCATGTTCCAGAGGTGTGAGGCCTGAGCAGGAGACCGGGGCCCGTAAAGAGCCACTGACCTGCCCCCGCGGCTGTAAATCACACCTCCACCGCCGCGGGACAGCATCAGGTCTGCTGCTCATGTCCACTTTTACACCAGGTGCCCTTCCTGTGTCAACCATTACTGTACGAAAGTGTTAAAGGAGCCCATCTTCATTTGTGTAGCACGTTTTACCAAACACAAAAGACAGAACGAGCTGCTCCTTTTGACAGTTACAGTATCAATTTAAGAGTACGACTTTTGATTTACAATAGACCCTTTATAATGTTATGGCACAAGAAAACTCAAAATTCCAGAATGGAGATGACATTTTCGCATTTCAACAGATTGAAATGCGAATGGTCTTACTTCTTTATAACAAAAAATAAGCAACTATTTCGATATTACTGTATATATATCATGTATAAATGTCAGTTAGTTTGCTTTTCTATTGCAAAGGATGGAAAAGTACACATTTCCTGCCTCAATTTTGTATTTGCGCTTCACATAAAAGTATGATTTGGGGTAAAGTATTTAATATATCTGTAGATAAAATAAAAAGCTATAAAGGGGTCAAAGCTTCTGTGTTTGTTCAGTTAAACCAAAAAATTTGGATTTTGCTTCCATCAAAAATGCTAGCGGACTTTCAAAATGTCCTATTAAATAAACAAATCATGTACAATACAAAAGTAAATATCTTTCAACCAAACTTTCTTTTTTTTAAAATCACTTCCCAAAACCGCCTTGATTTTTCACATTTTATGATATTCTGAAACTGGCATTATTAAGCGTCCTTTGTATCATTCTTAAATCCGTTGGGTGCTTCTTGGACATTAATAAAAAGCGAATCAAATAACAGGTTCATAAAATCCCAAGCGAAGGATTCGTGTCGAGCAGAAGCTGTACCACTGCTGCATCGCATTACAAATACAGCTCATGCGCAAATCCAGACTAGACTCTTCATGTAGGCCGGAGTCCTCCCCCACTTCCCCTGCTGCCCCCCCCCCACCCACCCACTCACCCGCCGCGGCCCCCCCCCACACCCCCCCCGCCCTACATTCACTTCAGCTCGCGCAGATGTTTCTTGACCACTGCTCAACGGGGTTCAGATCTGCAGTTTTTATGACACTTCTATGTCACGCTGACCGCTTCCATGACCACGGGATTCGTCTTGCCGCGTGGTTGTTTCAGAACCGTTTTGCAGCTGAAAGACAATCATTATCCAACAGTCAAATCCAAGTTTTTTTATTTTTTTTATTTTGTGACCAGGCAGTGTATTAGTTATCGTAAAGTAAATATTTGTTCATGCTTTATTACGGCTAATTAAAGCATTGAATATTATATCCTTTTCAATAGTCATTACTACAGTATTTACAAAGTGCAAACAAGGTCAGAGTAATATTATGTTTGACTTCAGTGCAAAGATACTGTGCATCACAAGGACACATTTAATTGTCCTGTTTTTTATCAAAACGGTCCTTTAGATTCGTTGGATTTTGCTGTCTTGTCTTTGTTAGACCAGCTTCTTTAGCGAGGCACCGTTTTCTATACTAAACTAGCTATTATACTAATAATTGCATGACTCAGTGTAGTCCCAAATCTCTCGCTAAAAGAAAACGCTGTTGCATCCAAACTCTGTCAGCCTGCATCGCCATGACATTCACCATTGGATGAGATTAGGATGTGAAAATGAAGAGTTAGCGCAGATCGCCACTTTTGGACACACAAGAAAACCCAGTCTGGTATCATCGCTTTCTGAAAGGCTAAGCTATGAAGCACAATTTCTTACTCATTCTGCTCGCTCACTTTGAACCAAAAAAGCGATACTTTGCCCACACAGGACACGGTCGAAATGATTGAAATCCCAAGAGCAAATAAAAAAACTTGACTCAATTTGCCCTGTGTTTATCCTGGTTAGAATCTCCACTGACGAATTTTCAGTAGCTGCTCGTAAATCTCTGCATTCGACCCACGCAAAGGTAAAAATCGAGTTGTTTTGCTTTCTTTTAACTCTGAAGAGCGTTTCGGCAGCAGATGGAGTCCTCCTCCATGCGTCTTTGGTCATCAAAACACCATTTCTCCATCAACACCTCGCCTCGTCCCGTGGCAGCACCAAAGAGAATCTATTCACCGATCCCAGAGCGCTCCTCCTCTCAGAGTCTGCAGTGTGGCCATATTTGTCAGGGAGGATTTGATATATAAAGTATGACTTATTTGAGTCACATTTGTGTCTTTGCCTGCTCCTTAAAACTCGACTGGGCAACAACAAGTCCCCATTATGTACGTGCCAATAACATTTATTTTGGGTTGCGTTGTTGTTTGATGATGATGTCCACTTCTTCCTTATTTCCGATGAGTCCTCTGATCCTGGATCCACACGTCCAGCAGAGGTAGATCCAGGAAGTACTCACCGGGTCAGACACTTGCACTGTGTCGGGCTTTCTCAGTGGGTAAGACCGAGACGAGCAGCTGCCCCTCTACGGGAGGCTTCCAGGTCGTGTCCTTGCCTCGGCCTATTCTGCACCACATTTGTTTTTCGTTGGGGTTTGCTCCTTACCCCTGCCTGAAGCGGCTACCCACAAGGCAGTGGGACTAATCCCCCATTGATGAACTTGAGGTTGCTGAATGCCAAGGCGTGTTTTACCAGTGATGCAGAAGTTTATCGGGTTGTTTTTCTATTGTTTTTACTGATTTATCTGGACGTTAGGCTCCAGTAAAGTAAAGTTTTCAATGTTCGATCCCAAGCTCTTTTGGCTGATGCAACACAAATAATTGGCCTCAACAAACTATGATATCCTCTTTAAACAGTGATTTAGAGTGTGTTGAAACTAAACCAGGACTAGAACTGGGCTCAAACCAGGACCAGTGCCGTATTTTTGTCATAAATGATTCTAAACCGAGCCATTTGTTACAGTCATATTATTCCAGTCTTAATTAAGTCTGCACACGGCACAAAACTATAAACGATCCAGATCCCTTTTCTCTTTTTCACGATTTCTTTCGTTTTCACTCTGAAATGTGGAACAATGCGTGCGCTGTCCTCGGCCTCGTTCTAATGAATCCAATCCTTCCTCTCAGAGCTCTGGGCTGATTAAACGGAGAGAAACACATTTTGAGTTTCTTTTGATGGATCTGTTTCCAGAACGGGTCGTGTCTGATGTTGCGTCATGGACACAGCAGTTTGGGGCCGAGCGCTGTGACCTGCCGGCCTGTGTTTCAAAGGCTGCCAAAGCTCCGCCCTTGTCTTCTTCATCTTTTCCACGCGACCTTCACCGTATCGCTGTTTCACATTACCAACGACATCCAGCGCTGGCTAATTTGAGCGCCATTTGAGAATAATAAAGGTATTTGAGAAGCTGAAACATCATGGGCAATTTCCTTTACCCCCCCTTTTATGATGTCTATTTTATTTTTATTTTTTTAATTCAAATAATTTTTATGACACAAGAAGTACAAACAGAAAACAGGACACAGAGCGCGAAACAACAAAACAAAACAAGAGTAGCAAGTCATAAAACATTCATTATTTCACCATATTTGTTCCATTCGTCACAAAGTCTGGTAATTATTTGTTTTGTATAAGTTGTCCAGTGTCCAGTTCTCGATTGTCGGTTCCTGTCGAGCTCCTTTTCACCAAAAACAAGCGCATGTCTTGACTTTGTAGCATAGCTCTTAACTTATTATGCTTAGTTCATTTTTTTGGAGCATTTAACCACTTTATAACGTTTGTTTCCTCATCAAAAACCTATCCGGAGTTGTAATTTAGCTTCATTCACGCTTGTTTGTTGAATCCTGTTTAGTAAGTCCTCTCCCTCTGAGCCTCAGAAAACACCCAGTTTCAAATGTCCCAGTTTTGTGACGTCAAAGGTTTAGAGCTCTGAGATCTGTTTGAAAGTCCACGAATCATCAAACGACTCGTTTTGTCGAGCATTTGTGCCTCAAATCACGTTCATTACAGCTGTGCGCTTACGTCAGCATGCCGGGGCAAGCTAGCTTTTGTGTATTTCCGCAGGGTACTTCTTTCTGCAGTCAGTAGATGGTGTAGGAACGCCTGATAGATAGAAAGTAAATGTGTGGATTCTGTAGATACATTATTTTAAGTTCTAAAACATGATGCCAAAGTAAAAAGAGCAAGTTTAAAAATACAAATAATCTAGAATATGTGTCCTTTAATGGCATTTAGCAACCATAAAAAAAACAAAAGACAGAAAAAAAAAAAGAAGAAGCTGGCTAAAAGTGCTAAAAGTCTTATTTTTAACCAATGTTTTTAAAATTGTTTTCTCATGTTTTCAAAGAGTTTTCCGTCGCCCTGTTTAATCCTTTCTCTCTCTTTCTCTCACTCTGGCTCTTCATCAAATCAGCGCAGCATAACTCAAACCCTTTCAGTTTTCTTCAAAGCAGCCCAGCGCCCTGCCGACCAGTCCCGCGCTCCCATCGGGCGTGCGTTCAGCGGGGAGTTGTGAAGGAAGCGAGGGGCCGGCTGCTCCCGCCGTAATCGACTCCAGATGCGCAGCTTTTATCGCGCAGGGAATGTCCATGGAGCCGCCGCCATCCGTCATGTTTTGTGCGCGCTCAGAGTGGCACAACGACAGACACTGGGCGGCGCCGATAAGACCAGAGCGGGAGCGTCTGTGAAGGAGACCACTCAAAGCAGACCATTTCCAAGTGGTCACGAGGACCATTTATTCCATAAGACTACGCTAATAATAAGTGAACCAAAGCAGCGCATTCAAAGATGTAAAAACAAGTCAAAAGTCTTTACAAAGCAAGAAAACACAGCCATAGCAGAGTTATGCATGACACCAAATATCAATGTATCACTTTTCAGATTAGTTCAAGCAGAGGCTGAAAGTAAATAATGACGGCCAACGTAAAATTGTTCATAGTTTAGGAGTTTCAATGCATTTTAGTATTACTCGGTATCGGATCAAATCAAAAATCAGTGGTGTCGCCCACCATTAGTGAACAACATCTTTTTTATTGTCCTTTGTGTAACTTTCTGCATAATTCTTTTTAAAATACAAAGTTCAAACAATTTCTTCAGAAGATTCTTTATGGCAATGGATAAGTTTTTTGTGCAATATTATAGCCAAAGGAACAACGTTTCCATAGAAACAAGCAGTGTGTGCAATAAAACCATCAAAAAAAAAAAAAAAACATTCCTTATTTCCTTCTATTCTCTGGAACATAGACACAGGGGGGCTTTTTACCAGGACAGTCCCACTCATGTAAAGAAACTCCTTTTCATAGTCCTGAAAAGGAAGCCTTTTGCAGAGGTGTGGACTTGAGTCACTATTCGGATGACGCGAGACTTGACTTGCTAAAATGGACTAAGACTTGGGACTCGACTTGGACTTGAAGGCCAGGGACTTGGGACATGACCTGCGATGACTCGATGCTTCTCCTCAAGAAAACCCGCTCTTCTCTGCACATCTGATTGGTCAGCTGTCAGCTCTTAATTGTACTGTCCCGCTTCACTTTTACATTTGTGACCAAGTTTTATTTTTTTTAAGTAGAACAATTTTCAAAAAACTTATAAATTGCAAAAATACGAGACTTGAAAGGACTCATTTGTGTTGTGATTTTAATGCGTTTGTATAATGAGTTTTATGTATTTTCACTGTCTGTAAAGGACTTTGAATTTGCTATATCATATTTTTTGACTGATCGACTCGAAACAGCCATGTTTCGGACCATGACTTGACTTGTACTTGTGGTCCATTGACTCAGGACTTGACTCGGACTTGAGGCCAATCACCTGAGACTTACTTGAGACTTGCAAAACCCAAAACGAGGCCTTGGTCCCACCTCTGGCCCGGTATACATGTGTTGTTGTTTTTTTTACTGTAGAGGAAACCTACGCAAACACAGGGAGAACATGCAAACTCCCCACAGTAAAACCCCACGTGGCCTGGGAGTCCAAACCAGGACCTTCTTGCTGTGAGTCTGCATTAAGATCAACAACTGTGAGCACCAAATGTCGAAGGATAAATTGTGTTTTTAAAGCGTGTTACTGATAGTCTTAGTTTTGGTCTGGTCCTGGTTTGAGTCCGGATTTGAGCTGCAGTCTAAGCGCAAATACATAAATCCGCAGCACAAAAGAAAACAAGAAAATCAAGTAAACAGTTGTAGAAAACCAGATAAACAACAGGAACACTGCAGCTACGCTTTTGTCCGCTAATAAGATGTCTGTCTGTCTGTTGAGGAAATGCATTGCTGTGGGTAAAGTTGAAGTGTCCTTTGTCTCCCCCGTTAGCAATCAAGCTAACTCGCAGGAACAGGAAAAACTACTTTCCATTTTACCGTATAATCAGTGCATAACCTGTATAAAATGGAGTAATATTAACTGACTAAAGATCAGGTAATGTCCGTTTAAGAGCCGCGGCCTGTTCGGAATAATACTGCTGCAGTTTGGTTGAAGTACAAAAGTGAAGTAAACGTATCCTGTTCCCTTTATTTGCTTGTGTTGTACGCGGCAGAGGGAGATTCTTTGTGAAGTGGGATTGTTGAAGCAGTGCCAGCTCCTGCTGTGGTCAAACTGCAGGACATTCTCTGTCCACACGAGGCTTCCCTCACTGCTCCATGTGTCTTATTAAAAGTACAAGTGTAAGGCTTCATTCACTTGTTCAAATACTTTAAGGCAGTTTCGCAGTTTTTGGGTTTTGTAAATTCAAGGTTCATTATTTAGTAGTTAGTTAGTATTTCACTTGGCATGTGTGGTTTAATGTCATACTGTGGAATATTATAGCTAAAGGAAGAACATCCCCGTGGAAACAAGCAGGAAGAGGCTCCTCCATGACAAGTACGAGTCAGGTTTGTGGAGATGCAAGTGCACTCACAGTAAAGACGCATTTTTTTACACATTTTAGTGCAGTCAAACCTTCCAAAATGAAATGATTATTCTTTTTAGTTTAGTCTAGTTTCTGGCTAAAACGTGACTGCGTTTCTTTCACCCCATCCACGCACCCCTATGGTGAAGCTGTGTGGACTTTAAAACCGCGAAGGAGCACTTGGGGATGTCGTGTGAAATCGATTTAGGTTTTAACAAATCGAATGAATGAATGAATAAATAAATAGATAAAATGCATTTTTTTATTACATTAGCTGTAAGAGATGAGTGGAGGTTATGCACATTCTTCTAAAACTAAAAATGAAAAGCATGAATGTCCTTGTGTGTATGTGTGTATGTGTGTATTTGTTTAAAGTGTGTATGTGTTGGTGCTGTTATAAAGTGTATTCATCTTTGACATAAAAAAATAATGTTATCAAAACATGTGGCATTCAAGTGTTATTTGCTGCTGCCTCTTGCCTTTCCCTGAACATGAACACAAAAATAAGAGTCAGCGAGAGAAATTAGCAAGGCGATATCTACATTGGCCAAAAGGGGGAGCTGTCGCATGATTATGAGTTTGTGTTTAAACGTTCCCTGTAGTTTTGGAAGTGGTAAGCGTAAAAGTGGTAAGCGTAAAAGATTTTCAAGTCAAATGTAGTGATAATAGCAGCAAAGGTTCGTGACAAAACAAATACGTACAAATCTCGGGTTTGACATGTATTTAAAAGTGCTAATTGTTTTGGCATCTTCCCCTAAATTTAGCCGGTTCCAATTTCAGGCATTAGACTTTCCCGCCAAGCTTGAAAATAGACAAATATTTGAAGAAAAAACATTTCTGGGGAAACAACGTGACAAGATAATGACCGTAATTGTGGCTTTGAACAACTGTAATTTTAGAACAACGGCTTATTTTGGGGAACGCGCTGTCGGATTGTTGTAGCAAGCAGTGCTTTTGGATAAAAGTGTGTCATTTTCTCCGAGGACAACATGCATGAATTACTACTGACAGTTGGGCCTGTCCCGCAAACACATTTTGAAGTGCGAAATATTTGCTTCAGAAAACCGTCACGTTAAATGAGAATATTTGAACCGGTTTATGCCACGGAAACAATAATCCCAAATCAGAATAATCCCAGTAAATCCTTTCCTAAATGCCGTACAATAGTGTTTAAAAACATAATGTGCAATAAATAAAAGTACTTTAAAGTACTTTTTTGACTCTCTACGGCTCAAATCTTATCATACCAAAAATGTAATGCAAAAATATAAATGGGAGAGGGAGAGAGAGTCATTTTGTTTTGACAGACGAAGAATGGGAAAATATATGTAAATCCCAATGTAGAAACACAAAAGGACATGTTTGGAAGGAATGTCGGAATGAAGTCAAACTGCTCACTATTCAAGGAAATGCTAACAGCTGGAGAAACTGTGGTTGCCAGGGGGAAAACCTGTGTTTTGGGACTGTCCTGTAGCTCAAAAATATTGGACTGGAATCAACAAAGCGCTACAGTCTTTGACGCCATCGTCACACTTGATTTCAGAACTATGTATTTGGGCCTCAAAACTCCTGCCATGAACACAATAAATGGATACCTTTAGAACATACTCCTAGCGGCAGGGAATAAGGCCGTTACAAAGCAACGGATGAGGCAAAGTGCGCCGACTTTGGACTAGATTCACTGGACAAGATATGTCTTTTTTTGTTTTGTTTTTCTTGGCTATCCTGTTGCATCTTTGTTTTGTGTTTAAGTGTTTTAAAAAAGAAAAAGAAAAGAAAAAAAAGTGATTAAAAAGTGAGTGATTTTGATGTAATGAATGAGATATGGCATACATTTCTATCTAATGACATGTTTTCAGTCTGTGAAACACATTTGGAATCTAACAATGATGATGAAGAGTGTTCTCACGGGAATAAGAGGGGCAGATGATGAGCAGGAGATGTTGGAGAGAACTTTGGATGTTCTTTATGCAGTTTGAAGGATTATCATGACAGACTGAGCGTAAACTAACCATCACACATACTTAAATACGCTACGTACAAGGCCCCTCCCTCTCCTGAAACGCTTCTCAATCTCGATCTCTGTCCAGGATCTTGGTCAGAAGTGGCTGGAGGATTAGCCTACGGTGCATGTTTGAGGATGATGAGAGGATAGACTTTTAAATCTCTGCGGAATCACTGCAATTATTTAAATCCTTTGCAAACAACAAAATATCCTGTTTTATTCTGTGTAAAAGCGGGTGATTCTGTACTTTCGAAGTCTTCAAACACGTTCTGAAATGTGTGCGATTGTCGTATTAGTTTAGCAGGTCAGATTTCAGGCTTGACTTGTTTGAAACGTCAACTTTGAACAGAATCCAATGGACAAAAGTTCCAACACGATAACATGATTGGACACATATGTATAGTTTATGTATCTGTGACATCCATTCTGTGATTAATGGTTAAATCTGTCCACGAATGAAATCCCAAATGAAAGCACAAATGCACTTGTGGCTTCATTAATGTGAGGCTTGACTCGCTGCAGTCCGTTCAGTCACAGAACTCCACTTCTCTGTTGAGCTGGAGCTTTGGCGATCCTGTAAAAGGCTCTGTTTCTTCTGCTCTCCATCATTTGTAAATCCAAGTGCAAGAATGATCCCCGATCTCTGAACGAGTGTGTGGTGCATGCTGGGAAAGCGTGACCACATGTGCAGGAGCTCTATGTTTTAAGATTAGGCTAAAAGCTGACTCTTGTGTTGTTGAGGTTGGCTCTTCCTCAGAGACGACCTCATGTCTGCCCTCAGACGAGTATGTGTGTGTGTGTGTGTGTGTGTGTGTGTGTGTATGTGTCTGTAGTGTTGTGTATTGTGTTGGGTGGGGGGGGGGGGGGGGGTTTTTGGTGGGGGTTTTGGTGTGCTGTGTAATGTGTGTGTGTGTGTATTGTGTGTGTCGTGTGTGGTGTATGTGTGTGTGGTGTGTGTATGTGGTGTGTGTGTGTGTGTGTGTGATGTGTGTTGTTGTATGTGTGCAGTGTACTTGTGTGTGATGTGAGTGTGTGTGTGTGTGTGTGTAGTGTGTGGTGTGTGTGTGTGTGTGTAGTTGTGTATGTGGGTGTGTGTGGTATGTGTGTGTGTGGTTTGCTGTGTGTGTTTTGTGTACGTGTGTGATGATGTGTTTGTTGTGTGTGTAGTGTGTGTGTGTAGTGTGTGGTTGTTGTTGGGTGTGTGTGTGGTGTGGTGTGTGTTTTGTGTGGATGTGTTGTGTGTGTTGGTTGTATGGTTTGTGTGTTTGTGTGTGGGGGTGTGTCGCTGTGTGATGGGTGCCGGTGTGGTGTGTAGTGTGTGTGTATGTGTGTGGGTGTTGTTGTCGTGTGTAGGTGTGTGTGTATTGGTGTGGTGATGTAGTAACTGTATGGCGTGTGTGCCTGAGGTGTGAGTGTATGTGTGTGTGTGTGTGTATATGCATTGTGTGTGTGTTGTGTGTGTGTGTGTATGTGTTGTGTTGTGGGTGTCTTGTGGCGGTATACAGTTGTGTGTAGTGTGTGCGTGTGCTTAGGTGTGTATGTGTGTGTGTGTGTGTAGTTTGTGTGGTGTGTGTGATAGGGTATCGTCGTGTGTGTGTATGTGTGTCCTGTGTGGGTTGTATATGCTGGTTTGTGTGTGTGTGTGTGTGTGTGTGTGGTGTGTATGTGTAGTGTGATGTGTGTTGTTGTTGTGGTGTGTGTGTAGTGTGTTATGTGTGTAATGTGTGATTGGGATGTGTGTGTCGTGTTGTTGTGTATTGAGTGTTGTGTGTGATTGTGTCGTGTGTGTGGTGTGATTGTGTGTGTGGTGTGTGTGTGTGTTGTGCGTCTGTGTTGTGTATGTGTGTGTGATGTGGTGTGTGTATGTGTGTGTGTGTTGTGTGTGTAGTGTGGTGTGTGTGTGTGTAATGTTGTGTGTTGTGGGATTGTGTGCTGTGTGTGGACTGGTGTCTGTATGTGTGTGTTGTGTGTGTGTGTGTGTGTGATGCATGTGTGTTGTGTGTGTGTGTGTGTGTATGTGTATATGTGTGTGTATGTGGGTGTCTGTGTGGGGTCACGTGTGATGCATGTGTGTGTGTTGTGTGTGTGTTGTGTAAGGTGTGTCATGCATGTGTGTGTATGTGTGTTGTGTGGTGTGTGTGTAGTGTGTATGCTGTGTGTGTTATGTGTCGTGTGTTCGTGTGTTGTGTGTTTCATCAACTTGTGGGCACTGAAGGAGCTTTGCTTTGTGTGGCCAAAAACAGATCGTTAACTTCAGCTGTTCAATTCTTCATACATTGAGCAGATGTTTGCACGTGAAACGTGTCGCGTCGTTTTATCTGCGCGTTTGAAAGAACATACTTTTTACCTCGTCCAAGGACAGCCTCTTAGTTAGAGAAATATCTAATGAATAAAGTATGTCTATATGATGCAGAATCAGTACATTAGTATTTTCTTTTTTTGGCTTCTATAATGCTGCGTCTTATTATAAAAAGTGTTTTTATACAATGTATATTGTAGAGATCAGAACAAGGTTATTTCTTATCGTAACTTCTCACAATTGTTCTGATTAAACGTGGTGTGGAACTTTCTAGACGAGCGCACATCACATGGAGAAAACAGGTGAGCGACAGAGTACATTCACGAGGCTAAAATTAACATCTATAATACACAAGTGTCTACTGTGCACCACAACATGGCCCCGGGTCACTTTGAGCGTCCCATTTGGGCACGTTCAGCCTGAGCAGATACGCCCTTTATAATTACTCCTCTCTCCATCCCTCTTCCTCTTCCTCTCTCCCTCCTCCCTCTCGCTTCCCTCTTCTCTCCCCTTCTCTCATCCCTCTTCCTCCCATCTCTCACCTCTCCTCCTCTTCTCCCTCTCTCTCCTTCTTCCGCTCTCTCTCACTCTCTAACTCTCCTTTCTCCTTTCTCCCTCCTCCCTCCGTCCCTCTCTCCCTTCCCTCCTCCTCTCATTCTCTCCCCTCCTCTCTCTCTCTCTCCCTCGCTCCTCTCTCCCCTCCCTCTGCCTCTCTCCCTCACTCCCTCCTCCTCCCTCTTTCCTCCTCCTCCCTTTCTCCTCTTCTCCCTTCTACTCCCTCTCTCACTCCTCTTCCGCCTCCTCTCCTCTCTCTCTCTCACTCCTTCTCCTCTCCTCCTCTCTCTTCCCTCCCTTCCCTCCTCTCCCTCCTCCTCCTTTCCTCTTCTCTCTCTGCACTCCTCTCTCCCTCCCTCTCCTCCCTCCCTCCCCCTCCTCCTCCTCCTCTTTCCTTCGCCTCCTCCTTCTCTCCCTCCCTCCCTCCCTCTTCCTCTCCCCTTCCTCTTCTCCCTCTTCTCTCTCTCTCACTCCTCTCCATCTCTCTCCCCTCCCTCCTCCCCTCTCTCTTTCCTCTCCCTCCTCCTCCTCTCCTCCTCTCTCTCCTCCCTCCATCTCTTCTCCTCTCTCATCCTCTTCCCTCCCATCTCACTCTTCTCTCGCCTCCTCTCCCCCTCATCCTCCTCCATCCCTCCCTCTTCCTCTCCCCTCCCTCCCTCTCCCTCCCTCCCTCTCCCCCTCACTGTTGTCTTCACCCCAGGCCACACTTCAGCCTCTGCACCTCCTCCATCTCTGTCTGTGTCTCAGTCTCTTCTCCCTCTTTTATCCTCGAGTGTTTCTCACAACCTGCTGCGACTGGGACTAAAACTGCCTCAAGGTTTCATGTTTTAAGTATTTCTATTCACCTTATTCCGGAAGCTCGTCTGGGCGCCGCCATACGACGTAATCCTTCTCCCGGTTGTATTAGTGAACATAGGGCTGCCGACCAAGAGAGAAAATAAGTTCTACAGACTAAAAAGTGGTTTTCGGGCCATTCAGGGAATTGTTGACTTTTTGGTCACATGAACATTGGACATTTTACACAAATCAATCTTGATTGCATATTTTAGCGGCAAGAGTTTTCCCTCATTCTCCACTAGAGGAAATACTTCTGGATACAGTGGATGAAGAAGAATCAATCTGAAATCAGCTCAACTTCAACCTTCAAACCTCAAATTCATTTTTAATGTTTTCTAACAAGGCTAATGCATCTTCATCATTGAAATGACCTCTGACAAGCTCAATCCTGAGGGCATCAAGTCACCATGAAGTAACTGAGGGGATAGAAATCAGCACCTGGAGATCCAAGGCCATGGTTCTCGACTGAAAAAGGTGTCTTGCCCTCTCCAGGTGTGTGGAGAGACCCTGAGTTCAAGTATCTCAGGGTCTTGTTCTTGTCGTGAGGGAAGGATGGAGCGTCTGCAGTGACGGTATCTGACTGTTGTGGTGAAGAAGGAGCAAAGCTTTACATTCCTGCCCTCACCTACGGTCATGAGCTTTGGGTATTGACCAAAAGGACAAGATGGCAGGTACAAGCGAAATGAGTTTCCTCCACAGGGTGACTGGACCTTCCCTCACAGAGAGGGTGAGGTCCTCAAGAGGATTCAACTGTTGAGTGACTCTCTCTCTCTCTCTCCTCTCCCCCCTCTTCTCTCTCTCTCTCTCTCTCCTCTCTCTTCTCCCCCATCTCTTCCTCTCTCCCCCTCGCTCTCTCCTTTCTATTTCCGCCTGTCTTGGCGCTCTCTCCTCTCCCCCCCTTCCTCTCTCTCTCTCTCTTGCTCTACGCTCCCCCTCTTCCCCCCCCTCTCTACATACCGACCCAGTATGTCCAGATAAGGCTGTTATCACTGGACGAGCGTCTGACAGCTTCATCTGATACTGTGGAAATGTGAGGAGCGCGACGCTTGTTTGGTTCTGAGCCGCAGCAGATAAGATTTAAAGTCCTCGTCGAGTTTCATTCACGTTTGAAGGGTTCGGTCTGACTTTTACTAAGAGTCTAAACCTACTCAGTCATGGCGAGTAAACTTGTAATTCACTGATTCAGCTTTTGACCACCTCCATAAATTACACCTCAATTAAACCCTCAAAACTAAAATGTTGATTCTTAAAAGTGTTGAAGCTTAAGGAATGGACACTTTTCCTTGCCTTGTTCTAAATGTGCACTTAAGAGTTCATGGGGAATATAAAAACAGAAAATGACAAGCTGAAAACCTGGAGATGGGTAAATGTAGACAGTGATAGTAAAGTTCTTCAAATTTGTAGAATCATAGTGTCGTATACAAATCCAAAACACATTTGGAGTTTTGTTTTATTCACATGTGTTTCAGTAATCCTTTATATTCTTTCCGTTTCCTTCTACAGAGCTTTTAACTTTGGTATTTCATATTTTTGACAATTCGTTTTTGTATACTTAAAAGTAATGCCTATGTATAAGTATAATTTTGCATCCGCAGCTAGCCATTTAAGCAACGTGACTCAGCATGCAAATATAAGGATGGAGTTGTAATGAACGAGTTTGTGATGATTTAAAACAGCGCAGACGATCTCACTCCAACTGTTACATGACTATATATAGGGACAATTGAAACTGAGTGATTTTTGAGGCTCAGAGAAGAAGCAGAGAAAATAACCAAGGAAACAAGCGTGAATGAGGCTAAATACAAGTCCAGCTGTGTTTTTGATGAGGGAATATGGAATAAAGCTAAGAGGTATTTTGTGGGGCTTTTAGCAGTCGACTGGTTAGCAACTATTTCTTCAGTTTAACCATTAATTCTATTGTATATTAAAACTTTTTAAACACATTCTCAAATCATTTAAAGCTTGAAATATGAAAACTGAAGGAAAGTGCGTCATTGCTTATTTGATAATGATTACGATCATCAGACTGCGACTGCGATTATATTTGCAGTCGACTAGAGTCAGGAGTAGTCGATTAACCGTTGCAGCCTTGGTATTTTGATGCATCATTTAAGTTATAGCCTTGAAACCGTCTCTAAATAAATCTGACTTGCAAATCTGACTTGCAAAAGACGATATGAAACCATGTCCGTCCCGCTTTCTGTCCGCGCTCCACCGTTTGAGAACCCCCGGCGTTATCCCCGCTGTGACTCCTGGCTGTGGGGTTCCGCCGCCTGTGCCACAAATCAGCTCCGAGTGTCAAAGAAGGCAGCAAAAAAAAAGCCACAAATCAGCCGCGCGTCCGCCGTAATCACGAACATCTACGGGAGCTGATAACGCCACACATTCATCTCCCGCCGCCGCCGTCCGCCACGCTGGAGCTACACGGGACTTGAGTGGCATCGTACCTGAGGGTTATTTTCACAGAGCTGAAATAAGATGCACGTCCGAAGCAAACGCGCAGAGGCAGTTTGAGAGGTGTGAATTGGACCTGGCGCGGATGGTGAAGCTTTTCCGTGTCGGACCTTCACACATGGCTCCCATCTGAGAATGCAAGGCTTTTCAGCGCCTGATGATTTGTTACAATTCATTTTTCTTGAAGTTATATTTTCTGCAAAGAAAGTCTGAAATTCAGGTTCACCCCAGGAGTAGTGAAGTTATAGTTATGAGTTTAATTTATGGCTTCAATGTGAAATAGCAACCAAATATAAATGTCAGTTAAAAGAGAACGTATGCGATTTTTAATATGGATCGGCATCATTTATAATAAAAACGTAGATCTCCTTTTAGACTTTCAGAAAATCAGTAGTAAATTTTAAGGTGATGAAGATTACAACCCCCTTCCGTCCACTCTCTCTTGTCTCAATTTTCTGTGGATGTAATATTGCGCTATTGCATCGTCAGAAGTCCCAGAATAATATTGTGGATTGTCGCATTAAATTGAATTATAAGATTTTTTGATGCACTCTTATCTTCTAAAGTCAAATTGCTCTACAAATAAACTTGCCTTAGCAGCTAACAAAACAATGGGAACTACATAGACCATGATCCTTTGCTCTTTCAGTCATTTAGCACTTTTATATCTTGACTTGGATTATGACAAGGCTTGTCCATGTTATTTTAAAGAGGGAAAAAACTAATTCCGCTTTTTGTGTTTTTCAGAAATGAATGCGGCGATGATCGTGTTCTTTGAGTGTCGCGTATCGTAGTCGTTTCAGCCACATGCCTATAACCTCCTGTAACCCCAGCAGCAGAAACATCAGCCTCCTCAACTCCTCCTCCTCTCACTTATTCTACCTGCCAGGGTCTAAGCACCAACGTGCATCCATATTCTAAAGTATCGTTATCGACATAGTGCCCCTGCCCAAGTCATTTTTCAAGGTTTTTTGGGTAAAAAAGAAGCAGCCGAGGCAAACCAATTTGTCGGCAATAAAAATCGTTTTGATTGGCCGACGAAGGAGCCAATGATACGCTTTTGTTCCATTTTCCCAAGTGTTTTGAACAATATAAGCACCTGTAACGGTTTAAAAAGTGACATAGTTCACCTTTAACAAACATGCATTTGATTGAGCAGGAAATAAGCTATGACAAAATCGCTTTGAAACCAGAGATGGATTTTTGATCTTTTATTTAGAGTACATCCCACTTGGCATATTATTTAAATCTCACCACATTTTCAAACCACAAAAACAGACGCCACTACGTTTAGTTTTTTTTTCCTCAAATTTGCCACGATGACAGACAAAACAATTACAACTTCACGTACACAATTCAAGCCGACAACACACGTAGTAAGTGTCCGTTAAGTCCTTCTCCTTTGGCCACCATTGCACATAAATATATTTCTGTTAAATAAAGCAGCGGCCAAATCCACCAAAGTCCTCGTTTTGGAGAAGAAGACGGGAACGTTCGCTGAAGCCGACCGACAGATCCGCGAGTCTGAAATGTTCGCGCGCCGACACGCTCCAACTAAAACAGCAAGGGTTTGTTCATGTTTGGATCGTTCCTGTTTTTGAATTCAAATCACAAAATGAGCCTTAACGATCAGGTCAAAAGCGCACGATGATAATGGGCCAGTGCGGTCTTTTGGGGAAATCGAAAACTAGAGTTAAATCAGTTCAAATAAGTCAACACTGGAGTGAGTATTTTAAGTGCAATATTTTTTGGGCAAATTCTTTATGGTAAAATGTTTCAGAGTAAAAGTTCTGAGCCGCTCAAAGAAATGGTTCTCGCACAGAGCATTATGGGATGTGAATTATGCACAGCTAAAGCCAGGGTTGACCAACATTAAAGGGCCTATGACAGGTTTTTAAAATGTTCTAATTCTGACTTTATTTGGTCTATTTATACCTGTTGTACATATAAATGATAGTTTTACACCAATTGGACAGGTATTTGTGGAGAAAAAGTTGAAAAATCGGTAGAAAATGACAGGAAGTGACATCACAGTGGGGACACTAATTCCAGTCACGGTTTATGCATAATTTACACTAAGAAACAACTTATTTTACATTCTAAACATGAATTCAACCAAATAAAGTCGCTCTCATTTATTATAATTTGTCAAAAATGTTTGTATTTGCTGGGTAATTTCCTAGTGTGATGTCACCAATTACAAACAGGAAGTGAAATTATAAACCTTAAAAATGTGCTATTATGTGATCATTTTTAGCTCAATTCAAAGTATATTTATCTTAACTGCGTTTTAGTTCAACGAGTCGTCCGACCTGTAGGGGGCACTTTAACGTTATGTCTGTGTCTCATCACAATGTTAGTTATTTTGGCTATGAAAGTAGAGATTTATTTTGGATTTAAACTTCCTCTTTTCTTTGGATTCCACCCCCTTATTTGAATCTTTAGTTATCCTGTGTTCACTCCGGTCCTGTTTGTTGTTTTATCTTTGTTTTTGTTCTTTTATGTTCTTAAAAAAAAAAAAAAATTCATGAAATGAGCGATTTCAGCCTTTAGCCTGAGAGGACTAACAACAATTGGTTGAAATAGTTTGGACATCCCTGGTCTAAATCATATTCATAATGGAGCTTAAAAGTCCCGCCCACTTCGACTTCCGCTTCGGGGTCCAGAACTAAATTTCCCATTCACTTTTCGAAACAATATTACAGCGGACCAGCTCTGTGATAGCTAACGTCTATAATGTGGTCGGTTGGAGTCTAAAAAACACATTGAATTAATACTAATAGTTTAAACAGATAACATTAAAGTTGTTTAGAGACCACAAAGCTGATTAGCTCTGAGCAAGATTTCAAGCGTTTCATATTATTTCTGAAAATCTGTGGGGAAAAATGAATGGAAAGTTCAGCGAATATTGATGTACAGATGCAAAACGATGAAAAGACCAATGAGTTTGATGTTTTTCCGCCACCCGTTAGGTCCAGCGGTGCGAACACAGACCAAGACAAAAAATGACAAATTTGATAGACTTCGGACCAAATGGGACCTTTATTTGAAACTAAATGCGCCGTGATTGTTTTTCTTTGGATGTCTATTTTCATTTTTAGTTCAATTTTCGGTCTCTGGTTGTGTTCTGTTTCTGTGTTTTATGTTTACTCTTTTAAAAAATTGAAAAAAGAAACACATATATGAGTTTTGTCATGATTCCGATCGTTTCGAAATCCAGAGAGATTGATGTTTTTGGGCCCGTTTGGATTATTGTCCATTGAATTGACTACAAACTCGTCCGCGGACACAGAGAGAGCAGCGCTGTCACGTTTTGTTGTGTTCAAATCAAGCTTTATGCATATTCTGTAGTTAGCTGGTTCACCCAAACCAATGCTTGCTAATATCGATCTCTCTCTACCACAGCAGATAAAAAATGTGCTTTCATCTGAGGTATCTTAGAATGGAGAATCGGAAACCTGCAGTGAAACGTACTTCTCTGGGTGAAGCGAGCCAATTCACCGGGAAGAAAAAGAAAAAAATTGTCTGAATTTGTTTGGACGCCTCTGCAAAAGTATGACAGTATAGTGATGGGGGGGGGGTCAGGGGTCCGGTCCTGGTCCAAGAGCCTCAGCAGAATGGACTCTGGGGCGAGAGTCTGATTCCACAGTTCATCATCCAGTTCGTCCCACGTTTGTCCCGTTAGCTTCACGTTAGCTTCCTGTTAGCTTCCTGTTAGCGTCCCGTTAGCTTCCCGTTAGCTTCTGGTTGGCACAGATCTGGTTTTGGAGTTGGGTTTTTCTTTGGGACAGGGCACATGGAGGTGAAAGTCCTGCTACTGTTTGAGCTCCAGAGCCCACACGTGCTGAGGCCATCCCGTCCGACCTTTCGTTTTCTTATCACTCGCGGAGGAAGAGGACGAGGACGAGGAAGAGGAGGAGGTTTTTGGCAGCTCCACCTGGGAAAACAACACGTCACAGTTAGAACAGGGCAACGTCGTGGCGGATTTTTGGTTTCGGAATGCTCTACAAATGATTCTCCACCCATGATGTGGGGGAAGTGTCTTGCTCAGGGGCACAACGGCAGTAAACTAATGACATAATGATGCAAATCTAAATATGAGGACACAGTTTGCCTTAGAGTCATACATTGCACTGTATTGAGCAAAACTGTTTCTATGGACTGAAATAAAACAACATAAAAACATGATACGCAGTAGATTCAATGTTTCTATCGCTATAGCTACTTGGACCAACGCACTTTTGGAGACTGAATTATTTCTGAAACATCATTTCTTCTTTTTTTTCCCTTAATCCAGAATTGAAAAAGTAATAAATGATTTGTTGGAGTAAAACCAAAACCTAGAAACCTCATGTTTAGAGCCTGTAATAAACAACAATATGAAAACACTCATATTGTGTTCATGTTTGCCCTTACAGACTCACAACTCGCATCAAATAAATCTGGTCATGTATTCAGTGTAATACAATGAATATACGCCGATCATGTCAGCAAGGTCTCATTCATCATTTATTTATTTGACACTGAACAAATAGTCAAGGCTAATTTACCACGTCTGTCTTTAGAAGAGCTTAGGTTTACATTAGGCAAAGAGTTAACACAAAGGCAGACACAGTATCGTTATGTCGTCACAGAACTATGAGTGGGCTTCATATCTGCTTTAAATATGACTTTAAAACCACAACGTGAAAAAGTCTTTATGTTGAGTAAAAAGAATAGGCCTATTACCTCCACACAAAAGAACCCAGAAAAATCCAACCGTTTCTGAAACACTAAGAGGTAGAGTTTGGCACAGGCCTGTCTCATCCTTCACGCGTGCGCACTGTTCGCGCAGTAGTTTTTACGCGATGAAACTTTGTGATTCAAATACGGCGCACGCAGTTTTCACTGTAATTCCAATCGTACAAACTGTGCAAACAAGTAAGACACACCAAAAACACGTATTAGATTAAGTTATATTAACAACAATCCAGAAGAAAACCCATGTGACAGCGCGCGTAAAACTCTTTCTTTTGCGCAAACTGCTCCTACGTCTCTTAAAGTTCTTAAATAGACCAAAACAAACCTTAAACCGGCCAGTGTTGTTGTCATAATATGTTTTCTCTTGTTTAGATCAATGTAGGGCACAGGTCCGCACTTGCCCTCGAGTCCTGAAGCTAAAACCCTCACGACGCTTCAGTTTTTGCGCTTCGTTAACGCGCGGCGTCAGCGTCACGTCTTCACACAAAGCCTGGTTTATTCCTTCACGCACATCAACTGGGCCTCTTGAAAAAAATAAATAAAGCATTACGTCAAAAAAAGAGGCCAAAGTGCGTAAACATTGGATTAATGGGCGCCGCAAAGCGAAGGAAGACTGCGCAAACGCCGCTTTTTGGGTGCGGATTTTCCTCGGCTTCATCAACGTTTGGATGAGGCTGTTATACATGACTTTGCTTGCAGTAAAGAGACGTAATTCAACAATAAAAAAACCAAAAAACAAACATGTGCCTGTTTTGTAACATTACGGAATCCAAGCGCAATAACAGCCGTTGCACGTCTTTTACGCAAACGGACGACGCTTTCATTAAAACGCACTTTCTTGCAAATAGATCACAATTAAAGCTCTGACATTGGCTCGTAAATATTCTGGTGGACGTCATGAAAAGTCAAGAACGCAACAAAACAACAGCAAACGAACAAAAAGACACGCCACGCCCCGAGAATAGCAGGCTAAAACGGTTTTATTAATGAACTGGTGCGTGCGCAAATGTCGTAAAACGTATGAAAGGGATTAAAGTGCGTTTCCGGTGCCATAAAGTGTTGAGGGTTTGGATCAATTACGCCGTTACAGTGGTGGAATGCAAGAAAATATATAAAAGTAAAAGAACTGCACTTAAATAACAGTTTACAGTAAATACTTTTTACTTTGACTACATTTGGGAGCAGGAATCTGTACTTTCTACTTCATACAACTTTGAATTGGACTGAAAAGTAAAGTTATTTTCATAGGTCGAGGTTTATATTTTGCCTGGTGACGTTCTGCCTAAAGATTTTGAATTCAAGTCCCAACTTTGAGCAAACAGATGACAAAAATGACAAGAAAAACGTGGAGTGGAATCCTGCAGAAGTAACATTTCAACGTGATACTTTTACTTGAGCGTGTTACTTTTTTGCGCCTATTTGTACAAAATTGAGTACTCGTTCCAGAGCTGCATAAATATAAACATATATTCGTTTCCAGTGGTGGCTTAAACGTTTCCTTGGAGGCCACATCAGTTCCAAACCGCGTATTGTCCAAACTAAGCAGTCCCGATGTTGGTCCATGAGACAAACGTGCGAGGAACGATGGAAGAACGCCATGTCCCGTCTCGCTTCTCTCCTCCTTTTTACTGCGTGACCTCGTTTCACTCCGCTCCATTTACCTTTTACATTTAGCTCACGTTCACCCTTTTCACATTGTACCTTTTCCATTTCTGCAGCGAACAGGGTTTTAAAGTCCCGGGATTGAGCCGTTCTCTGCGCGTAAAAGCGTTTGAAAGTGACAGAAGAAAGGAAAACCCGCGCGACAGTGGTTCAAATGCAGAAACCTTTGTGAGTGTTTTCAGGTGCAATAGCCAATAGAATGTGAGCTGAAGGCACGCGACATTCACCAAGCGTGTTCAAAGTCCCTTCTCTTCTCTGGCAAAGTCACATTTATGACGATTAGTTACGTTTTGATTCGTTTGGATAATTAGAATGCACATTTTCCTTGTCGACACGTGGATGTCAAAACTAAAACAAATGAAATGAAACGTGAGAGCGAACTAAATGATTCCTATTTTAATTAATAAATGTTTAAAACGCACAGAAATATTTGCTAATATCATGCGTTAATTTGTTTATGGTCTCATATTTTATTGATCGCTAAAATACAAAAAAAAATTAAATCATTTAAACTGCAATCTATGACTTAATCACAAAGTTTAGTGGTTGTTGGTTAAGGTGTGTTTTAAAATAATGTCAGATTTTGCCAGACATCATTTTGATTTGGTTTGGTATAAAGGCTTATTGGAACTATCATATATGATTATGATTACTGCTATTATTATTATTATTATTATTATTATGATTATTATGATTATGATTATTATTATTATTATTATTATTATTATTATTATGTTTAACCTTTATTTATATCCATTAAGTTGAGTGTTTTCAGTAAGTTTGTTGGAGAAAAGTTTAAAGTCTCATATTTTATTGTAACGTTTGGACAGATAAATTACAAATAAAGAGAATAATTGAAACAGCATTTAATAACTGAATAGTTCAGTGCCATTTAAAAAAGAACTAAAAACTATTTTCCCCTTGTCATGGCAGTGTTTTAGAAAGCCAAATTTGTTTTAGTGCAAGAAAACATAATTATTGAGCAAATCAAATCACCTATACTGCACGTTATTCATAATATGAGTAGAAAATGGAAGAAAATGGAAGAAAAAGGAATAAAACTGAAGAAAAAGTTGCGAAGTTTCAAAACGGAGATGTCTGTTTTTGCAAAGGAACTGTTTTTGTTGGTTAAGGTGTGTTTTAAAACAGTTTTAGACAGAATTATGATAAGTTTGGCACAAAGTGGAATCCGTACAGAGGACGTGTGCTGCTGACGCGCTCGTGCCTCTTTTTGAACGTGAAGGCCATACGTCACCTCCAAACCTTCACCTTCCTCACGTTTACGTCTGTTTGCGTCGCGTGTTTGCGTCGCGTGTTTGCGTCGCGTGTTTGCGTCGCGTGCGTGCGTCGCGTGTTTGCGTCGCGTGTGTGCGTGAGCCGCCCTGTTCCACCTTCACCCTAATAATAAAACAAAAAAGCATTACCAATACCATTAGAAGGTGTAACAAAAATACTACTTTTAAAATAAAAATACCTGTTTTTGCAACTGAACTGTTTTTGTTTGTTTGATTGTTGTTTTAATTGAAGAATATATATATATTTTTTACTTTTTACGTAAATGTAATTATAGTATTTTAATTAGAACCTGGCATGTTGTGTGTGTGTACAATTTAAACCCGCAGGTTGCTGTTTTATTTAGTTCGTTTTTTGGACCAGGGAAACTATATTACTTGTCCAGTTCCTTAATCCAAATTCAACAAACTTAAACGAGGAGAAGGAATTTGGAGATTTGAAAAAAAAACGGGACAGAATAATATCTGATTGCACAGAAATAGTTCCACTGTTGTTTTTGCAAGTTTTTGACCCACACGTTTTCATTCAGCTCGTGTTTTTTATGGTCCTGGTTTTGTCACATGAAGTCAAAGTTCAACCAAAAGATGAGGAGAATGAAGGGTTGAGTTGAGTGATTTTACAAATTGCTGAAAAGGAATATTCAGTGTTCCAAAGAAAGCTGCAGAAACAATCTTGAAAGTAAATTTGGGGACTGCAGATTTAAACCACAGCTTTATCAGAATTGTCAGTGAACACAACACACAATAGGAACATGCTTTGACGATATGCAACCTAAAATAATCAATAATAATTGTAAAATATAAACTATGATCAAATAGGACATGCGTGAAAAATAAGGACTTCACTAAAATAAAATAAAAACAGAGTTTGTTTAAACACTGACTGGTATAATATATAACATAAATAAAAGTATAATAAAGTAAAACTAGCAGCGCTTTTTTAAGTGTTGCTGACGTGATTTATTAAAGTGACAGGTGTTTAATTCAATTTGGTGTTAAGCATCTCCTCTTTTGTGAGATGAATGTGTGTACACTGGTCACTGTCAAAAAATAAATACATAAATAGGCCTACTACTACTACTACTACTACTACTACTACTACTACTACTACTACTACCACTACTACTACTACTACTACTACTACTACCACTACTACTACTACTACTAATAATAATAATACTAAAAACAACAAAAACATGTGACATCTCAATATGTAAAGTGTCTTTGAGTATCTTGAAAAGCTGCAATAAAAATTGTTCTTGTATATTATTATATTATTATTATTATATTATTATTATTATTATTATTATTATTATTATTATTATTTATATTATTATTATTATTATTATTCCCAAAACCAAACATTCCAAAATGAGACAAATCGCACTAAAACGCAAAGAAAATCTGTGCGTGTTTAAACGCACTCCTCGCGGATCTTGCGTTGGAACGTGGCGTCGTGCGTGCGTGCGTGCGTGCGTACTTGCGCCCGTCCTGCTTTACTTTATTACGTACAAGATGACGTGTACGCTGCGGACGGGGCGCTGCACGTCCTTTCCCATGGGCGACCCGCGGGTTTGAAAACGTGAGGAGAAGGCGCTGGCTCCGGTGGTCGCTGGCTCCAATCACGCGCCGCACTTCAGGAAGCCATTACTCTCTAGTCTGTGTGATATTCTGCTGCTGCTGAAGTGTGTCATGTCGTGTTTGGATCTACACCGGGTTACGCGCGACGCCTGACAGAACGCGCGGATCAGAAGCGGAATAAGAACGGGGCCCTCGGCGCGTGAATGCGGCGGCGTTCGTGTTGTTGTTATTGTTGTTGTTGTTGTGGATCAATTACAGAAAGAAAGATTGCTGTAATTGCGAGCGTGCGTTTGATCCAATGACGTGTGCGGATAAATATGCTGGAACAATTTTTTTTTTTTTACTATTTTGGCAGTGGGAAAGTTGCTGGATGTCTGTCTGCTCGTTAAAGCATTTACGTTACGACTTTACGTTAAAGTTAATAACGATTAATGATGTTTTTGTTCCTGTCTATATTGTGATTTGAATGCATCTTTTCCTGTTATGTAAAACACTTTGAATTACAGATGTGTGCTCTACAAATAAACCGGCCTTGCCTTGTTCCACGATTAATCGACTAATCGTGCATAGACTATAACAAAAATAATCGTCATCGGGGACATAAGAAAAGACCTCTTTGTAACGGAGACAGTGGCTTTGTTAAATCAAAAAATGTCTAAAAATATAAGCTGTTTCTGATTTTTATAAATAATACACTTTATTTGTAGCTATTCTCTAGATTTGGAATTCTTCAGTCACTGTATTTCAACCATTATTTGGTTAAAATGTGTTTAAAACGTCTAGAAATACACTACAAATAATGGTGACACTAGAATAATGGTTACAGTTTCAGCTCTTTTTACTACGTCTACAAAAATATGTCTTACTTCTCACTGACTTCTTTTCCTTTGGCCCCTGATAAAAGAAATAATCAGCCCTGCATTGGAAAAAAACTGTACTTAAGAGCGTCGGCTACACAATGTTGAGTGTAATGTCTGCGATGTCTCATTACGTTTGCTATTGTCGTAACAATCGGTTTACAAATAGGCTATAATTAAAACATGAAAACATTCTTAATGCGGTGAGACATTGCCTTATAAAAATGAAAATTTGAAATGCTGTGTGTTTTTGTCTCATTATTTCAACAAAAAAATAAATACATCTGATATCAGGCATTGACTAAGCAACGATATATATTAGCACGATATTAATATTGAAGCATGTCTGAAAACAGGAGAGCGGCTGTTTCTCCGAGCTCTCAAAGGACACTTCAGTTTTTAATGTTTGCTATAAACTCTGATGCAAAACATATGAAAAACTGTGCAAACTACAAGCAAACGCCACTAAAAAGCGGAATCCTGGCTATTTTAAATAATACAAATATTCCGTAAAATATATAAAGCCTTATTTGACTATTGTCTGTATCCATACTTGTACTGGACGTCCAAAAAAATATGAATGAAATTGTGTGAAAGTACATGACGACGCAGAGATTACAAGCTCAATTTCAATATGAATGAAAATAATAAATGATTAAATGAACACTATTTAGACACAAAATAATAATACTTTCTTTATCTTTTTTGAACTAGTTCTATAAACATCAAGACCATTCAAAAAAGGTAACATTTTGTAGTATTTGTGTGATTTTTCCCACAGAATTGATACTTTGTCTAGTTTCGATGCAAGTTTTAGAATCGATTCTCTATTTTTCGATACTTTGGACAAACTCTGTGATGAAAGCGCTTAAAGGAGCGTTACAATGAACTCAAGTGCAGCTGATACATGTACAAATACGTGGATTAGTCAGATTACACAGGCGAGTGTTGCTGCGCTCGGTGGAAACACAGGGGTCTGCGAAGCCCCTTTTGGCTCCAAACTGTCTGTGGAAAGCGACCAATTTTCTCCAAACTCTGCCCGTGCTTTGTCACACGATCGATTACATTAAAACACAAGCAGCGGTGGAAAGTAACGAAGTACAAACGTAAAAGTACTGCTTACATTTGGAGCTATACATATCTGGACTACTACGTACGTTTACTTTTACTTCATTTGAGAGCAGGGATCTGTACTTTCTACTCCACAACATTTCTGAACTGGACTGAAAAGTAAAAGTGCTTTTCCTCAGCACATTCATGGTGACATCCTACCAAAAGGTCTTGAGTTCAAGCCCCAGCTTTGAGCAAACACAGATATATTGATGATGGAACGTTTGCATGAGTACCTTCATTTCTCTTCTAATTTAGTTTGGTCCTGTTCTGCTTTTGTATTTGGTATTCATTGTTAGAACACTGACAATTTGATATATATATTGATGAAATTCACAAGAAAATTGAAAAACTGATCCAAAATCCTTTAAAAATCTGTATAATTATTTATCAATATCACTAAATCTGTGTAAATTGTGTGAGTGTTGTCGTGTTAATACTTTTCATTTTACTTGAGTGTTTTTTCACCCCTGTATCTGTAACAAAATGGAGTTCTTCTTTCCACTTAATATATATATTTTGGTGAAATAAGAACGTTGTCCTCGCGAAGTACGGGTTCAACATTAGTGTGGGTCTAAACCAGGACTAAAACAGGACCAAATCTAGTTGATATCAGAATTAAACAAGTACAACGTGAACGCACCCTAAAAGTCTACATAAGATCTTGTTAAACTATAACTAAAACATGACTCTTGACTGTTTAGTACCTCCCCGTGTGCTTTGTCCCCCCCCCAAAAAAAATTCCTCCCCCAAATAAATGCGCCTTTAAGATTACCCGCTATTAAAAGTGTGCAAATGTGTGTGTGTGTGTGTGTGTGTGCGTTTGACCCCAAAAGTCTGGCTGTTTTCGTGTTCACTCAAGCCTCTTACACGACGGAACAACGCGTGTGTGCAACAACGGGCTAAAGAGGCTTCCTACGGGGCGTTATTATCTCCAGCATCTCTCTCTTACCGTCTAGGAATTTCACTTTAAAGTATTATTCTACCCGTGCAAAGCTACTCTCAGAGGACTTGACATCCTGTGGCGTGGAGCAATGTCCTATTTTCACTCCAAAACAATGTTATGCAGAACGTATACAGGCCTTGTTATAACGTGAGTAATGACGTGTATATTTACGCTGTAATTCCCGCAAATCTGCGTCCAAAAACGTGCTCTTTGGCTGCACATCATCAAGCATAAAACATAAATCTATTCAAATGAACTGCAATGTCTTTAATCCCAATTGGAACAGCTTGTATGCACTCCATATTTCTTTGTCTGTTTTTGTTTATTTTCAGGCACTGGAAAATATGTGAGTGTTTTTCAGTGTAACCCCGCGCATTTTTGTGGTAAAGTCGTATCCAATAATGTTACAAATATTTGGGGGATTCTTTATGTGTGATAGACTTTGCAATTTGCTCTTCTGATGTCTCACGTAACGATCTGAATTAAAAGGCTATAGGTCTCCTCTGTGCGCCTTTTGTTTGATAACGGCCTGTGTGTAGCCTATAACTACAATAAAAAGGCATCATAAGTTGTTTCCAAAGAAATACTTTCATAGTATATGACATTGCACGTATTTGATCAAAATGTACTCATCGTAACTGATCGCTTCAAAGAGTAAGGGAAAAGAAGGCTATTTTACACCCTAAACACGACTATTTGGATGAGTTTCCAAAGCATTGTGCGCGTGCTCGCGCCTTGTGGTTGATTTGAGCGAGTTGTTTATACGTTGTGTAAAAATCCAACTTTAAAACAACTGCTCTTTCTCTGTTTAGTTTTACGAGGACGACCAGAACTTTTGACGTTTTACGTAACTGTTGCGCATTGTTGTATTGTTTTTACACTCTGCACTGCGCACTCATTTGCTTTGACGCGCTAAACGCGCTTTGTGGTCCAGCTTAAAGACTTGCTGGTAGTTTTGAGAACAGTTTGGCGCTTAAAATGCCCCAGTTCGAGTCTTACCGCCTCCCTCTTCCTCCGCTCCTCGCGGGCCTCGGTCTTCTTCAGCTCGGCTTTAAACGCCTGCGTGTCGCCGTGCGGCGCGTCTTTATCCAGTATGTCCATCAGATACGAGATGTAGCTCGTGGCGAGCCGCAGAGTCTTGATTTTGGACAGTTTGGTGTCCGCGGGCACGTTGGGAATGCACTCCCGCAGCTCCGCAAAGGCCGAGTTGATGCTCTGAGTTCGCCGCCGCTCCTTCCGGTTTGCCGTGGGTCTCCGTTTCACGGGACGTGGACCGTGCGCGTGGTGGTGCAGACTGACCGGTGCCCCATTCACCGGGGGCACGAGACCTCCGGGACCGTAGTGGTGGTGATGATGATGATGATGGTGAGGGTCCAAGCCGCCCGTGGAGCCCCCGCTGCTGTTGCCATGATACTCGGGACTGTAGCCGGGCGCCAGGCTGTAGTCTGTGGGAGACATGTCGGCGTGACTGATGAGCCAGCTCGTGAAGTACGGAGGCCCGGTGTCCTCGTGACAGCGTCCCGCCGCGGCCGCCGCGTGCAGAGAGTAGTGGTGGCTGTCATGGTGGTGCATCACGGGATGGTGCGGGAAGCCCGAGACCAGACTCATGGTGACGCACGAGCACAACACACACACTCCCACACACACCCACACACACCCACACACACCCCTACACACACACACACACACACACACAACAGGGCTCAGCTCACGCAAACACAGGTCCTTCTGCTCTCCTTCACTTCAGCCCCAAATGCTCATTTTGGGTTTAGTCTCGCATGGCCTCCAGAAAAACAGCGCATCCCGCGGCGAGAGTCCACAGCGTTCCGCGCGGCGCAGCTTCCTCGGCTTTATCAATACCGCGCCCCGCTGCAGCACATTTCTCTTCCTCGTACTATAAACACGACGACGAGGAGGACATTTTCTTCATCTTCTTTGCCCGGCTCACTGTGCGTAACCGTGCGTAATCGTCCTTGTGCCGCGCATTTGTGCAGCGGTTCGCCTCGGAGCCGTTGCAGGACACAACACAGCACTAATACTGAACTAAGGTAAAACTCGCACGTCCGTATGACAGAGACGGAGGGAGAGAGAGCCGTTCACCGCGTCACCGGGACCAGCCAATGGGACACAGGAAACTTCACGACCAAACTCAGCCAATAGCGTGCCGCCCCTCAGCGCCTCACCCTCCTCACCCCTCCTCGCGCTCACTCTGTTTACGTCCTTAAAGTCAATGGGCCACTAAGTAGGCCTATGCACGCACGCCAACGACGCACACGCAAAGGAGCAATTACAAGGTCAAGAGCATCAGGAGAAAAGGCAGCGCCAAACACAGGCTGCAACGATTAATCGACTAATGTGACTAGAAATAATGGTTTGTCGTATTTTGACGATGTAATGTATCTGGACTATACGATTTCTAATGCACAGGCGAAATACCTTTTTACAAAAAAACAGTGGCATTATTAAATCCAAATGTCAAGAAAAGAAAAGAAAAAAATTATATATATATATTTTTTTTACAGAATTTGTGTGAAAATATTCTCTATTTAGATGTATTCAGTCAGCATATCTCTTAATTGCTAATGAACGGAACATGTACACTAGAAATAATCATTTGATAAACAAAATAATTGTTATAGTTGCAGCCCTCAAGCCAAACATAATCTCAGCAAGAAATACAGATTATAATATTTGGGTTTATCATATTTTGACTTTCAACAAATACATTTTTACAGATGTATGCTGATTACACCGCCTTTATCAATTAAAATGTGAAACTACTTCATCAAAGCTAAAAAGGAAAAATGCTCTGTTACATTATTTTTGAATCAATGCTATTCTATTTCTCTGATGGAAATAATCATGGCTACTTCACAAAGTGGAATAAATGCCACAGTATATGCAAACGTCTCATATTAGCATCGTTTTTGGTTCAGTATTTATGAAACAAAAAAACGGTGGAAAAATAAGCAAAATATTCCAACAAGCCCGTTTAATATTGTATGAACTTGTTTTTCTTCAGCGCTTGTCTTTCCTGATTTTCCCAAAACACTTGAACCCTCACATTAAACACAACTGTCATATATTTCAGATTTGGTTCCTGCTGTCTTTGAAAGGAGCGATGGAGAGTTTGTGATCCCGCGCTGCGCATTGACGTGACGCAGACGTGTAAGTGCGCAGTCACAGCGAAGGCCGCGTGGAAACAGACACAAGCCAGTGCTGGACACGTGCGGCCACGTCAGGATTTCTGGACTTAAATCATAAATGTATTTCATTCATAGCTAATAAAAAAGAGAAAAAAAAAAAAAAAAAAAAAAAAAAAAACAGGGATTTGTAGTCACACTCGCGCCGCGCATCGTTACGGAGGCCACGCCAGGACATTACGCCACAAAGGTAAGTCAAACATGGATAGAATAACACTTGGACATTTGTATTTTTGTAACCTTTATTTAACCAGGAGAGTTCCCATTGAGATTAAAACCCTCTTTTACAAGGGCGAACTGGCAGTAAAGTTCAACATGCAAACTAACAAACAGACAGTTAAAAGAACACGTTGAAACAAGGCGGAATTTTGAATAGATTTTGTATACACCAATTTTATAAACAAGATATCCAAAACCTCTTCTGTAGCCTATATGTTTGTTATTTAATATATCAACAGACACTTCAACTTGGCTCTGGCTTTTTCAGTTTTATGTCCAATTATTATGATGATTATTATTATTATTTATTGCTGGCATACATTTGTTCTTATATCTATGTTAGTAAACTACAGAAGGAGTTTTAAATTGATAACTCTAAATGTAAGATTTCAATTTATGGCAAACTGAAAATAATAACAATTCTACTTTGGTCACACAACATCCACCTAGTCATCTGTTTGCGGCAAAGCTTCTTTTTTTTTTTTTAAATCGAAAATGAAATGACAGTGAAATGTCGAAAGTGTAATTCCTGCTCTTCAGTTGAATGTAAAGCTGTACCAGGCCATGACGCGCAGCTCGTGAAAGAGCAAGGCGCTTTATTGAGGCGGTCTCTCGCTTTCCGCTTGGATTTGAAGGCATTTAAGGATACGATTTCAAGTCTTTCTGCAACACGTTCCAAGAAAACGGAGCCGAGTGAACAAAGGCTTTCTACCCCTGTTTCTGATTGTGATTTTGAGCTCTGTGCAGGAGAAAGGAAGACTTTTTAAAAAAACATTTCACTAAAAAAGACAAAACATGAATCACGCATCTTTCGGGACACGACACGTTCCCGTATCGCGCATGCGTAAACAACCACTGATCATCTGCACCGTATATTTGACCTCATTAACTCAAATTTCCCAACAGGAGAAGAGAAGTCTGATAAGAGACAGTGTTTTTACAGCGCGCTCTTCAGCTTTACGCGCGGCTCTGACCTCTGGCCCGGCTCTAATTTATTGCCACACCAAAAAACACTTAGAGTCCAAAGAATGAGATGATTCATCATTAAGTCCAGGGACGGTTTAGACTAGACCTGAGCTCTTACTGCACCTCAAACCGCTAGTTTAAAATGGAGCGTTTTTAAATAAAGGACACGACGCTTGAGCGTGAAATTCATTGCAGAAATTCTAAAAGCGCCAAACAGTTCATTTCATCTGACACGTTATTAGCAGCAAATGTCCATGCAATATTTTAACGCATTTGCTCTTTGTGCAGTTTTTTGGATAACCACGGGCGACATGCAAGTTTCCAAAGTTTCTGCTCGGTTCAACATCGGTTCATTTTGGTGCGTAAAAGTCCGGAGCCGCCGCCGCAGCAGCAGCAGCAGCAGCGCAGAGTCAGACCGAGACCAGCCGCAGACACGAAACACAAACAGAGCTTTATTTATCATCTAAAACTCAAGATCCGCTTTGTGGTTTCATTTTTTCCATCATGCACGCACAGATGGACTGCTACCGTTCACTAGGTACAAATATGGGGTAAAAAAAAAATGACGCATGTTTGAATCTCCCCTGCGTAGAAAAAAACAACAACAACAACAACAGGCACAAGTGTTTTTTATCTCTGAATAAATGAAAAATAAAGAAAGTTCACACCACACCTCGTAAATTAAACACCCAAAAACAAAGACTGTCCAGCGTGTCTTCATGTGCGTCCTCTAACTTTGTGGAGCTTTGTGAAGTTTATTGCAATGCACTGGAAAAATCATACAGTCTTAAATATGATTTTTTTTTAAATAGGATATTTGCTTGAATTAAGTATTGAATTAAGTAGTAATTATCTTGATTTGCGCATATTTTGACTGTTTTAAAATAAGATTTGCCAATGGAACAAGCGCAGAATGTCTTAAAACAAGAAAAAACACTTGTTCCATTGGCAAATCTTATTGATAGTAAAACCTCTAGACTCAAAGCTACTTAATTCAGGCAATTATTCACACATTATCTGATTTATGGTTGCATTTTTTTTTCTTCTTCAGTCTAGGCCTAAAACAAGTTAAAACACGGCCCGTAGATTGCAATGGGCTGGAGATGCGCGTCTGGATAAGCCGCGCGTATCCGCACAGATCTGCAGACGCGTATCCCTTTAAGAGGCCACACTGACAGCGATTACGAGATTTCAATTGAGCTCGTGACCCTTTAATAAGCGGCAAAGTGACGCTCGTCTACGTAATAACACCTCAAATGCGCGTTGGTCACGTCCAGGCGAAAGGCGTCAGAACGTAAAACGACTGTTGCGTCAGTAAAAAGCGCGAAAAGAGATGCGTATTTTCACTCTTTTGGAAGATAATTTAATACAGTTTTTTTATATAACACGTTCATATTTCCAAATGATTTAGTCAAAATCAAGGGAAAAAAATCTTACAAATCGCGTCATAACTTTTCATTTTCAAGTACCGTTTTAGCGCCACTCTTCTGTTAGAGTGGAATGAGAAGAAATGCTATCAAACAATACAACAATACTATTACTTGTAGTCAACATGTATACGTAACAAATTAAGAGCAGACATGACTTTGAAAACAAAATGCATAAACTGTATGTCTCGCCCAAGCCTTTCCATTCATCGTTTCAGCTACATAAGATGCATTTAGCGGTTAGAAAGTGAATTCAAGTTCAGCACAGTGAGCAATAAAGTCCAGTTTATATGTATAACAACCCAATGTAAAACACTTTTCAATTGAGAGTAGACTTATATTTAGAAGAACTGTTTATGTTTAATAAATTCTAATAAAATTGTATTCTCTAAAATGACTTATAGCCTGGCATGAAGACTGAAATCCTCTGTACAGGATGGACAGTCTGGTCAACTCCTCCTTCGCTGAGTGATGTTCTCCCCGTGTCTGTTTCCTTCAGCGGCTCTGGTTCCCCTCCAACTAAAAACATGTGCAACATGGCCAGGACTGCACTGAAAGAGAGAGTCTGACCTGATGAAATGTAGAATAAATAACCTTTAGCTCTGTGCCAAAATATTGATATATCGTGATAATAATTTGGTGATACAGTATCGATATTGTGGGCTGCTGTATCGAGTCATTTTGGGAAAAATGTATTTGAATTATTTTGTGACCGCACTACAATTTTGTTGCTTGTTTACAAAAAGGAAACTTGTTCACACAAAACCATTTGACATTTTGACAATTTTGATGATTAAAATGGGTGTGTTTCGTTTAGAGTCCGTGCAATCATGAGCAATATATCAATTTTCGCATGTATCGCAAAATCACGATATTATCGCGTCGTGAGCTGCGTATCGTGTATCGCGTCGAACCGTGAGGGACCCTGAGATTCCCAGCCCTAAGGCCCATACTTGAGACCTGACGAACAGAGTCGAGTGCGTCGCTCATTGAGTCTGCAAAAGTGATGTTTCTCAGTCCTCTTTTGGTTTTCCTTTCTTTATCACAGGTTTGTTGTGAGACGGACGGACCACCGCACTGAACTCTGGGAGATAAACCCAAGCCCAAACTATATACTTTGTATCCATGGGTTTCAGAATGATACGACATTAGGACCATTACAGCAATCAACAATTTTAAACCAATGTGGCAGAGTCGATAGCACACGTGAACCTCATGAACCAACGTCCTGAGTTCAATTCCGGCTCTCAAATGTTTGCTGCAATGTCCTTCCCCAGTCTCATCTCCATTTTGCGCTGTACTGTCCGCTCTGGAGTCTGAGGGCCAAAAAATCCTTTAAACAAAAAAACGATGTCACTATTCTATCTTTCGAATGGGAAAAACGTCCATAACAGGAAGTGGAAACCCAACAGAAAAGGAAATGCACACGTCAGGAAAAGAACTCACACATGAGTTGCTGTGGAGACGGACGAAAATCAGCTGATTTGTCGATTTATCTTAAACATTTGAGCTCTTGAACTAAACTTTACTACATTTAAGGGTTTACTCTCTATCTTCAGCTGAGAGTACCAGATTTACGCAACGCGACTGTTCGATTAAGAACCGATTGCCAGCTAAATTCAAGATGATGGATGTTTTCAAAGGCCAAACAAATGCTGTAAAACGCTAAACTCTGTAAAAGAGTGATTTTACCATCGGTGACAGCCAATATAATAATAATATAAAAACACGTGAACGCAACCTCAACTTGTCACCTCAGAAACCCGAGCACCCGAGGAATGCAGAAATAACCACAAGTCCTTGTTGACACCACAAAGGATCATGGTCAATGTAGTCTCCTCCCTTTGTAACAGAACATCGCATTTGACATTTCAGGCGGTCCGTATTATAATAATGTAAGACAATTTGCCACTTCACACTGTTGTCGACCAATATCGCGCGCTGATTATTGATACTTATTGATATAATTTACAGCAAAAACGCTTCTAACTTGTCCAAATGTGAGTCAGAGTGCGAGAGAGTGCACAGAAGAGGAGACGCCAGGAATTCTTCTGAGTAAGGCATATGATTTATATTTGTTTAAGTGTTGAATGGGGAGTGGGGTGGGGGCAGAGTACGCACACACACACACACACACACACATATATACACACACACGCATCACACGCACACAGGCCTAAATGTGTGTGCGTTTGTGTGTGAGCGCTGTGATCCATCTGTGTGAATGGGAGCCGCGGCGGTAATTTAGATGGCTCGGTGTCTCCTGATAATGACGCCTAATTAGACTGTGGGTCAGTTGGTCAGGCTCCTCTGATCTGAGCCATTCCTCCCCTGGATAAATAAACCTGACAGAGAGAGAGAGAGGGAAGAGAGAGAGAGAGAGCGGGAAGAGAGAGAGGGAGGGGAGAGAGAGGGGGAGGGGAGGGAAGAGGAAGAGAGATGAGAGGGTGGGAAAGAGGGAGAAAGAGACGAGGGAAGAGGGAGAAAGAAGGAAGAGAGGAACGAAAGAAATAAAAGAGGGAGGGAGAAGGGAAGAGACAGGAAAAAAGAGGGAAAGATAGGGAGGTAAGAGAAAAGAGAGGGGAGGGGGAGAAAGGGAGGGAGGGAGAGGAGGGAAGAAGGAGAGAAGAGAGAGAGAACAGGAGATAGGGTGAAGAGAGGTGAGGAGGAGAGAGCAAAGGGAATAAGGAAAAGACAGAGAAAAAGGTGAAAGAGAGAGAAAAGGTAGAGGAGAGAAGAGGAAGAATGAGAGAGAGAAAAGGAGAGAGGGAGAGGGTGGGGAGAGATGAGGTAGAGGGAGAAGAGGAAAGGGAGAAAGAGAGAAGGAAGAAGAGAAGGGGAGTTGGGAAGAGAAGAAGAATAAATACAGAGAAAGGAAGGGAGAGAAGGAGGTAACAGGGGGGTTAGAGAGAGAAAGGAGGGAAGAAGGCAGAAGAGGGAGAGAGAGTGGGAGGGAGAAAGGGCGACAATGGGGAAAGAAAAAGGAAGAGGAAGAACCAGAAGAGGGAAAGAAAAAGAGAGTGGCATGGAGGGAGGAAGAAGAAAAGGAGAGAGGGTAGGAGGAAGTGAGGGCATAAGAGAGGGAGGGAGAGAGGGAGGGAAAGACAGGGGAAAAGGGAGAGGAGGAAGAGGGTGAGCGTGAGGGGGGAGTGGAGGGTCTGTGTTCAGTGTGTGTCAGTTGTGATGACGTGCAGGTACATTCCTCCTCGGCAGCGGAAGTTTCTTTTCTCTGTGAAGAGCTGTGTTCTGGGCTGGCCTCAATTACATCCAAACAGAGCCACAGTACAAGAACCAGACCACAGAGCCACAGAGCCACAGAGCCACAGAGCCACATAGCCACAGAGCCACAGTACCCAAACCAGAACCACAGAGCCACAGAGCCTAGGACCACAGAGCCACAGAGCCAGAGCCACATAGCCACAGAGCACAGTACCACAGAACCAGAACCACAGAGCCACAGAGCCACAGAGCCACAGTACCACAGAAACCAGAACCACAGGCACAGCAGCCACAGAGCCACAGAGCCACAGAGCCACAGAGCCAGGACCACAGAGCCACAGAGCCAGGACCACAGAGCCACAGTACCACAGAACCAGAACTACAGAGCCACGAGCCAGGACCACAGAGCCACAGAGCACAGAGCCAGACAGAGCCACAGAGCCAGGCCACGAGCAGGCCACAGAGCCACAGAGCCACAGAGCCACAGAGCCAGGACCACAGAGCCAAAGAGCCCAGAGGCCACATAGCCACAGAGCCACAGTACCACAGACCAGAACCACAGAGCCACAGAGCCACAGAGCCACAGTACCAAGAACCAGACCACAGAGCCACAGAGCCACAGAGCCACAGAGCACAAACCACAGAGCCAGACCACAGAGCCACAGGACCACAGAGCCACAGAGCCAGGACAGAGCCACAGTAGCCAACAGACCCAGACTACAGAGACCACAGAGCCGGACACAGAGCCACAGAGCCACAGAGGCCAGGACCACAGAGCCACAGAGCACAGAGCCACAGAGCCAGGACCACAGAGCACAGAGCCACAGAGCACAGAGCGCAGAGCCACCGTAGCCACAGAGACCACAGAGCCACAGAAGACACATAGCCACAGAGCCAGGACCACAGAGCCAGACCACAGAGCCACAGAGCCCAGGACCACAGGCCACAGAGCCACAGAGCCAGGCACCACAGGCCACAGGCCAGGATCCACAGAGCCACAGTGCCACGAGCAGGCCGCACGAGCCAGCGACCACAGAGCCACAGAGCCACAGAGCACAGAGCCAGACCACAGAGCCACAGAGCCAAGAACACAGAGCCACAGAGCCACAGAGCCAGGACCAAGGAACCAAAGACCACAGAGCCACAGAGCGCAGGACCAAGAGCCACAGAGCCACAAGCCAAGAGCCCAGAGCCACAGAGCCAGGCCACGAGCACAGACCACAGAAGCCACAGAGCACAGAGCAGGACACAGAGCCACAAGCACAGACCACAGGAGCCACAGAGCCACAGAGCCACGACCACAGAGCCACAGAGCCACAGAGCCACAGAGCCAGGACCCACAGAGCCACAGAGCCAGACCACAGAGCACAGTCCACAGAACCAGAACACAGAGCCAAGACGCACAGAGCCAGGACCACAGAGCCACAGAGCCACAGAGCCAGACCACAGACCACAGAGCCCAGAGCCAGGACACGAGCCACAGACAGGACCAAGAGCCACAGAGCCACAGAGCCAGGACCCAAGAGCCACAGAGCCAGACCACAGAGCCACAGACACAGAGCCACAAGAACCACGAAACCACAGAGCCACAGAGCCAGGACCACAGAGCCAGGACCACAGAGCCCAGAGCCACAGAGCCCAGAGCCACAGAGCCACAGAGCCAGGACCACAGAGCCAAGAGCCAGCAGAACCAGACCACAGAGCCACAGAGCCAGGACCACAGAGCACAAGAGCCACAGAGCCACAGAGCACAGAGCCACAGAACCAGAACCACAGAGCCACGAGCCAGAACCACAGAGCCACAGACACAGAGACCACAGAGCACAGAGCCACGAACCAGAACCACAGAGCCACAGAGCCACAGAGCCACAAGAGCCACAGAGCCAGAACCACAGAGCCACAGAGCCACAGAGCACAGAGCACAGAGAACCACAGAGCCACAGAACCAGAACCACAGAGCCAGGACCACAGAGCCACAGAGCCACAGAGCCACAGAACCACGAGGAGCCACAGAGCCACAGAGTCCACAGAGCCACAGAGCCACAGCACGCACACGGAGCCACAGAGCCACAGAGCCACAGAACCACAGAGCCACAGAGCCACAGAAGTCACAGAGCCACAAGAGCCACAGAGCCACAGAACCAGAAAACTATAGAACCACAGAACCAGAGCCACAGAGCCACAGAACCAGGACCACAGAGCCACAGAGCCACAGAGCCACAAACCAGGACCACAGAACACAGAGCCAGAACCACAGAGCCACGGAGCCAAAGCCACAGAACCACAGAGCCACATACTTTTCCTCAAAACAGTCTTAGTGTCTGAGTGATTTTTTTGTTTTTGACGTTAAACAACGGCCACAACTCAGGACAGCTGTGGCTCGACGATGCCATGATGATAGATCTCTGGAAAATTTGGAAACAAATACAGTCCAAACTACAGAATGGAGGCAAACAGGAAGTGGAACATGTGATTTTCATGGAGAAACTTGGATTAAGCCCAGAATATGACACATCCAGGTGGTTTTGTCCGAGTAAACAACTTTTCATTATTCATTTATCTAATCTCTCAATTTACAACAACAACAATTCATATGAAGCCCCTAAAGACTTTTCGATGTATTTGATCTGTTGAACACATGCAGTACTTTAGTCAAACTAAGACATTTTAAAGAGCTCTATAAAAAAAGTTTAGTTTCACTGGACAAATACGATACAGAAATGTTCCAAAATGTTCCTCCAGATTTTTTGTGAAGCCGTAATATATATATATATATTTATTTTTTCCATCCTTTATATGGACAAATAAAGACAAATAACATTTCTACAAATTCAAAATTGCCCTAAAATTCCAGCTCAATTCTTGTTGAAAATGTTTAATCGGACATTTTTATAACAGGATCTATAAATTGTTCTAATCACGTCTAATTGTGAAGTGACAAAACTAACTAAAACTCCAATGTTCAGTCCAGAAGCACGTGTTGTTCCGAGGCGCTCAACTCTGCTTTCGGATGGTCAGTGTGGTCCGGCCGTGGACACTCCTCACCTCCAAAATCTCCGCTAATCTCCCGGGATTATCGTCGTGGAAACAGACATAAAAGCGCTGACTGAAACGTGAGCAGTGTGAAAGGAGAGAGCCGACAACTTACACCGTGTGACAAAACAACAACTTGTCAGAAACGCTCTGGACATCAGCTTTTGTTTGATAAGGGTCTCGTGCTCGTACTTGCCGTCACCCAAAACATATCAATCTTTACATCAAACTGTTTCGTCGTCCAAGAGGAGATACATTTTTGAATATATTTGGGCTTTATCGAACTTAAATACATCGCATCTTGTTGTCCACAGCAGCGGCTCATGTAACACTTGGGTTTGGGGAGTTTTTTGGGGACTTTTCCCTGTGGTTTTAGCCCCGCAGGGACCGACACACGGATGAGATCATTGGAACAATATCGATCGGTTTAACACATTTTGGGTTCAGCTGTTTCCAAAACATTCCCTATAGTCTGAAGTGTTGGCTTGGCCCATTCAACGTACAAAGTTTCCTCAAAGCTGTCTCAAAATATCTTCCGTCGCTTTAAAGTCAGTGTTTTCTTGACAATATTTATACGTGAGTATGTTTGGATTGGATTGAATGCATGAGTTACTACCATGTAACTGATATTTTAAATTATAATTAGGAAAGTGGGTGGGATTAGATAATAGCCTTAAAGCTCTGTAACCTATATTTGTACAGAATCTCTCACTGTGATATGTGCTCTTGCGATGTATATAACTTGTAACTTGTATTTGCATGTTTGAAATAAATGCATTCATAATTTTCTAATAAAGATTTGGATTTAGGGGCAAAAAAGAGAATAGCCGTATAATAACATATGCTTACTGGGCATGTGCACCTTTTTTCCACGCTTTTTCCTTCAGTTCAAACTTAAAGGTGCACTATGTAACTTTTCTAGTGCTACTGTTGTGGAATTCCTGCAAACAATTACCAAGAAATAAAGAAATGGTCTCAGTGGAGATGGTACTGCAATGCCTCGGATGTGCCACTGTTTTAACTCAATCATTCAAGACCTTGTACTGCTAAAGAAACCTCCACACCGACCTAACTTGCTGTCATCTGCTTGTCTCCATGGAGATAGATATGTTTACAGGGGTGTGCCAGTCTCTTTAAATCAAAGGTCGTGAATTGAAACGCGCAGCAGACTGGTGTTCGGTGCACACCTGAACGATCACTCCTTTACTCAAAAACATGAAGAGAAGATCAGATCAGAGATACGATCACTTTTTGTCATTTTGCATGGAATTCACTAGAAATACACCGGGAGACAAAAAGTGCAAATGTAAAGCTCTTACTTATAGCAATTCAAAGCTACAACAGATGAGGAAGTGCACACATACTTACATAACTTCAGCATGACACAAACTGACTGGAGAAAGTTCTGCTTATAGTAAGTTGGGCTGATTGATCAGGACAAACATTGGTCTACATTTTGTCCCCCGGGCCATAGTTTGGACATGCCATGCTTTAACATCTCCCCTAATATGGAAAATCATACTTCTCATATTTCTAGTTGTTGTTTCTCAGATTTAGCAGTTGCACTTTTTTTTGTCATCGTTCATTTTTTTTTAAAGGAGACTTATTATGCTTCTGGTACTTAGTATTGAACTATGACAAAAGTAGATCCTCATTTTACATTTTGTTCATTGTAGACTGCAATATTGATTAGTAATAGAATTGGTCCAGTGACTTCCTGTTCAAAACTGCAGAACTCGCAAGCCCCCGCCTCTTCATAGTGACATTTCACTGTAACAACCAGCAGACTGTCATGTTCTGGGGGGATCGGGGGCAGGTGAAAACAGGACATTTCTGAGCATTCAAAAAACAGGAATAACTCAAACATGAATCAATTAAAATGAAACTTTGAGCAAAGGAACAATGAAGGAAACACTCAAAAAGTTGAATTTGCCTAATATCCCCTTTAATCTCGTAGATGTTACTCAAATCCTTTTTATCAATGGTATTAATAGTAAATGGTTCAATAAAAGGGCTCCTGCTTTACAGACACACGAGGCTGGGACAGTTCACTTTCTCAGGCTAAATTAAACAATTGACTTCCTTCTCACACTCAATTATCACCTCAATAAAACGATCCAATTCAACCTGAAAGCATCACCGGCGCTTGTGTGAAAACATTCTCTCCTCTCATTCCGGAGCCTGGGTGTCTGGGATAAAAGCGCGGCGCTAAACGCAGGAAGAGGGTCCCGACGCGGCCTTGACTGCTCGAATATCAAAAAGCCAAGGTAGCGCTTTGTTGTGGACTTTTGCCCAGCCTCCATCGAGACAAACTGGAGATGGGTTGGGCTCAGGTCAGGCTTCAGGCTTCAGACCAAGACGTGAGCGAGAGAGAGAGAGAGAGAGAGAGAGGGGAAAGATCACAATGCTTTTCCACATCTGCCAAAAGAGGTTCAAACGGTGTGGACAGAATCAGCCGTTTGCAATGTGCTCCACTGACACTGTGAATGTGAGCGAACAGACCGCGATCGCACAAATCCATGGCTAACTTCTTACACGCAACAGGCTTTTTCACGCTCTAAAGTAACATTCTTCATTCATTCTCAGGCTTAGACAAACTTTATTGATCCTCAATAGAAAGTACTTGCTCGCAGTAGCACCAAAAATAAAAAAAAGTAATCATTAAAATGATTAATTGTGTTTTTTTTTAAGCACCAAACTTTCACCCACTTTCAGCCGCTGACTAAATAGGGGCTGGGGATTAAAAGATGAAAGAAAATGTGACCATGAAGACTGCATTTACCGTATGTTCTTGTTCCTACCCGTCGCTGTCAGCCAATCACAGCCTGCTACTCTCAACCAAGCCCAATCACAGTCAAGCCCGTTGTGGCGGGGGATGTTGACCAAAATGGATATCTTATCTCACTGTCAAAATGTGCTGAACATCTGTCTTGGTTAATGAGGTGGGCCCTCTGACTTTTTCTTCATTTATTCCGTTTTGTGAACCATCTCATAAAAGCAACTATCAAGCTGTTTTATAACATAAAGGGAAAGCTACAACTCACTTATTTTCAGACAAATCAGGCTCAGTTTGAACTCATTATTATTATATTGAGACACGGACAGTGCACAAGATACATTACCTGAAATGTCGCCTGTAGTCCCTGGTCCTCTTTTTCCAGGGGAGGAGCCTATATGTTTTTACTGGTAGGGGAAACATACACAGGGAGAAGATGCAAACTCCACACAGCAAGGCCCAGGAATCCATCCAAGGACCTACTTACTGTGAAGCGAGAGTGCTAACTGCTGTGCTGCCGTGTCGCTAGTGGCTTCAACTTTGAAATGGACTTTTTAAGACCCACCAAATGCTCACTCTTCTTCCAAACGCAGCTTCAAATAAGCTGAAATCAGCAGAAATAATAGTCAACTGATTTAGTAATTGAATAATCATTGACTGGTCTATGCATATGACGTTTTATGAGTCAAGTTGAGACGCAATTACATGAAAATGACATGGAAAAAGTGTAAATTTAGTGTATTTGATGAAAACAGGTTTCTGTCCATAAATGTACACCAGGACCATCAAACCGCTTCACTTTAGCTTCATCTGGGTCAAACGTTGTAAACGATGGGATTTGAAATGTGATGTTCCTCTGTGAAGCGATCAAAACTACAGCGTCTGCTCTTTGTTTACTCCCCAAAGCTTCAGAAACAGCTTCAGTTTGAAAACGGGCTCATTTTAGGGAGAGCCTGATCATATTCCTCAAGCTAACGCAATAGTAATGATATTGGATGAATTCTTCAAATGTTAATACATTATTTCAAGACATGGGGCAGTCTCAGTGTTGTCCAAAAAGTCATTTTAAAATTGCAATCTACACATTTATTTTGGATCATTTCATTTCTACAGAGAAGCTTCCTACACAGGGCTTATGCCTGGTTTTATTTTAAGGAACTTCTGGCCAAAATAAATGATATTCCCTTCATTTCTAAACTGCAGGAGGAACATTGGACCAAACCAGAACAATGACTGGTCAGTGTTGGACCTCAGATGAGTTATTGTACTTTATAATTGTCTGGGGAAGTCATTATTTTAATTATGTAAGTATCGCTTGAGTACAGTGAATGGACCACCTCCTTCAGTAAAAACATTTCTGAAATGAATGTAAGGACACATGTTTTCTCCATTCAGATGAGAAGTAGGTTCATAAAGTTTGCTAAAATATGTCTTGAAGAGGTGAAAAATATATTAAATAGTTTGTAAGTTTGTCCAACAGCCTTATAATTCAGTTTCTTTACCAGTTCAACTTGAATAACAGTCAACCTGAAGGTCGATGGTTCAATTCCATCTTCATCTGGTTTAAGCAGTTGTTGTGCCGTTGAGCAAGACACAAAGAAAATCAAACAATGAAACAGTCATTGCTCAATAATAGAGAAACAGATTAAAGCTGGACCACCTGGTTTTCACGCTACAAAACAAGATATAAATCTGCTTCACAAAAGCTTTGGCACATTGTTAATATTCACATGCACAGCTTTAGGGGGGTCCTCCCAAGCACAGCCAACCAGAGCGCTGCTTTCAGCCCTTACTTCCGGGTTGACGAGAACTAAAAGTACTTTATCATAAGCTGCAGACAACGAGCAGTGGTCTAATTTTCTTTTCACGTAACTCTCCGGTGGTTTCACACCCCAGCTTTAACCAACATCCACAGGAAATAAGCACAGAGATAACTGTCCCAGAGCAGTTTCTGTCCTGAGACCCTCCTTCTCTGCTCGAAAAAAACCACAAAAACCAGTGGGAAAAAGAGAAACCTTGAGGAGAACCAAAGTGAAGGAGAGATCGTCATCATTGTCTTCAGTTTACGATATAGTTTTGTAGTCCTTTTCACAACTCTTAGATCAGAGTTTTGCCGTCACAATAAAGCTAACGACAAACTAGCATGCTAACAGTGCTCTTCGAAGCGGAGATTAAAATGCACTATAATTAGATACATTAGATACATTTTTGCTTGTATAGAATATATTTGTGCTGTGGCAAAACAGATTTGACTTAATCACAGGAAAATAATTGGGTACAGCGCCTTTAATATAACACTTTCCTTAATATAAAAGGATTTTGAATGTTTCTTTTACCTTTGTAACCAAAACTTGCACTTAACATTTGGCCCTTCTGCAGTCATACCTGCTCCTCTGCTCTTTTCCTCTTCAACTCAAAGTGATTGGGTTTATTATTCTTATTGCAGTGCCACACTATTCCAACTTTACCCAAGCAAAACAGGGAGACAGAGACGCTAAAACCGCCGAAGCAAGAAAACAGCTGTCATTACCAGGTCCAACTGGAGCATGATTTATGGTTCACATCAGCGCAGTGTGTGTGGGTAATTAGTGCCTCATTAAGAAGTAGTCCAAATGAGACTTTCCATAGACACAAATATCAAACTCAGCCATTCAACTCTTTACCTTAAAACAACACGTCCGCTCATACAGTCACTGTCGAGCGTAGTTTGGGTTTATTTTGTCGTTAGAAAGTATCTCGGCGTCATTTAGGGGCATGTGTGCGCGGCTCTGTGCAGTTTGTAATAGGTCATCAGCGCACTTCCTGGTCGGACATGTGGCAGCGTTTATAAAAGGCAATACTTGGAATATCTGACACCTTCACCTCGCCAAAGCAGGGAAGGCAGACGGCATATTTGTAATGTTTCACGATGGAGCGAAACAAATTTGAGTGGCTATCAAAGATTTCTCTGAAGAATAGTTCATTGCATTTTTTTCTAATGAGCAGTGCACTTTTGATTTTTGGCTTTTTAAAATGTGCCCATGTGCTTCTATGGACGGATAACTAAACTAATACAAAACATGGCTCTTTTTAAAGACAATACCTCGCATCTTATCTTTATTGCCTTTATAAAGAGCCCAGTTTTTTTTATATAAAAAGAAGAGAAATAATTTTTGGGGAGTAAACTAATACAAGAATCACCTGCGTTTCAGAAAATGTGGGTAAAGGTCTAAACTAAAGGGTTATTACCTGTGTTTTGCTGGAAACCTGCTTCTATAATTCTATTTTCAACATGGTTCTTCTTTAGAAAAGGTTTCAAAGGTGGTCATTTGCACTATGTTTTTGAAATTGAGATGTTTCACCTGCCATCTATAAGTCATTTTTGATCTGAAGTTACTGGTCTGAGAAGCCAGAGTCATTACCTGAAAGTGCTCTGACCTTTTTCATTATGGCCCAGTTTTGAGTCATTCTCTGTCACGGTTTGAGTATAGCGTTGTAAACAGAACATAGATTGTACCGTAAGCCCCTTTTACTTGGCTCTACTCGGCTCAATTTGGTTCAGCACTGAGTTACCGTAGTTAACAAAAATCGCATCCTGTTCAGATACTATACCTTTAAATCTTTTTCCTACCATTGACATCTCCTGGACAAATGAAGGATTACGCCAAATAACGTCTTTCCTATCAATACTATTAAAACCCCCTCGAGTCAATTTAAATGTTCAATGTATTTTTTAAAGCCCAAAAGTCACAGCAGCGGTTGGCTCGCAGGGCTGAACAAAATTGGTGATTTTACCAAAAAAAAGTTAGAAAATGAAACAATGAAAGTCATTGGTCAATAATAGAGAAACACATCAACACAGTTCACAGGAATTAAGCAAACGGATAAATGTCCCAGAGCGCCCCCTGTGTCTGTGCAAGGAAGAGCGACTATAGGACTTGTTGCTAGATGCTGACCTGCTCCGGAGCGATACTTCCCCCCGTCTCAGCACACACCTGCTGTAATGTCATCGGGACTAACTGCCCCTGGAGCTGTGATAACGACGTTTCTCTTATTACTCTGATAAGCATCGCACTGTTGTTTAGACACTGACAAATCACATTAACAGAGGCAATAATTGGATTAGTGAACTGCAATTACATTTACAGCTAAAGTCGTATCTGTCAGAGATGCAAAGTGAGCAGGTTATCAGTGAATTTACCACACAACAGGTGCACATGGGCTCCAAACGTGGTTGATGTTTCTGCTGCTGCGGTGGAGATGGGGCAGAGGAGGGTTGAGGCAGAATTATCAAGGACGATAGAGTTATTATATAGTATGAATTGTTTAAAGGTGAGCTGAGATGCAATGATATAGCAGACTTTGATTGACAGACAACAGATTATGCACAAAATATCACAATCAAAAATATGTTAAAACTAGAAATATCTGTGCTAGCTAAACCAGGCTTTTGTCCATGTAGAGCCCAATTCAGATATGTTTCTTGGGTCTAAGTGTAAAAATAAGGCTGTCTGCATCTAATTACTCTCGCGCATTTTATTTGTATTTTAATTTTTTTTTTATTTTGCTGTTGTTGCTAGTAATACTGTGACAGCAAAACTCATGGCGGTAGTGAATAATTAGGATGCCAGGAATGCGTTAGAAAAGTGAGGAATAAGTTTAGGCAACTGCAAAACCTTTGAAAACTGGTTTAGGAAGTTAGTAAAAACAATGTGCAGTGCCTTTAAAATACAAAAATATTTGAATGGAACAATTGGCAATGGAGGAATTTTAACATTGTGTTACATTTAGGTAAAATGCAATGGTACTGTAAAAAAATCACAATTATAAGTTCAGATGTGGCATTGCAAATGAATAAATATGCTGTAATGTTTTGCTTTGAAGATTTTGAATATAACAACTGACTCAACCTTTAAAAAGTAATGCAACGGGCTGCAAAGCCTTTTCAACTTTATCAAACAGATAGTTGTGCCTGTTGACTCAACTCATTATTCCTTTTTTTTCCCTTCTACAAAACATGCTAGTATAATTTCACTAAAATAAGTATTTTGAGTCCAGTAAGCTCATTGTTCTGTTTGGTGAAGTCATTAATTTAGGTATTCATTTAATAATAATTTAATGTACATCTGTAAATTTATTTAAATTGTTTTCTTTAATGCACGCCCTTTTTGATTCCATATATGTTGTTTTCATTATTGTTCATCGTTGCATGTTGTACCTAAGCAAGTTCCTCTTTTTGTGAATTTTGTTCATTGACAAAAGCAATAAACCTTTTCTGATTCTGATTCTGAACTGACTTGGCACAGCAAATATGTTGAATGTCGAGTGAACTCAAAAAAGCTTTGCAGCCTCACTTTTTAACGTTGAGTCAACAATATCTAACAACATAAATATATAAAAACAAAACAAAAAACAACAACACTATAAACAAAACAAAAAACATCTAGCCTAGAATAGTTGTTTTTTCAGTAGCTAATGTCATTCTTTGCACTCTTGGCTCTAAGCCGCCGTAGTCCGGGTTTATTATAGGACATATTTATTTAAAGAGTGAAACAGATGAGTAGTTTTAGTGGCTGTTTGGCTCCGACTCAGGACATTACACAGACCTGAGTGTTTTTACATCCTCTCACCTCACTCTCATGGCATCTCTAAAACAAACACTTTCAAAGCTAACGTACAACAATTACAGTGGAGTTTTGAATCATGCTCTACTGTTGTTAACTTTAATTTACGTTGTTATAACATTATTTAATGCACTGTGTAACTTCTCTTATGGGGGGTCTGCCACTTGCTTTTAACAATGCTTTTGAATGTATTTTCTAATATATTTTAGAGTCTGTTTAGTCAAGATAACGATTATGATTATAAAGTATCAGTATAAAGTTTTTTTTTTTTTACAGTGAACTAGTCATGAGCAGTCGATGAATGGGTGCAGCCCTAAGTAACACAGTGCACCTTTAAATGTGTATTGTTTAGGGCATATAGGTAGCTGGAATAATACACAACTATGGGCTTTAGACAGGTGCAATATTTACAGGGCTAAGTTAGTCGCAAAGTAGTGAATTAACTTCTTATTAATGCCCCTCAAATTATTATAAAGTATAGTAATTACAAAACATTACATCCTCAATCCTTTCCAAACGTCATAGACATAATTCCTGAAGGAAGACTCCATATTTCAGAAGGTAATCTACAATAGTTTACATGTTCCACTAGAGTTAATTGTAAAAAGACTTGGAACAGTGATTCATATTCCCACTGTTGCACTTATCTCCGCTGGCCTTTGTAAATTGTCTATATTCAACAGAGAATTAAATAAACCATGCTCCTACCCAGTTCCTCATTTTCCCTGAACGTGCCTGACCCACAGCTCCATTTGAAACACTTCATTTTGTTTACATTTGGATACAGCTTTTCCAAAGAGAGAGCCAGAACTATGATAAAACTGAGCTGCAGCGGATGAGATGGTGAGGAAAATGATCTGAGCGTATTACAGAGTCTACGCAAAGGCACAGGGGAACATCTGTGGGCTGTGGGGCGAAATTCAATGTAATTTTGTCATTAGATTAATTATGCACTATTTTGGTGCAGTGTGGTTCCTGATATTACAAGATAATGGGAAATAAATTGAGCAAACTAGAAGTGAGAGAATAGGGAATAACCGGTAAGGCAGCTTCAGGGAACAGTTGTGTGATTACAAAAGGCATCTGAATTGACAATGAAGTAATCTGCTGATCAATAAAAGCACTTGAGACATATTCTGCTGTTGTTTTTTTTCATTCATGTTAAATAATTGCATTAGGTCAAAGTAAAATCTGGTTTATACTGGCTTAAAGGTATTGGTTTATGTAACTTTTTCAATAAACAAAAAATCTGCATTGGATCAAAATAAAAATAAGCTTCAGGTCAAAATAGAAAGCTGCTATGGGTCAACGTATTAATGTTCATTTTAACAATAGAAAAAACAATTTAAAACATTATTTGAGAGTGAACTAAAATGTAAAAAAAAGTATGCATTTTTTTTTTGGTTTGGAACAAAGTAAGTCCTTGGTTTGGATTCAATATATCAAACCAAGGTAAAGACCTTCGTTTGTTTCATCAACTGGTTTTGCTTTTGCTTTGAAGAATGAGTCAAATTTAAGGGATGAAATATCAAGATTGGACCCCAGCAAGATGAATTCCTGTGATATATATCAGCTCACAAACATACAATTTCAAGGTTTTTTTTTTTTTTCAATTTAAATGTTTTTATTTTTCAAATTTAAACAACACATAAAAACAAACACAGAGAAAAAGGAAAACGACCAGAGAGGGAGAGCAAACACAAAATAAAAACAGCAGACATCCAACCAATAATTGAGAACATTTAAAAAAATCATGGCCTAGAAAACCTTAAAAGAAAAGTGTCCCAATTAGTCCAAAGTCTGTTGAATTTGTCCATATTCAGATTGAGTCTGAATGTAGTTCTTTCCATGCTACGAGTGTCCATTATGATGATGTTAGTCCAGTCCTTGATCGCTGGTACATCTTGTGTCATCTGTTTTTTTGTGAGGACTTTTTTCGCTGCAGCCAGGAGGATGTTCCACTTGTGTCCATGACAGGGGTCCTGAGGCCCAAATACACAGTTCTGAAATCCATTGGGATGGTGAAGTCATAAATTGTCTGTAAGGCTTTATTGATCTCAGTCCAATATTTGTGAACCACAGGACAATTCCAAAACACATGATAGTGACTTGCCTCCTGGCTGCCACATCCTCTCCAACAGACTGCATTTCGCTGTGTGTAATGGGCACTTTGACATGGGGTTATAAAGAAGCGAGACACACTTTTCCAACAGAATTCCCTCCAAACATGTGATTTTGAGATTTTCATCATAGCTCTTCAGATGATTCTCTTCACAATCTGGTAAAAGACCTTTATACCTTTTTTTGTCCAGACTTTGAATCTTGAGTCTGTGCTGTTAGGTGAGAAATTTTTATCATAAGCCAACCAATGTAAGTTTTTAACATCTTTGTTTAGTCTGTATGTTTTTACTAGCTCCTTCCATGTTGTAAGAACAGACTTCACCCAGGGGTTCTCGACCTCCCCCAAGTGACTCAACTGTTTGTCATCTGCCAGTAAGGCCTGTACAGGAACCCCCGGCATTACAACAATCTCAATACTCTTCCATTGAGCTTCACATTCTGGGTCACACCAGCACAGCAAGGCTCTGATCTGAGCTGAAATAAAGTAATTTTTCAAAGAAGGTAAACCCCGGCCTCCTTTTTCTTTTAATAATTGTAATGTTTTGAATCGGATACGTTTTTTTCCCCCCCCGCCATATGAATCTTGAGATTGCTTTATTCCATTCATCAAACAGCCGGTTGGGGATGGAAACCGGAAGAGTCTGGAGAAACCTGGGCAAAACATTCATTTTTATAGTGTCAATCCTTTGACTTAGACTTAAGTAGGGGATAAGATTCAATTTTTCAAGATCTTTTTTTATAGTGCTAAAACAGGGGGTATAATTTGTCCCCATAATTGTTGTTAGGTCTCTATGGAGTACCACACCTAAATATCTAAGAGATTCCGTTTGTCATTTAAATGGGTAGGTCTTTCTAAGGGCCATAGGGGGTTGCCAGAATGAGATTAATTCAGTTTTTTGTAAATTTAACTTTTAACCAGATATTGGGCCAATTTTTTGAAGAAAATGCATCACATCGGGTATGGAAATTTATGGTTTGGTCAAATAGAACATCATCTGCATAGCAGGTAATTTTATGTTCCGTCCCATCAATTGTAACACTGTAAATTGTTTTTGATTGTCTAATAAACTGGGCCAATGGTTCCAAATGCAAAGAAAACAGGAGGGGAGACCAGGCGCACCCCTGCCTCATCCCCCTTTCCAGAGTCAGTGGGTCTGTCAGATGACCATTGATTTTGATTCTTGATGCTGGACTATCGTAAAGCGCCCCAATATTTTTTATAATTAAATCATCGATATGAAATTTGTTTAGCACTTTAAATAGATATAGCCAGCTAACAGAATCAAAAGCTTTTTCAGCGTCCAGGCTTATTATTACAGCTTTGTTTTGCTGTTTCTGTATTTGGCTCATTATGTGTAAAGATCGTCTTATGTTGACTTGTGTTTGTCATTTGGTAATAAATCCTGTCTGATCATTGTTGATTAAGATTGGGAGTATTTGTTTCCGGTCTTTGGACATAATTGAGGTGTATAAAAAATAGTCCACATTCAGAATAGAAAAGGGGTCTGTCTGAGGCACATTCCAGTCTGTCCTTCCCCTCTTTAGGTATTAAGGACATGATGGCATCTTTCCAACTTGGATGGGTTTTTTTTAAGTGCCCAGTTAAAAGTTGCCTAAAGGAAATGAGTAAGTGTGTCTTTTAAAGCTTTATACCACTCTGAGGTGAACCCATCACTCCCGGGAAATGTATGATTCTTAAATTTTTTGAAAATTTCCCAAAACTGTGATTTCAGCTCCAAATGTTTTATTATGTTCTTCTAATTTATATCATCATCTTTGTCATCTGGAATTTTTGAAAAAAGTTTTTTATTAAAGGATTCAAATGCTGATTGAATTTGGTCTTGTTTAGTTAAGATCACTTTGCCTGTCCCGTATTTTAAAAATGTTTTTTTCAGCTTGTTGTATTTTAGGTTTCCAAGATAGTAATTTTGAACATTTTGATCCACTCTGATAATATCTTACAATTTCAATTATATTAAATTTGTTTTTGTAATGCCCAAAATCACAACAGCAGCTGCCTCGAAGGGCGACAGTGAAATTGAGAAGCAGATTAAACTGTTCACAGGAAATTAGCAAATGGATAAAGCACCCCCGGTACTTAGACCCTCCTTCTTGGCGAGGAAAAACTACAAAACCCTGTGGGAAAAAGTAGAAACCTCTGAGAGAACGAAGCATCCATCTTTCCCTTCTCCTGCTGCGTTTGAGCTCAAGCCACAGAATATCCTGTCCAATCACAGGGCAGCGTTGTGGTTTAGGCAGAAGCATGCAAACAAATCTAAACATACAACTTTGTCTTTGTCTTTTAAATACTTGCAGAGGGAAGCGCTTTGTGAATTTGTTGAGGAGACAGATGTCTGAGCATTTCTCTAAATGGGATTTAAATAAGTTTGCTATCTCTGCTGGTTGTGACACTTCTTCTAATCAGCATCAAGCATTTATCTGAAGGTTTCACCATTCCCTGATCTCTTTCAGCAAAAGCATTTCCAGATTAATATTTATTTATTACAAAAATATAACAAATGGTGTAGAACTCAAATGATGATTGGTACACATATCACTCTGACTTCTGCTGAGTTACAGCAAATGGAATAAATAAATCTATGTGGAAAGAGCTATTGAATAACATTCTCCTGCCTTTTTGACTTCTGCTTCGGACAGTTTGCTTCCAAAACTCGCTCTGGCCTCAGAGACTCGTGAAAAGCGCTCCTACACTCATCGCGGTGAATGTTTAGGTAAGACATTCATACATAAATTATAACAACTAGTTCGATTTTTCCCATTTTAATACTGAAAATTAGGTACAGCAGCTTCGAGATAGATACAAGTACTTCAGCATTAATAAAAAGTAACAAGTGTTAGTTTGAACTATATTAACAGATGATGGCGTAAACACTGTTAGAGAGCGATAGAGAGGATGAGGCAGAGATCGTGTTGCTGCTCTGGTTCATCGGTACTGAGCTGTAAAATGACTGTGTTGTGGACTGAAGGTCGTCCTCATCTCTGTGTTTACATTCCACGCAGACGACAGGAAGCCATCTTTAAACTGCCACAAACATAAGGGCTCGTGGGTAACTGGTGACGGATTGGACGGACGGATCAGGCAGGGGGCGCTTCTCTATAAACAAAGATTAGAATAATGAGGAGGAAGCTGTGGAGAATATGTTTACAAGATATTTTAGGGCACAAACACAAAATCAGCTCATTGGCCTAAATTTTGATTTTGTTCTTTTTTGTTTTGTCCTGTTTAGTCAGGAAAATGTGTCAAGCACTCCAACTGACCAAGCAGTTTGGACTGAATGACACGGGCTATTTGTGCTGCAGCTGCACTGTTCTTTTACAGCCTTCAGTCGGCATAGTCTGTCTTTAGTTTAAATCATTTCAAACTAGGACTCAAGTGTTGCCTCTCTCCCCACATGAAGTTTGAGATGCACAGGGGCGGATAAAAGCCACAGTTTAAACAGATGCAGACAGATCAGGGGCACAGCTGGGAACTTCGCATACATATTCTATGAACCACAAAGAGAAAAATTGTCTTAAGATGATGAAAATTGGCCTGATATTAAATTAGAAACTGTGAAAAAGACAGACTGAAACAAGACATGGATGCGTCAGCTGGCGCGGCGAACCGTGTAGCTGACACCACAGCGTGCACAAAGCCAAAGTGGTTAAACTTCTTGCAAATGTAAATCATCATTTCATAAATCCAACAGAAGGCCTGAATAGTTTACAGCCTGTAGTGTTTTCTAGAGCTTCGATCTGTTCAGCAGAAGAGCAGGAGAAGGGATGATGCTGCAATTGCAAGGCAAGTTATGAGTTGCTAATAATATTATATCTAAAATGCACCAGAATACAGAAAATGTAATTATTTTGGTTGAAAACTTCTTGGTTGAGAGCCCCAGATCCCTCTTAGGATTGTGATTTATGCGATATTTGCAAAATAAATGTATATATAAAAAATTTTAATAAAAAGAAATCGTCACTTTAAGGTTATATTACAGACATCAAACCCCTACATATATTTTACATGTTCAAAGTGGGATGGGAGCACCACTGAGCATTTCTGTTTAGGGGACCCAAATGGCTAATAGCGGCCCTGGCTGCTCTGTCGTTCACTGTTCAACAACTACAAGAGCAAAGACAGACTTTAAGAGTTTTATTGTGCCAAATACAAACACAAAGACATGATGAAGAATAAAGTGATCCAATGTCGCAAATTTGCATTAATATACAAGAATGCCAAGACATTTTTAATTCACTAAATCTCATTTTAGTTCAATTAGCTTCAGCTTTGAAATAAGAATTGTCAAAACCCCCAAAAATCCTCAATCTACTGTCTGTCAGTCCAAACTTCCACCAGCAGCTTTACTACATGATCTATTTACAGAAAATCTAGGCGGGATTTGAAATACAATTTTCCTCTTGGCAGGGCTTGTTCCCACATATAATTAGAATAAAACAGACATCAGAGGGCAAAACTACGAGTCTTAGCTTAACATAGAGTCCAGCTTCCGTTTGAAATGGGGGTTATTTTAGTCAGATGTATTAGAGAAATTAGGCTGGAATGATAATGGGTTAAGAAAAAAATAAATATGAAGAGTTTGAAAGCATGACAGTGGCTAACCAACCATGTGCTAACAATGTCCATACGCTTTGTTTTATGTCTTTTAATACGAGCGTACACTTATTGTTTTTTTCCGGGATTGTTGGCCCGCACGCCCCCAGGAAGGCAGAAAGTGAGTGCTGCACGGTGAGAGCGCGGCCTGTTTTGGATGTTATTTGCCGTTTTATGGCCAACATTTCTGTTGATTTTGTTTCATATAATGGAAAATGTCAAATACACTTTGCCAACGGGGTGGAACTTTGCCACAAAAGATAGAAAGAAAAACTTAAAATTGAGCATATAAACAGGCCACTTATGACTCCAATCTATCTCCAGAGCAACAACAATTATTATTGAAAGCAAAGCTACAACAGGCTGGGGTAAGATGTGGACAAAGGCCTGTCTAAAACAGTCAGACTCGGAAATAACCTGCTAGTTTGACATGAAGTGGAGCATAGACTGCTGCCACTGCCTTTAAACGAGAGATTCAGCTTCTTCAGTAAGTTTCAAACTTTTATTACGCCTTATTTCCCCTGTATAACACTGTTATTTCTGTAAGTGTTTAGTATGTTTTAATAGTTCAGTTTTAGGGGCATTGTTGAGTGTACAGTCCAATAGAGAAAGGCTGATGAGGCTGTGATGTGGCTTCTCTTATTCCACTGACACTGAAGTGAATGTTAAAACTTTACTGAAACTTTCTTAAACTTTTGCCCAAGCCCCTGATATCTTTGCCCACAACCACAATGGGGAAGATGGGCAAGATAAAGACCTCAAATCTGGTGATTTAACTGTTTATTAGCTCTACTGGTGTGTGTGTGTGTATATATATATAATACATATATATATATACACACACAGGGTCACTGTGCCGAGTAACCACGATAACCACGGGCACCACTTTCGCCTTCACCCTCCACGCCTTCTCCAGCTCTTCTCTGAGCCCTTGGTATTTCTCCAGTTTCTCGTGTTCCTTTTTCCTGATGTTGCCATCCCTTGGTATCGCCACGTCAACCACAATAGCTTTCCTCTGCTGTTTATCCACCACCACAATGTCCGGTTGGTTTGCCATTAGATCCCACAGGATCTTGGCTTGGTCATTCTCTACCACCTTTGGGGGTGTTTCCCACTTTGACCTTGGGGTTTCCAGTCCATACTCCGCACAGATGTTCCTGTACACTATGCCAGACACTTGGTTATGGCGCTCCATGTATTTCCCTGCCAGCATCTTACACCCTGCAGTTGTCTCTGGATTGTCTCAGGGGCCCCTTTGCACAATCTACACCTTGGGTCTTGTCTGGTATGGTAGATCTGGGCCTCTATTTCTCTGGTGCTCAGGACCTGTTCCTGTGCAGCCATGATGAGGGCCTCTGTGCTGTCCCTCAGTCCAGCCCACTTTAGCCATTGGTAGGGTTTCTTGATATCAGCCACTTCAGTTATGTTCTGTTGGTACATCCCATGTAGGGGCTTATCCTCCCATGATGGGCCTTCCTCCAGCACCTCATCCTCTCTTCCTTGCCTGAGGCACGTCATCTGTTGGGGCCTTGTCCTTGATGTACTTGTGGATCTTGGATGTTTCATCCTAAATACTGGCTCTCACCCTCACTAGTCCACAGCCTCCTGCCTCACGGCTAGAGTACAGTCTCATGGGTGCTGGATTTTGGGTGGAACCCTCCATGCATGGTGATGAGCTTTATTGTCTTATCACCTGTGGTCTGTATCTCTTCCTTTGGTCACCTTATTATTCCTGCAGGGTATCTGATCACTGGCAGGACGTAGCTGTTTTTAGCCCGGGACCTGTTCTTGCCATTGAGCTGCAGAATGGACCCCAGGAAGACTAGCGACCACTTGTAGAAGCTAATTAATGTGGCTCCGAATAAAACAATAAATTAATAATTGAACTGCCTCTTTCCTTGTTACCTCTTTGAGGTTGCCATTTGCCTGTGGTATTCCAAGGTACTTGGACCATCCTCAATGTCTGCTATTGTTCCTCTGAGAGTAAGACTAGTCTGTGTGGACTAACATCACTCTTTTTGTCACAATCTGACAACACTTCTCAAGCTCCCAATGCCAGTGTTGAAGTTCCTTGTCATGTGGATCAGTGAGCAGATGTCTTTCTCGCTCTAAGAATACAGCTTGATGTCATCCATGTAGAGGAGGTGGCTGATCGTGGCCTCAATCCTGAGTCGTTATCCATCCGGTCTTGTTGATTATTTGGCTGATTATTCAGTCCTAGGGCAAACAGCAATGGGGACAGAGCGTCTCCTTGGTGCATGCCATATCTTATGGACACTTGCAAGTGGCTCACCATTGGTCTCAAGGGTGGTTTTCCACAGCTGCATCTAGTCTAGGATATATACATATAAATGGCATAGTAACAGCGCTATTTTTTCTGAAACCCATGGCTATTACTCATGTATATTTGAGAAATTAGAACCGTGTGCTATTGTGTGAATATTTGAGATATCAAATATTGAGCATCATATTTCTATCGTGCTTTTTTTGGACACAAAAAGACGCTTCACATTGCATTATTCATTCACCCCACACTCGATGTTGTTAAGCTACTAATGTAGCCACTCCTGACGTGGGACAGACTGACGGTATAGCCATAAAGCTAAACAACAAGTTAATTTTGCTTTTAACAAAGGTTCACAGACAGGACAACACCAGGGCACTATTTCCAGAGTGTGTCAGAAGTTCTACTGTAGAGACTCACTGCACAGCAACAGATATGAAGAGCACAGTATTAAATAAACAAAACTATGACTAACAATATTAATGTCCTCTAGGGAGATTAGCACGAACCACTGACAGAAGAGGCAGTATTTTTGGATCTTTGACTGAAAAATCCCACATTTTGTAATACTCCATGTCTGTTTGACTTATTCAATGATTGTTTCCAGTCCACGCCGAACAATATGTCTTTAAAACTATCATACATTGTGAATAAATAATAAACTTTATCTAGTTGACTGATTTAGCCCTTCTTACCAGGCTGACTGAAGAATCGCATAACATCAAATTATGTTGAAACTAGGACATGGTCAGGGATTTGAACCCCCTGAAAAAGGACTAAACCTGGATTAAACCAAACTACAATTTAAACCAGTACTAAATTGAGATAAAGAAAAAAATAACATTTAAATAATTGGATGAGGTACCCAACTTTACTTTTATAAGTTAGTACATTTAGTTTTCCTCCATTGTAAGAATGACACTTTGTAACTAAATCAGACCACTGTGCACTGTCCGCATCAATTAAGTATTTTATCAATTCAACCCCAAAGTATGAGCAATACAAGTGGAATATGTGCCGAAAGGTTAATGAGAGTTTGGACTTTGTTAAATTAATAGATTTAAAAACACTTTCTCCTTTTGAAAATCAGGTAAGGCAAGAGTAAAAAAGAGGCCTGACTGTGACTGAAGTGTGGTGTTTTCCTCATCAAGTATAATCAGATCTGGAAGATGAATCAAAGATGGCTGCAATGGCTTGCACTCATTAACGCTGATGATGCCAAAAATATCCTCAACACTGGCTAAAGCTGCCGACGGTGTGATGGCGGTGAGCGCGCAGCCAGGGTCAGCAAGGCTAATGATTTGAGAAATTAAACATTTTTAAAAGTTGGGTTGTTGTGAAAATAGAGAGGAATCCCTTCAAAATCGGACCTTTGTGAAATATGCAGATCCCTGTCAGCTGAACACAAACAGTTTGATTTCACCATAAATACATCGTCACTCGTTGGGAGAATTATTTGGGCCCAGCCGTTGCAGTACCGCGGAGTGGCCACTAATCAAACTCACTTAAGGAAAGAGAGGGTCATAATGTAGATCCATCGATTTTACTCCCAACTTTAGATAAGTAAAGGTCTCTTCATGAAGGCACATGCAAAGCCGCTGTCCTGTTTTTTATCATAGTTCTCTGGGCCTGAAGCCAAGCCCCTGGTCGGTCTTCTCTTTCCCCTGGTGTCGTGTGGCCCGTCCTCAGCCTGCATCACCTGCTCTGGAGAGGAACTCGCTGCTCTGATACATTTCTCTGTGAACATGAGGCTGAGACACACTGTTTATAATTGCGGTTCCAGCAGCCGACTTTTCAATAAACATTGCGACAGTCCACTTCATCACCGCAGTCAGTTAGCCCGGCTCCTCTCCCTTTGTCTATCTTTGGAGAGCAATACTTTTAGAGTGTATACTGCTCTCAAGCACAGAAGCTCAGGCCTTTAAAATGTTTAAGATACAAACTGCGGGAGTTTGGAAGTCTTTTAAATCACCACTCCAACAAAAGTGATAACGTTTCTTTTAAAGTAAGTAATTCGGTTTTTTTTTTAGAGTTTATGTCAACCCAGCAACGATCATCCTTGTGCCCCAATTCAAATCAGTAGAAGAAGATAAAGACAAACATGCATTAAAGACGCACGATGCAACTTTTCTGGTGGAAAAGGGATGTTCTTGCTTGGCTGCGAGCCCACGTGGTCACTATGTTTACATGCACAAGGGCAGACGCATTCACCGGCAACAAGTAAGAAACGTCCAGGAGAAGACATGTACTCCTTGGTTTAGATCAGCAGAGATGACCGCGGACGAGCACGTGTTGTTTTGTTTTGGTCCGCTGCGTTTAAGTGAAAGCAAAAAGTGCGGAGAGTTCTTCAAGTCTGAAAATAAAACGCTCAAATGATCTATGTTTGCCAAAAGTCTGATCATGATAGCCAGACAAATTGAATTTGAATGTTTAGCGCAGAGTTCTATGTAAATGTGTGACTAAGAGTGCATGGTTTTCAGCGTATTCTAAATCAATAAAAACACCTGTAATTGAATAAAAGCAAGATTCTACAACATTCTAGGCAAAGTAATAAGATTGCCGCCAGAAAAGTTACAGCGTGCACCTTTAATTTAAATTGGGGGTATTTTCATATCCTTTGCATTTAACCCAGTTTCAATGCCACTGGAGCAATTTGTCCTGAGCTAAAGTTGTTTATAGATGTATATGTGAATTTATCATGAGTTTACATTTATCTTGGTGAAACTAGAGGCGGGAGGTGTATCGAACAATGGATAATATCGCAATTGCTGTTTTGAAGATATGCTAAATTAGAATATTGGTCTTGTCTATGATTAAAACTATTAAAAATGAAAACAGAAACAGAAAAGTGTAGTAAACTCTGAAACAAGGGTATAAGTGGTCATTTTCTGGTCCATTCATGTTTTGTGCGCTACTTTAACCTCGATCAACACATTTTTGCAAATTTCTGATCAATTGTTATTGTTATGAAAAACAATTGTATCATAAATGTAACGGACTTGTTAAGCCAGTGTTTACTTAATGCATTTTATCCCACATGTTGTCACGTTTTTCCTGTTCTCCTAAAATACCTCATGATTTATGTCCTCATGGGGGGAAAAAAAGCCAATGGGCCAAATTTGGAGTAATTTCAAAGGTTTCAAATTGGATTTCGGCGGTGTCCCTGCAGTGTCCCATCTTTGGTGGTCTTCTTCATTGAGTCATGGTTCATGTTTGATGTACAGTCATTATCACAATCTCATTATTTCCAATGGGCTCTGTGTGGTTCTACTGTATGGGCCTGTGTGCCAGCGTCTCATGTTGAAGTCAATGTAATTAGCGGTTTGACCCTCTGACACTGGGCAGAAATGACTGATCGTGACCTCGGTGGCCACGGCTGTGAGTGGCAGAGGACAACGCTCGGATACGAGTTATCTATACCCAGGTTTTAAAGATGTATTATATTATTTTTTGTATAAGTTAAGACATTGGACATAGTAAAATATAATGTAGCTGTACTGTAGAAATGTACTTATCAAGAAATATATAAATCTTTGGCATTTTAAACTGTTTTTAGTCTAAGATTTTGAACCTCGAACAAGCCATATTTGTCTGTGTAGTCAATTATGGGAGAAAAAAAGAAAATGCAGATGTCTTTTTCATCCACAAATGCATAAAACCTAAACTCCTGTTCTTAAAAAAGCTGCAAAAGAGAGTCAAAAGCAGCCAAGGTATGTCCGTTGGTGTCGGCAGTTTTGCTTTGGTTCGTTTGGGTGTGTCTGCCTTTGTCTTTGTCTGCCAAACCACAATGCTGGATTATCGTTGGTCCGATCCCCCTGTGGATTTGGGCTCAACCGGCACAATGGCTGAGGGTCCCCCAGCGCTGTATTCCAGAAGTTCACTGCTCCTGACAGATCATCTCAGCGGCACTGGTTGAAGAATGGGACAAATGCAGACAATTTTCCTCACAAGGGACTAATAAAGTACTGTATACATTAAATATATATGCAAAAGCGGGTTAAATTGGATTCCCAGGTGTTCATGGATAGAGCTGAACGATTTTGGAAAAATATCACATTTTCCAAATTGCGATTTTAGTAGAATTTCCTTCAAACTGCACATTTTAACAAGTTCAGAAGCATCAGCCTCAAGACAGCAAGACTGAAAAATGAAAAATCTAAACTAAAACAATAACTACTGGGTTAGGTTTATACATATTAACAGGACATTTGGTCATTTGCAAAGAACTTACGTGTTTGCAGTCATTGCGATTTGCTAATTGCAACCACTTAAATTGCTACTTTAATTTGATTGCGATATATCTTGCAGTCCTTTTGTGGGTCTTCTGTTCCTTGATTTCACGATTTCTTATACTGTGTACATCTTTAGTTCTCTCCCAAAATTGACAGTTCTGTCCATGAGCATGTCATTTGCATTTAGGGACTTGGTCAATCTTTATGGCAAACGGAGCCCAGAGATCGCATTGGAAAACGCTGAGCTTCTCAAGATTGTACATCAACATTGTGATCATTGGTTTCATCAGGGGCAAGTTACAGATGTTTTGTGACCACTAAAGTGTCACACTTCACCACAGCGCAAAGAGCTGAACTGAAGACTCTTGACTGAACTCGGAGATGATTATTAGTGGTGAAGTCTAGACCACTCGAGTAGAGGAACGGTCTGACATGTGCACACAGCTGAGAGGAGCAGCTTATTTACATAGGCACATTTTTGGTGAATCTTTTATACTATACGCAGTGAAAATTGTTAATACATTGTAGTTTAATTTGTTCATTTATGGATTCTTTTTTCTATAACCACATATCAAAAAACAGAACTTTTTAAACTAAATGTTGCACTGACAGATAAATACAGTATCAACACTGCACTGTGTTTTATAATTAGTATTTTCATTTACATGGTTGACACACACAGAAAAAAGTGGTTCATTGAACTAACCAAATACAATAGTTTCAACACACACAATTTGTTTATCTGTATAAAAATTACTCACATCAATGACAATTTTCAAGGGGATTGAATTAAAATATTAGTTTATTCCAAAGTAATTCTTTACAGTAGTTGAACTTAGTATTTTTCAGTTGTGCAACCTAAGTTCCAAAGTACTTCTTTAAAGTTATGCAACCTAGATTTTTTATTGAAATGTTAGGTTGTAATTCTTAACACTAATGCGACCAAATATCTTCCAGTAAAGTAACATAAAAGGTTATCGGTATTGTTTAGGCCTCAATTCTTAAACCTAGACATTTTATGTTAAATAAAACATGTTTTTGCTCTTCTTTAATGTTCAATTCACAACACACAACGACAAAGCTTTGTTTTTGGCTAAACAAAGCTGCTTTTCAACACACTCAACAACTTTCTGCCTTTTCTGAATCCTCCTCTAATGATTCCTTCATTTATTTATTTATTTATCTTTATTTAACCAGGTAAGAAACCCACTGAGATCGAAACCTCTTTCACAAGGGTAACCTGGGGCCCGCTAGTACAAACAAACGCCACACTGTCACAGAATTTACCAGGAAATAACCCGTGTTTCATTCTGTCCATCTCGGGTTCGGCTCCAGATGCCCATCCCATGATTCACTGCTCCGAGAGGCAGAGGTCTGAAACGAGCCTATCTTTAGCCTGTAGCGTCTGGGACAGAGGACGTGTGGAGCCTGTCTCCTCTGTGGCCCCGGGCGTGTTGTTGCTCCCTCATTAGAGCCTTTAAAGAATGACCAGACCACCATGGCACACGCACAATGGGCCCATGCACTCAGCTATTAGTCTCACCTCTTTCTCCCTCTTCCTCCTTCTCCCTTCTTTTACCCTCTCTCTTCAAAAGCAATATCTATCTATGATTAAACGTCTATCAGCATTAAAAGACTTGATTTCCAAATATGCGTCTTGTTTTTAATTACTTTTAATCTAATTTTCAGTCAATCATAGCCAAAAAAAAAAGCAAAACAGTGGAGCAAGAATCTTTAAAAAGTCCACTAAATACAGTGAGTCTCCATTGCCTGAATCCACGTAAAACTGGTATAATGTCTTTAAAACAAGTCCAACATTCTAGGCAAGGCAAGTTTATTTGTAGTGCATAATTTGTACACAAAGTAATTCAAAATGCTTTATAGAACAGGAAAATATGCATGAATCTAGACCAACTAGAAAAATCTATCTTAAATAATCACATTGAACTGAAGCTTTGTTGATAAATTGCAAAAATAAATAGCCTTGCTTAATTTCGGTTTTTATACTAGATTTAATTCCTTATGTGATGCAGAAGGTTTATTATATTACATTTCTGACTGGTCACATCTAGCTAAGTAAATACATCCACCAATGGGGTAAGAACTGGCAAATAATTTAAAGAAATGCTCGGAAATAAGTCAAAAACATCTTGCGCGTAGGTCCATCAAGTAGTAAGTTTGAAAGCTGCTGAAGATAAATTGATTCAATTCAAGTAATATTAACACTATTAACTAGAAATTATTCATTTTTTTGCAGTGTAACTTTTTGCAATGTTACATAATTGTGACTAGTTTACATATTTTGATAATCATTAAGCTTTATGGGATTACTAATTCAAAAATATGACTTAATTGTAAATATTGTCACTCTAAAAGCTTTCAGTTATTTGGTTAAAAAGTATATAAAAAGTCTCAATTTATCATTTAAATAATCACTAGTCCACTAACCCAGTTGCATTTCTTTTCACTCTCTTATGTCCCACACAAAATACCCTGAAAAGCGCCGATCCGAACGCCTGGGAGGACCATCCTGGGACACATGTCGGGTTGAGAGAGCGTCTTTGTTCCAGCCTGAATCTAAAAAGGATCATTTCTCTTCGTTAGTGTTGCAGATTAGCTCGTAGCCTGCAGCGCACTCGGGGACACACAGCGAGGGTTTGTGAGTGGACACAGCAGAGATCAGACAATTAGGGAGAGTTGGCGTCCTCGGACAAGAGTTACGAGCACGGCGGAACTTGCTCTGTACCATAACACAGAAACTTTACAATTTAACCAATTTAGTGTGATTTATGGCCGTTTATCTGATTATTATTCGGTTTCTGGACCTATACAATGATTAAAATGATGCTTCAACAGCAAAAGGATATGATTTCTTTCTGATCCTGGTCCTTCTGGTTACACACACATTTAAATCAGCTTAAAGGTTCTGATTCTAGTATGCGTGCAAAAAAAAAGCCATATAGGTCTTGGTATATGACAGTGAAAATCTAATCATGTACTGGCATGACGGTGATATTACAATATCTAAATCACAATTTTATCATGAACTTTCAATACCTTTTTTTAAAGCTCCTCAGAATGAAATGTTGTTTTGTTGCTCATGACTTTGCAGTGCATTGATAATGTCAGTCCAATATTTTTGAGCGACAGGACAGTCCCAAAACACGTGATAGTGACACAGTTTCTCCAACAGTCAGCATTTCCTTGTGCTTAATGGGCACTTTGACATGAAGTTATGAAAAAACGTGATACATTTTTTCAACAAAGTTCCCTCCAAACTTTTGTGGTCCTCCACTGGGACGTAAATACACTTTCCCACTCTTCATCTGACAAAACAAGGTTTCCGTCTCCAATGGTTTATCAATGACTTTTTTCACCGAAAAAACTCGTACTCTTAATTTAATCCTTAATCCTAGACCTAATATTTCAGGATGTTATGAAATTACCAGATCAAATATTAAAACATCTCAATTAATTTTTTCCCCCCAAAAATCTAAAATAAAATATTATCACTTCAGATTATTGCAAGGTTTGGTCTATACAATTTAAAACCCCCAAATAACAGAGGGAAAAGACATTAGCCTGTGCTGGGATTGTCTTTAACACACATGCAGTAGGTTACACTTCTGGATGCGTTGCCATAACACAGAATTACACTTAAATCCTGTCAGTCGATACAATCAGCTGTTGTCTCGTTATTCCATTACACTCCGCTCTTTTCAAACTCGGGTTGTTGAGCCCTTGTTTCGCCCCGCAGGCTGAAGAGGTTTAGATGTTTCAGATAAGTGTTGACCAGCTGTCTCCTCACGATAAACCGCCAGAGACTAACGCTAAAACGCTAACCCTCGGCTTCACTGCACGTCGCTTTCTTGTGGTTCGATAAGTCCCTTCCTATAAAAGATGCGGCTGTTATCACTGACACTGTCCAGGCCTCGGCAGTAGCTCCGTGCATTGACTTTGAATGTCACAAACAGGAAGCGGCGATAAAAACCCATCCTCTTTACACAACTCAGCCAAAATCAACAACTACTTTGTGTTAAAGTTTAACCAAACAGTTTTCCTCCTCATGAACTAAAACGTGTTTATTCTCAACTGAAAAGCACCGGTGTCTTAACAGTTTTGGTTGTGATAGAAATTGACTTTGCGTCACCAAACGATGACTAAAATCCATCACTTTTTCTCTATCTCAATTTTGATTGTTTTTTGTGAAAAGTAAAAAAAGAAAAACAAATATTATACACAAACAAAGACAAAGCAGACTCTTTAAATAAACCTAAACTTTAACATAAAATAATGCTTGCCACCAGTGTCTCTCAACACTCAAATTATTTAGTCCTCAAAATTGTAAAATACCAAGCCAATAATTGCAATAGGTTCAAATGATTAGATCTTGATCGTCACTCAACTGTACTCCTTTTTTTTTCTCTTTTTGGTCAAATATGTCCATTTTCAGATTACATACAAAGGTCATTTTTTCCCATTTGTCAAAGGTCAATTCTTATTTTGGTCCAGTCCTTGATTGTTGGTTCAGTTTGTGTCATCCATGCAAAGTGGGCACTTTGACACCGATAGTTTGTCTGACCCACGGTGGGTAGGTTGTTAATTGGGAGCCGGTGTTGTCGAGCTGAAATGCATTGTCGAGACGAGCTGCTTAAAGCCTAGGTTCTGTTTTTCTAAGTATGACTAAGTTCGGTGGAATAGAGCCTGTGGTAAATATGTATCATAGTTTTACAGCCGTGAAGTTGCAGGTGTAAAGACATTTTGAAAAATAAAAGATTTAAATCACAAGAAGTTGAGCTGAGTTTTTAAAGCAGAATCCCTCTGTGATGTCATCAATATGTGATGTGACCTGCATCTGAATGCCCTCACTCGTCCCATGACCCCTCGTTCACTACATAGTCCTGTACTATTTTAGCAGACTTCATAGTGCACTCAATCACGGAGCGATTAGGACACAGAGCTCACTACTTTCTCCTCGCCGCGGGTCACGTGACTCTGGCGTCCGGGTGAAACAAATTCTGCAAAACTATGATAATAATAGATTTATGTAATAAACATTGGTCAAATCCGTCTTGCATGCACATATTTATGGACAAATAATCCACATACAAATCCTGGATCTCACATTCAACAAAAAAAACAAACTGGATTATTTAATTTTTTGCCTGTGATGGTGATCTTAAACTAAGGTAAGCGGCTAACACAAGCAACTTTGCGGCGTAACTGTTTATTTAAGAGTTTTTCACCTGCGGGACATTCGGACACCTCTGCAAAATGACGTGAGCCCTAAATAGTGCCCTATGTAGGGACGAGTGTGGACATTCGGACGCAGCCAGAGACACTTTACACTTAACTAACACACTTTCCTAACACAGTTTAAACGGCCATTCAACAAAATAAAGGTGTTATATGGTATTATTGTGTCTCAAATCATAACTGTTGTGTTAATTTATATGAATTTTGGCTCTTGTTTACAGTATGGTTGCTAGGTAACAGTTGTGGAATTACCTCTGCCTATGTCATATTTTCTGCCCATGTCCAACCAGGAAGTACAATTATAAACTTTACAAAAATGGTCAAACTGGGGACAAAAAGGCAAAATGTTGTAGTAAAATCTGAAATCTAGTTGTATTCACTACACTTTTGTGAAACGTGTCATAAAGACTTATATGTATCAATATCTGACAATTATTTACCTGAAGTATGGGTTATATTTAAGAGTTTAAAGTCATATTAAAACATAATCATTATGCATAACACTAGTATAGCACTTTACAGAGGAGACAAACACAAGATAACGTTTTTTGTCGACATCAATAAGGTTCCTAAACCATAGTGCCTACAAACTGAAGCCGTGCCTTTTTAATTGTATTATGCTGTGATTGGGTTAGGGTTAGGGTTAGATTTTTATCGTGTTGTTTTGAACTGAAGGCACAACAGAGTCCAAGACATATTTCCCCAAGGAGACAATAAAGTATATTGTATCGTATATATTATATATTGAAAGGCAGTTTTATATATATATATGTGTGTGTGTGTGTGTATATATATATATATATATATATATATATATATATATATGTATATAATTTATATTCCAATAAAAGTTTGCAGTCATGCATATTTCCCATCAGCTGATGCTCCTGTAGAGTAATACAGACACATTAGATATAAACAATGAGCAAAATCAGATATAACACAAAATAATCTAACCACAAACTCTGCAATTATGTATTTTAACTCAGTGATCTTATCCCATGTAAATTACTGCATTACAAGTTGGACTGTGACTAGCAAAACTAATCTTAAATGATCTGAAACCATTTATAAAAAAAGCCCTTAAGGTATTGGATAAAAAGCCCACCAGTTGCGGAATCCTTGACAGATACAAACTTCTCAATTGGGACAACATGATCAAACAAGTTGATTTAATACTGCTGCACAACATTTTAAATGAGCTCGCTTTTTACAAGGAATTTGTAAAAAATCGTTTTATAATAATTTAGGGCAGGTTCTGGACATAATGGTTCTGTGCCGTTCCGAAAACGGTTTGCTTATGGAGTGTGTCAGGCCTGAACATGAGTCTGCTCATCAAATTAGGTAACTTTATTATAATTTGTATTTGTATTTTATTTATTTGCAACGGGACAACAGATATTAATGAACACAACAAAGATTATAGCCAATATGGCTAATTTCCATCGTCAGTCACTTGGCAGGTAGATGTCAAAGTATCTACAAGACAAAACAACAGAAACAGTCACACAAAGGTTACAAGTCAACACATTCAGTACACAATCCCTCAATATTAAAAAGTTACCCAACTCCCCTCCAACTACCATTTTTTTAAGAGCCTTTAGAAAATTGCTGCTTATGTTGTCAGCTCTCTTAAATGAGCAGACTTTGTGTTCAGGCCTGACAAGCTCCATAAGTATCATAATTATGGCTGAATACATATATGTTTAGGTAGCCCACTTCAATAGTAAAATTCAGATTATGCTCCTGCTAAAATATTAGACCAAATCATAACAGGAAGCCTATTTTGAAGGGCAATTGTAAAATGGTACATTAAATAGAGTGCTTTTCTACCTTATAGACACTAAAAGTGCTTTAAATCAAGGACCCACTCACCCCTTCAGACACCACTGTGCCATCGCGCCGCCACAATGGGGATAAACCGCTTTAGATGCAGACATGTTGCCCATCACCAACCCACAGACAGACGGATGATGGCAAATGAGCAGCAGGCTTAACAGATCATTACAGCATTAGCCCCGCGTCTCCACCAATCAACCCCCCGGCAACAGATACACGCTCACTCGCTGTCCGTCCCACCGTTTTCTGCCACTCCACTCCCCGCGCTGACGTCCCCGTGAGGTAAATAGATCCTCTGTAATAGTTTAAAGCTGCGGCTGCATCTCCCTCTCGCACATGAACGCAGGAGACATGAGCAGCGGTAGTAAGGAGGCCTATTATTGTAATTGAGCTGCCAGTTTGTCTGTGTGTCACCGCGTTGCCGCCACTAAATGTGACCAGACAACGGCGTGTTTGAGCGGGGCAATTAGGGCGTCGGAATGGGGCGAGTTAGTGTCAGCCGGTATTAGGAGCAGGGGTCGCAGAGGGGTCACGGGCCTGAGGTGTCTTTGAAAGTACACTCGCACACTGGAGGTACGACCTTGTAAGAGGAAGGGTCTATTTTCCCTCTATTACTGCATTACGATAGTTCAAAAGGACCAGGATGTGCTTGTCATCGCGGATCATGTATGTTTAAGAAGTGGTAAGTCACTTTTTCCAGAACGTTGTGAGGTACTTTACCAGATTTTATTCCAATGCAGGAAACTATACAAAAAAAATGGCTTATATAATCAGTCATGACAATTGTAAGTTTCCATATTCAGTGTTTCTGGGCCAAAGATTCACACAAAATGATCTTGTAAATGAGTACGCTTTTGTTTCCTTTTCCCTGTGAAGTGTATTTTTGATTTTGAGACAGTTGCACATCTAATTGTAAAATGCAAACTTGTTAGAACGAGCAATGTGCCTGTGCTGGTTCACTTTCTGGACCCGAGAGGCAGTAGCAGCAGAAGCAGTGAGATGATGAGATGAACACAGAGTCAGGTGAAAACAAGACGGCAAAAAGCAAATGTAAAAAGAAAATAATATCATCATACACTCACTTGATCTTGTGATAACATTGACGTATTTCCAGTGATGCTAACTTATACGTTGAGCCCACATGCTTAGAAAAACAAAGCTAACACACATTAACTGCTGTTTCCTGTTTATCAACGCATAGCACTTGCATCAAGACCCAAAATCTCCAATGCATAAAGATTCTGGCATTAACTAAACACAATGCATTAGATAAAGAAACAGTAAATGTAGTGTTCTAGTGCAAAGAAGTGAAATAAGTGCAGAAAAAGCTGATGATAAACCAGAAGCAGTTTCTTGTTTACTCTAGTGTTAGCCAAGTCTCACAGTGACACAAACTTGGAATCACTAAATGTGTTTTTAGGAATCACTGAGATCGGCTTTATGATTAAAAAGTAGAATTCAGGTACGAATTAGATTTTATTTATTAAAAAAACATTAGTTATGTTTTGGGTGTCTTCAGTTGCTCACATAGCAGAGCTCAGCCTCTGAATCCAGTGCCAGGCTCCGATAATGAAGACGCATTCTGCCATGAAAAGAACCATTCCAAAGCACTCCTAGGGGAACCGGTCCGGTCTGGGGGATACGTGCCAGTCGCAACGTGCCACTTTGGGATGAGAGCTGATTGGCTGTCCTTTTGTGGTCCACCCATCTTTGATTACCCATCTGAAAAAAGCTGTGAATAGCACACTACTACTACAGTTTAAAACCATGAATCTTGGTCAGAAAAATCTAACGGGAGAAATAGACGAGTCTATATTTTTACTGGGCTCAGTAAGAGAGTAGGATTTCAATCTCCAACCATCAGATAACACAACCCATTATATATAACATACTAAAATGTTGTCAATGTCAAAGTTTATTTCTAAAGCACACTTACAACTTTAAAAAGCCACAGTGCTGTACAGACAAGTGTAATAAAATACAATCGATTACAACAACACAAAAAGTTAGACACAGTTCAGTTCATGTCAAAAGGCCAGAGAGAAAAGTTAGGTACAAAGCTTTAAATTGCTCTAGCATCTCAGCAGTTCTAACAAGCAAAGGCAGGCTGTTCCAGAGTCTGGGCCCCGCCACAGAGAAAGCTCAGTCCCCTCTGCTTTTTAGCATTGAGCTGGAGCTGAGAGGAGGACAGCATGGTACGGACAGGAACATGGTGGGACAATGAGACCAAGAAGACCAGAAGACCAAAAACACTATCCACCCTTCCTAATATAATTTCTGTTTTCTTCTCATTTAAATGAAGAAGATTTAAAGTCATTTAACATCAACAGGCAGTGAATCAGGGGCTCAAACGATTATGTATTTGCAGGGGAACATGAATTTGTACATCATCAGCAAAGCAATGGAACGAGATGTTGTATTTTCTAATCCTAATGCCAACAAATAAATGCCAAAAAGAATTGGGCCTAGGATGGAACCCTGAGGTACAGCACATTTCAATGGGGCAGTTTTAGACTGATGTGGGCCAAGGTGAACAGAGAAGGTTCGTTCTGACAGATATGATCTGAACCAGTAAAGTCCATGGCCTTTAACACCAACATACAGTTCTAGTCGAGACATGAGAATACTGTGGTCAACTGTGTCAAAAGCAGAGGACAAATCTAAAAGAAGAAGGCCGGCAGGATTTCCAGAATTCATTATTAAAAGAAGAGCATTAAAAACAAGTGTAAAAGTGCAGTTTCTGTACTATGTTGTTGCTTAAAGCCTGACTGAATTTACAGGAAAGGTGTGACTGAAGTTGGCAATATAGACAACCTTTTCCAAAACTTTAGAAAAGAAGGGAAGTTAGATATTAGGCCTATAAATGTGAACCTATAAGGAAAGACTCAATAGAATGTTTATCCATTTTGACAACACAATAATAATAAAAACATACATTTCTATTATATAGTATATTTGGGTATGGATTTTTGTAACCCCCACAGTCCTATTTCAAGAGCATAAACTGCTTACATGAAACCCCAACATGTTTAAAATGCTCTCAAACGTCACTGTCTGACTGTCAAAAAGCCATGACGCCCTAACAATTGTACATTTCTCTTCATAAATATAAATCTTAAACATTTTTTGCACATTTTTACATTTTCTCCCCAAATGACAGCACTTTAACTGGAATCTGCCCGACTTTCACATTGCATCAGGGATACTCACTTTATCAGTGAGACACGCATTCGTCATGCTCTGGCCTCTGGGTGAACGAGGGCGGACATGATTAATTTAAGCTTCTGTACCCGTCCTCCTCAAAGCGGTTTGGATCTGTGTGAAACAATGTAATACAGTCAGTATGCATACATACAAGTCAAAAGACGAAGATGAGAAGAGCTGCGTGAAATATATCTATAGTTCAAATTATAGACATGTGCTCTTTGGAAAGGGGTTTCTTGAACTTGAAAATACTAAGTGGTTGTGGTTAAAATCTAAAAAATATGTAGGAACTCATACAATAAAAAAACAGACACAAGACTGGAACTTTCTTCCATCTTGGCTATTGATAAACCAAGATTACAGTACAGTTTAAGGTTTCATGTACACTTATGGACCCCGTAGGATAGTTTGTCGCCTGCATGTGACCCATCCTTCAATGCCGCAGAGCACCCGGGAACCATCTCCAGATCTTTGTGCTAGGCTTGGTCAGTACTACCGTAGCTGGTATTATTTTACCTATTGTACATGTTTGGGTTGATGGAGGAAACCGGAGTGGCTGGAGGAAACCCACCCAGACATGGGGAGAAACATGCAAACTCCACACAGAAAGGTCCGGTCTGGCCCGGGAGTCGAACCCCTGTCAAACCTCTTGACCTTTTTACGAAACACTTTATTGCTTACTGCTTCACTGGGAAATATTCCAAACAAAGCACTAACAAGGGGACAATCAGGTAGCAGACTCTCTACCAGAAAAGTTACACAGTGCTCCTTTAAAGTCCTATACCCTTTGCATCGAGCAGTCAGACAATAGCAGGATAATGGTTTAGTAAGTGATTTAGGGCAGGTCTGATCCTCCGCACATACTTGAGCCGACCTCCGTAGAGCCGAGCGCGGTGACCTCCGGTGATCTCTGCGCTGTGAGCCGAGATGCTGCAGAGGGAGGATGATAAATGTGAGAACTGTGATCGTCTCTGCTGTTGCAACGCTCACGTCTGCAGTTTAAAAAGTTATTTGGCTCCGAGTGGTGTTTCTAAAAGTGTCTGAAATGATAGGGAGCGCCGCAGATGTTTTTGGAGGCAATGGATACAAGATTAAGATTAATATTGTGGTTCAGTAGGTGTGTTCCTTGTGTCTGTAAATGATTGTAATACGCTTTTAGGGTTAGAGTTAGAAAAAGAATACATAATAGCAGAACTGTCTGCTCAAAGCATTACAAATCAATCACTTCTCTGGTTTGGAATTCACAGATCAGTGGGAAAAGTACAAAATGATGTTACTTAAGTAAAAGTACAGATGCATGGGCAAAGATTTACTCATGTAAAAATGAAAGTATGACATATACTTAAAGAATATACTTAAATACGTAAAAAAAAAAACTAAAACTTTTGGACTAAAAAGTAAAAGTATTTCATTCACATTTTTAGAACTGTTAAAGAGTCAAAAGTAATAATCTGGATGCAACAAAAATGTCAAAGTTACATGCTAAAAATAATCCTTCAGCCATCTCCGCCGGAAATCAAAATCAGAATTGGTTTTATTGCCGAAATTCACAAACTAGGAACTTGCTTCGGCGCCACGGTGCAACATAAAACATATAATAATAATAGTTGGCCCAGAAGACATTGAGCTCCAGGTTGTTGCCGCTGCACCAGGACACCAGCCGGTCCACCTCCCTCCTGTAGACAGACTCATCCCCGTCCGAGATGAGCCCGATGAGACTAATGTGATGATGATGAGCAGACTTGCTCAGTTTTACGGAGTCGTGGCTGGAGGTCAGCAGTTTGTGTACAGGGAGAAGAGCAGCGGACACAGCCCTGTGGAGATCCTGTGCTGGTAGTCCAAGTGCCTTAGACATTCTTCCCCTCTGAACGCAGAGCTGAAGTCCACAGAAAGTCCCAACTACTTATTAGTCTTGTTAAAAAAGGTAGTGGAGTAGAAAGTACATATACCTGCTCTCAAATGTAGTGAAGAAAATGTAAAAACTATCTACTTTAAAAGTTACTAAAGTAAAGTATAGAGACAGTACAGTACTTTTACTGTAGCACTTTGTTACTTTCAACCACTGAAATCACAGGCTACCTCATAAGTCTTTCACATCTTTCAAAGTTTACGAACAAAATGACAAACACTAAAGGAATCCACAAAAGAAAAGGGCTGATTTATTTAATGCAAACAACAACATATTGATTTTACAGCTCATGTGTATATGTGTCTAGTATTATTACAGGAAATCTCTCTGAATACAAACATAATGCCGTCAGGTGGCGTTTCTTTGACATAGTTTTTTGTTGTCAAAAAACTTTGAAAGAAATGTTCACTATCTTCTAGCACTCACATTACTCTGATGACATGAATACGATCCAAAGTCGCTGTGAGCAGGCTGTTTGTGTTTTTGTGTTTTTATTAATCAACTGCGCGCTGCTGTTCACAGATCAGTTCTCGATCAAAATCTAAGGTGTACTTGGTTCACAACTGTGGAGTTCTCCGGAAAAGTTGACAAGAAGAAAGTGTATCAAAATGTAGATACTATAATATTGTGAATGTTGTTTTGAAGATTTACCAAATTTTCATATTAAATGTATTGTGTACAATTAAAATGCTACAAAAAGTGTACAAATGTAGTAAGGGTATGAGGTGATAGTTCAGGACTTAAATTCAGATGACATTTCACATTTGTCTGATAATTAAACCTCAACTAATACATTTAAAATTCTGGTAGACTGACATCATATCTTCTTACTATCGTTATCGGGATACTACAAAATATCAAGATATTTATTTTTGTTAATATCACCCCCCTCAAACAACAATAAAAATATAAATATTCTGCAAAAATAGTTCAACCAACTATTTTGTATCTCTCATTTCAAAGAAACAAACCGTAATAAATTATTTCAAGCCCAATATGTTCCTAAAATGCAGTGAATTAAATGGTCCAAACAGTAAACAGCTAAAATTACTCAATGACTTGAGGAACTGTTTGCTGAGAAGAAAGCTAATTTTGATATTTTTCTTCAGACGGTCGATCTCAGAAATTCACAGAAAGACGTTTAGTAATCCCACGTTTGTTTCGCTGTGAGATGTGGCTAAAGCTACAGTAAACAGGACACAACTTCCAGTTTATTGTCAACTGTTTCTGCATTTTTCCCACTTCACTGTGTCTCTGCACCATGTTTTAATGACTCTTTAGGTGATGCACTGGGTTTGGATCATGTTAGATGCATCAAACACTGGAAATATAATATTCTGAGTCTCGACAAAGCGAGTGCTGGGTGTCAATAAACAGGAAACAGCTGATGCTAACATGCTAGCTTTGTTTTGCTAAATCTGTCAGCACAACATATAAAGGTAGCATCACGGGAAATACAGCAGTTTATTCAAAGATCAGGTCCATGTTTGCTGAGAAACTATAATTTTCTCTTTATTTTTCTTGCCTTCTGCCGTCTACATTGTCCCATGTTTAATCATCTCGTTGTGTTGCTCCTCCACCTTTGCCAAAGTTTTATTTAGGAAAAAAAGAATGCATTATGAGTCTATAATCATGCCGTGCTATTTGTCTAGATGAAAAGCTTGATGCAACCAGTGATCAATCTGGAAACGATCCTTCAAACTGAGACAAATTTTAACATCTTTTGGAAACTTTACAAGCAATTTCCTGAAGCGCCAGGCCACACATGCTCACGGGGGCACCTTCTCTGCTCTGTCCCAGGAGAAGCTCATAAAGACCTTTTTATGGGCGTGTGGTGACCAGGACTCGTGATGCAGAGCGGAGGAGACACCAAAACCAATCCCGGGCCACCCACTTTTTATGCCCTGTCTGAAAGTCCAGCTCGCACACACACGCACACGCCTACGTTCAAAAGACAACATTATTTTCACTTCCTGGAGACTCACCGCGGCGAGTCCAAGTCTGACCATAGTCCAACTCTCAGGGTCACTGCCGGATTATAATGGGAGGCTTCTGCTTTCCTTAAAGATGTTAGACAGCCGGTTTCATGTAGTGGTCTATATATTGTTTTGCAAATATTAAGGAACATATGTGTCGTGTTTTCATATAGTCATGAGAATTTATACATAAAAAGGGCTATAAGGGTAAAAAAAATCTAGAGTAATTTACCCTAACCCCGATTTAATCAACTATAGAACATAATCGTAGTCGTGTTTTGATCATTGTTATTTGGACTACACAGACTCTAAAACATATAAGAAAAGACCTTCTCATAACAGTGGCATTATTAAATAACATAAAACAGAACAAACAATTTCATCCATAATACACTGTATTTGTAGATATTCTCTGTCTAGAAGTATTCACTCAAAAATGCAATTTTAAAAAAAAATAGTGACGTCCTGGGCTGACTAGAGCAATGAAGACTAAAGATGACTCAAATATGAATCAAATACAACTTTGAGTCTTTAAATGAGAAGGGGAAACAATCTTTGCATGGTCTTTAATAAAAGAAACAAGTTAAAAAAACTGAAAGTTGTGGCGCTGATTCCCACTCATCTACGTGAAGTCATCGTAAACGTCATCACATCAAAGCACCGCCCTGCCGGACCAGGCTGATCTCGACCATTGCTACAGTTCATGAAAAAATAAAGTTGAGCGCCAAAAAAAGGTCCAGAGCAGAGTGAGTGTATCGAGGGTCAGTGAAAACAGGGATTTTGGAGCAATGGCGTGTTGATCGTGTGGGTAAATGAGGGGGAAAAAGGATAAAGTATGTCCGCTTTAAACACAACAGGTTTATACGCCTGTCAGGATAACAAACTTTGACGTGCGATATATTGTTCCAGAATATCAGGAGAAACGATAATATTTAAATTACTTTATGCTGTGATAGCACGCATGCCAGGCTCCATGTGCAGCCAGCCGCAGGGTCGTAAGGTCACCTCCAGCATGTCCTTCCCTCTCTCATCCCCATTTTATCCAACACTGTCCTGTCCAATAAAGCCTACAGGGCCAAAATGTCCTCAAAAAAAGAATGCCGCACACAACTAAGCTGCGCGCGGCAGCCTCTGCCCCGTCTGCCACACAGACACATTCACTTGAATGCACCAGCAACAAAAAGGTTCTGGAAACCGTTCTGCAATAAAAGAAAGTTCTGCATCTCACAAGCATTCAGCCAGTAATTATTTTAGGTCAATCGGCCTCTTATTCATAGAGTTAGGAGCACAAACAGCTGATGAATTTATACGCCGGTAGATTTAATAGCGCAAATTACTGCGAATTACTGTGGTGTAATTCTCTCCATATTTCTGTTGAATTCTTTCAGAAGCAACATAAAACATGAGGCCAATTGTCCTGACAAAAGTTTCAGGCTTTCTGGCTGTGCAGCTCACAGAGGCGAGAGCACAGAGAGGCCGCAGAGGCTCCACTGACAAACACTGACCGGATTTAGACATTTGAATCTTGAGCCTTATTCACACATGCAGCCTTACCTGGGATTTTACCTGCATTTTGCCATTTTACCAAGGAAATTGCCGGATCAAAAATGCAGGGATTTCAGTTTTGGCTTTATTCACACATGTCCCTGCTCTGGCAAAATGCTGGTAAATTGAGGGGTAAAATGCAGCACATTTCTGTAGTGGCAGAATAAAGAGACAAATGTCAGGTTAAGTGTGAACAGAGCAAACCTGGCAATGTTCTGGGACTGAAGCCTGTGTGAACGAGGGTCAAAGCTGAGATTTACCGGGAATCATGTGTGAATGGTGCTTTAGACTATGTGTTACTGTGGGTAAGAGCAGAAGGCCATTGGAAATCTTGGGGGAAAAAAAACGTCCGTCAAGTTCAACACAAGATTGTTGTCTTTGTGATTGTAAGTGGACCAAAGCACTTAATTAAAAGAATCTGATGGAAATGACTTGAGTGATTGTTTTAATAAGCCAGGTCAAATGTGTGATACGGGTGCGGCCACAGTGCGCACGTCTGATGTTACTCACAGTGGTCAAGGGGAGTTTGTGTTTGCTCAGACGCAGGAACAATTTGAGGGAACATTGCCGCACACAGTAACCAGTAAAACCTATTACATCGTACAAGTTAGTTATTCAACCCTCTACACCTAAAATGTTTAGATTATATTATTATTATATTGCCAAAAAATGATAGAATGTTTCCTGTTAGTTCATAGAAAATAACATGATAAATATTGAGCCCCAAAAAATATTGTTCCAGCTTTCATTTCTTGCTCGATGTGTAATCTGTTAAACACCTACTTTGCAGTGGTATATTCCCATGCCCTGCCCCAGCGAAACAACAGCCTGTCACCCCAACACTGTAGCACACGACCTCTGACCCCACAGGAAGTCATGTACACAACAGGGGCCAGTGAGACCAGGCCACACACAGATATACACACCTAACCTGACGCGTTTCAAGTTCCTCATGCGTTTCTCATGACAAAAGACATTAAAACACCAAACTTCCAGAAGTGAGACACTGCAGGTGGATGGGTAAAAAAAACCCATTTAGAGACATCAATTTGAAAAGTCTTCTGTAATTTATTTTGTATTTATAGACAATGACGACAAAAATGTATTACACTTTTTTCAACATAATGTTAATGCATATAAAAAGAAGGACTTAACAAACTGTCCTGATCCAAGTTAATTGATGAATCACAACTGATCAATTATTTAACTAATTGAAATTCGCCAATTAATTTAATAATTTAATCAGCTTCAACTGGGTCAAATTTAGTACAAATCTGATATTCACAAAAATGAGCTAAATGTGTCTGTAAATGTTTATGATTTTATGATAGAATTATAGAATATTGGCAATTGCAATATTATCCAGAAATTCTCCCACCTCTTTTTGATGTATTGTATTTGGAAACTATACGCACCAGAGGAAGCTCCATTTTTGGGTGTTCCGTGCCTAAACCCTCCGTTCTGCCCTTCCCCTCTCGAGTGTGGGGTTCGTTATCAGCGGTGAACAGCTCTGGTGCCTCCGATAATGGGCTGAGGTCACTCTCTGCACAGACTCTTTCATGTCTCTAAATGGAGTCGTGGATGAAAGAAAACAAACCTCTGAATCTGGGGTTCCCTCTGAGATAACCGGGAACAACACTGATACCGGCCTGACTGTACGCCTCTGCATTTACGCGAGCCTTTCTCAAACAGTGAGGCATAGTAGTGATCGAAACACACAGCTACAATATATGAACCCAGTGCACTCTTAAACCTGCAGATCGTATAGTTTGTGCTGACGTAACATTACTACTTTATAGAATACTTTGAAATTGAGCTGGAGGACCGGTCAAAATGATAAGCTGTTTAAATGCTAGATTGTAGATTTGTTGACTTGGTTAATGATATCTCTTACTGAGCTTGCAGTTCAAGTTTAAGGTCTTCTCTGTCAACATAAATAAACAAAAGCGAACATTTGTTTATTTTAGTACATTTTACTTACATTTGAATGCAGGAATCTGTACTAAAGTATTTTTCTTTAAGGTTTCAGATGGCCTGAAATAGTCAAGGGTGTTTCTGCACAGATCACGTCTCCCTGCAGCGCCCCCTGTGGGCTGTGGTCCATGTGCGAGTGATAAATGTGAGCCGGCTTTGATATCAGCGCGGTCAGCCTCCCGTTTGACTAACACTTCCTGTTACTTCACCGGCTGATACGCTATAGTCTCTGAGTCATAAATCCACAGGCATAAAACATGTTCACATTCACAAGTTTACACAGATACAGAAATGGACTTGTACTGTTGACAGCTGAAATGTACAGTAACATTAGCCAACTGCACACCAAATGATGTCGATTTTCACTTTGGCCAGTGCTTTGCTTGAATATTAAGCATAAACCTCCAAACATCTAGTGTTCTACTATTATTGTACACCATATTCAATCAGTTTTCAAATAAATGTATTGCTGAAAGCCAGAAAATATATCACAAAATTGTGTAAAAACAAACTGCTTATTAGATTATTGCCCCTATGGAGATTTTTTTTTCTTCCCCCAACTAGTTATATTAGACAGTTGCAGATCACAATAATAATAATAATAATAATGATAATTTCAGGAAAGAAAAGGTTTTACTTATTAAATAAATATAAAATAATATAATGTGCATTATAATATGATATATTATCAGTCAAAAAAGCAAAATAAGCAGAACAATTAGGAAATGTATATAGTTTCTTTTACTTTCTATTAGTATTTATGTCTCGCCCTAAACCTACATCAAACTATTTAATAACTTCAATTGTGGCTAGAAAAAAACATAACCGAGCAAACAGATGAACGCATGTTACCAGTTCTATATACAGAAAACACCCAGATGTCTTTTTAAAATTTCCTTAGTTATAAAATGTGCAGGAGCAGCAGCTAAAAGTGTATTTTAGCCATAACTAATTCAAAAGTACATTTATTGTTCTGTAGATATTAAGCATAGCAGTAACATTTAGCCTGCAGCGGCTGTTAGCAATCTTGGATATTTATTTATATATTTGTTGGATCAAATGATTCTTCTCCCTGTCTCTCTATCTGTATTTGATATGACTCCTGAAGTCTGTGTTTGCTCTTGTAGTTGTTGAACAGTGGGGTGAGCAGCCCTTCTACATTGAAATGAATGGATTGCTTCCCCATAGAGGTCTGCTAGTGCGCGTTCCCTCAAATGTAACTTATTTCATGGGGGATGGTACCTAGAGTCTCCAGATGTCACTGTTTTGCCAGTAATGTTCCACAGTATGGCATTAAACTTACCCATTTTAAAGTACAGTATTTATACAGGTGTTTTAATTGCATTTTTTTTTTTTTTTTCTTTTTTTTTTTTTTTTTTTTTTGTAAAAACATGCATACTGTCTCAAAAGATCTGCCCTGCAGCTTGGCCTGGTGGTGTCACCTGCTTGTCTTCATAGAGATAGATACGTTTAATGCTATTCACCTTATTCCAGAAGCCCGTCTTGGCGCCGCCATACGACGTAATCCTTCTTCCATAACATAGGGCTGCTGACCTCCAGAGAAAATAAGTTCTCCACAGACTAAAAAGCAGTTTTCGGGTCGCCCATGGAATCGGGACATTGTTGACTTGTTGGTCTCGTGAACATTGGATATTTTACACACTCAGTCTACATTATAGCATATTTAAGCGAGTAAACTTTTCCCTCGTTTTCCACTTAAGTGAATGGAGTTCCCGCTCAGCCAGAAGTGCGAATTACTGAAATCTGAAATCCCGATCTGTGGAAAAAAAAGGTAAAAGTGGGCAGGGCGGCATAAGGTCAATACTGTGGAACATTCCAGGCAAATAACATCAACAAGCAGGCGGAGTACCCTGCACCAGATAAGTTAACTTTCCTTTTATTGGTATATGATTCCATATAAAAGACTAAACCAAGGTCAAAACCAGGAAAACCCTATTGTAGCGTTACACGGTGCAGATAGTATATTTTTGTCTACATCAACATTTAAAAGGTCAGAAAACATAATGAACACATGGCACATTTCTCCTTTAACAGTGCATCTTCACACAGTCACAGCCGCAAAGAAACACGGTTTAGATGAAAGCGCAGGTTTTATCTCCTGGCCTCGGCGGGAGGCAGGGAAACGGCCAGCTTTGCACCCACACACACGCACACATGGTCACAGGAGGATTTGACGAGTTGTGTGGCAGATATATGAGCTGGAATGTAGCTCTAAAGAATCCTGTGCAATCACCTCGAGCTTTGCCTTGATTTGAGAGCGGCTCTACACTGCAAAAACAAATAACTGCTTGGATTAAAATTACTTAAATTAAGAATATTTACACTGAAATTAAGTTTAAGGAGTATATATTTAAAATGATAACGCTACATCCGATTCAAAAGTTGCTTTCATGGACTTTCAAAGACACTTTACATTGTGTAGTCACAGCTGTCCTGGGGTCGAGTGTCAAACACAAACTGCCTAAACCTGGCTCCGCTTCAGTTCAAACGTGTTCCTTCTATTCCAGTGTGAAGCTGTAACACCACCACAGAAAGTGATGAAAATAGAAGAAGAGGTAACGCTCAGTGTGGAGTGGATAGCACGCACGCCAGAATTCATGTTGTGAGTTCAATTCCAGCTCAGATAATATGCTGCATGTCCTTCCCTCTCCCATCACCATCCCACACTAAACTGTCCAACAAAACCTGCAAGCCAAAAAATCCTTAAAAAAGAAAATAGAAGAAGAAATGACATGAGGCACGTACAGAAAAGTTGGAAAATTGTAGCAGATTGTTTTACGAGGAGAAGGACTTCAGATCTCACTGGAAGAGAATGAAAAATAAAGCTTCAGAGAGGACTCGGTTTGAACACAGACTTAATGAAGACGGCTTAATGATGGGATGGCTTTATTCCTTTATTTCCCCGTGTCACCTGCAGCTCATGGTGCAGTGGAGCAGTGGGGATTCTGCAGTAAACAAGATATAAAAGGTCAGTAAATTGTACAGAAAATAGGCAAAGCTGAGGATGTGATGTCATCAGTTTCAACAGATGCAGATGTGAAAATGTGATATCGTCGCACTCTGGGACCTAGTTTCAAAGTGTTGTTTCAGAGCCCTGAAACACCTAATCTGCGTGGATGATACGAGCGTTGGATACATTTCCTTTGGGATACGCTTGAGCTCTGCCCCGCTTTAAATTCTGCAAACTGTTTGAATAACTTAGCGGTTTATAACGTTTCAGAAACATATTTTAATTAAATATTATTTGTCTTGTGGTTTTTAGATACCACATAGCCAATTAGCCCCGAGCAAACTTTCAGTGCATTTTTATTCCCCCAGAAAGTGAATGGGAAATTTACTCCTGGAAAAACATGGTGGGCGGTCCCCGTTCGATAGGCAAGGGGGGTGAAATTAAGGTAAATCAATTGAAACTAGTTAAATTACCAAAGAAGAAGAATTTAACTAGATTCATATTTTTTTTGCAGTGTAGTCTCAAGCATAAAGCATCAGAGGAAGAGGAGGAAGAGGAGGAAAAGAAGGCGGTGCTGAAACAAGGCTTCGTGAGGTGAGCGCGGATGACTGAAGAGCTGTGAGAACGCTGTGTTTACAGTCGTTCAAAATCCAACAAATTGTTTCCAAATTCATTTTCCGCAGAGTGTCGTTGATACGAAGAGGATCATGTAATGTTTCTATAAATCAGTCGGGCTAAAACAACAGCTCACACAAATGTTAACAAAATGAACTATACTTTACCTATTAGGGTTTGTTGAAATAAAATTGTTGTTATTGCAGTTTATTTTAGATTGTAGAATTGGATTATATGAGACTTAAATCTCTTTACTTTAATTATGGACAATCTTTCTGTCTGAAATAAAGTAAAGTATAATTATAATTTGGGCTTTAGCTATAAAACTGACTTTACTATGTATTAAATCTCATTGTAATTGAAATATATCAATGTAGATGCAACAGAATTAGTGGAGGTCGTCTTCCTCATAAGCAAAGGCGGGTAGAGTAGCTAAAAATGTACTCAAGATAGAGTAAAGTTACTTTAAAATAACATTACTCAAGCAGAAGTAAAAAGTAGTGGTCCAGGAAATTAGTAAAAAAGTATTTGGAGAAACTAAGAGTAACTGTAAAACTAACTGACTGGACATCTGATTACAATTTGAAGTTCATGCAAGTTCATAAAGGACAAAACATGAAATAATGAACAGAATCTGGTATTTCCAAAGGGTCAACACAAAAACGTGAAAAACGCTCACATAAATAGATATTTATGGAACGTCACTTCAAAGGACATTTTCTCCCACAGAGACAAAGATCTGCCCCCAAGATATTTACAGAGTGAAGAGAAGAATACATTTTTAAGTTTAAACTAAAAAAAATTGGCAATTATTTTGAATTTGTTTTACATCAATTTACATCAATTTGAGTTAACTCTAGTTTACTCAAACACTAAATAAGATATCTAAAATTGAATCCTGGAGTTTCAGATTCATATGTCCCATAAAACATTTTTTCCAGATAACATTTTATATGAAAACATTACATGATGAAAAACTTGTAATACAATTTTTTTCTTACATTTACTTACAAGTATACTACAAGAAGTTTCAAATTGATACCTGTAAATTGTAATTATTTCCCTATTCACCTGTAGCGTCTTAAAATGTTTGCTGCTTTCCGTACACTTTTTTTCAAGTTTTCTGTTCAGATTTGAGTTCATTCTCGCTATAAGGGAGAACCAGCATTGAATTAACTTTGTACACATTTGCAGGAAAATGCGGAGCCTCGTCCTGTGCGTTGAAGCGGAGTTTGTAGGTGAGCGTGTGTGAATGCTCCCTTTGATTCTGTGTCAAAGGTGAATCTATTTATATCCGAGACACAGTCCAGGAATAGACCGCACCACATCACCGTCATTACCCACGAGGCACTGGGGTGTGTGGGGCCGGGTGACCTAGGCACAAGCCAGGGTCAAAGGTCGCCCACTCTCTGTCTGCCTGTTTAAACACGACGAACCAGCGAACCCCTGCGACCCTTTAAATACACCGGCAAACATGGAGACTCGACCGCCCGAAGAGGAGGAGGAAAAGACGTTATTATGACATGTATTTTCTACATACGATTTTAAAATGCATGGAAAAAATCAGGTCTTATGGCTATGACGATGGGACAATAAACCGCGATAATTATATAAAACGTTGTACTTTTCACTTATAACAATGGACAAATTTAGTCTAAACAAGAAAATTATTCATAGTATTAAAATGATAAAATATTGCCTACTGTTGTCTAGCGTATATGTCCCACTTAGTCCAATGTTTGTTGAATAAATTAAATTAAAATCAAGTCAGAAAGTAATTTTTTCAATTTGACAAATTTCAGTTATTATTATTTGTATTTATTTTTGCCCAAAACCAAAACAGCAGTTACCTCGATGGGTGACAATGAAACAGTCTTAAGATCAAACAAGAGGGAGTTCCTCAGGCAGTTGTGTCCAGTCCTTCAGTGTTGGTGCAGTTTGTGTCATCCATTTCTTTCTTTCCAAAGGTACCCATCATTGTGTCCACGGCAGGAGTTTTGAGATCCATATACACGCAACACATTCCTGCACAATTTAAATGTATCAAAAGGTCCTCAGACAGTCCTTAAAAACCAGGTATAAAGTTCCTGCACATGCCATTACGCTATCCCAGCATGCACCACCAATATCCACACTGGCAGGGAATTTTTATTGAAACTAACATCATCAGCAGCAATTAATAAACTTTATCTGCGTTTCAGAGATTGTGGGCTATTTTTGCACCGGGATTTACAAATGATTGAGGGCAGAAGAAAACAGAGCCTTTAACCGGATTTTGTTGTGTTTTCACCATCTATTTGATTTTATCTATGTATTTATTTATATTATTTCAGTATTGTAATATATATATAATTTTAATTTATGTGCATTTTTGTGGCATTTTATATTGTGCATACCTTTTCAGTAGCTGTTTATTTTTATTTTTACCTTTACTACAATAGCTGAGCTGTCACACTGTTAAAAACATATCAAACATCTATTATACAAGACATTAAACAATTAAAGCTGTTACAATTTGCTTTATGTGACCGTCCAAATAGAGGTGGGAGATATATTGAAAAATTGATAAAGTCACAAATTGTTGTTCTGGAAATACACAAAAGTAGAATACAGAGTGTATCTTCTATAAATAAAACTATTAAACATGAGCTCAAAAAGTCACAGAAAGGTCTAGTGAGTAAACAGTGACATTTTTAAACTTTTGTGGTTCATTCACATTAGGACATTTACAGACACATTTTATGCTTTGTTAAAATATTATCTAACCATTATTATCATCAAGATAATAAAAATACATATATAAAAATCTCAATTTCATTAAACCTTTCAGCTCAAAGAATTCCATTAAAAAATATATTTTTATCCAGATATGAGGGTTTGTGGATTTTGAGGGTCAATTTCCTTTAAACAGAAGAGGATTTAGCAGCAGACAGATTATCATCGATAGGTTTTTATACTTGTGTGCGTGTGTGAGCGTGTGCATGAGCGTGCGTGTGTGCGTGTGTGTGTGTGGGAGAGTGTGGGCAACATGTGGTTTCTGATGACAGCCATTTAAAGGTGTCAGACTGGAGCCAAGGACAATTACCAAAGGTGCACACATACGCACACGCACACACACATGCATGCATGCACACACACACACATACACACACACACACACGCACGCACACGCACACACTGGCCGCAGTCTAAACACGGCTGTTATCGCGCTCTCTGCAGATAATGGATGACACCGGGTCACGTGTTGAACCAGGCCGAGGCTCGTGGAGGAGAGACGTCTTAATGGTGCCCTAAAAAGACGTTCAGGAGTTATAAAGAACTTCAGGAGCGACTACAAACACCGTCACATGTTATTTAAACGACTCAGGTGGAGTAGGAGTATCGCTTTCATTACTTTTACTAGCCAACTTCTTTATTGTAAAGGAGCAACTTGAGAGTAGTGTTGTCACGATACTAAAACTTGAAACTATTTCAGTACTGAGGAAAAGGTTTGATAAGGTTTGCATTTTGATACAGCGATAGAGCTGCAACAATCAACTATTAAAAAATAACTGCAGTCATATTTTGATCATCGTTATCTGAACTATACAAACTCTAAAACACATACGAAAATACCTTTTTTATGACAAAGACAACAGCATAATTAAGTCAAAATGTCAAAAAAGAAAAAACATTTCAGATCAATAACACATCTTATTTGTAAATATTCTCTACTAGAAGCCTTCAGTCGCCATATTTAAACCTATATTTGGTTGATAATATATTTTAATATGTGCAAAATAAATTATCATTTGACTATTAAAAACAATTAGAATGTTATTTTCAACACAAAATCAATGGACTCAAATGTGTAAAATGTCTTTTTTCCAGTATTAATAATTGTTCAAATGAATATCTAGTTTGATTTACTCATTCATTTTATTTCAAATGTGTACCGAGGATCATTTACTCGCATATTCTACACCAGAAAAAGCAGATTTCTCGAAAAGGAGTGAGAAGAAGAGACAAGTTTTAGTATCGATTATTATCTGGGTATCGATATTTTTGACGGCCCAACCATAGAGTTTACAAAGGCTGCCAGATGAATCGCAATTGAATCGAAATCGCAGTTTCTACGGTCTCAGTTATTAAAAACAAAACGTCTAATCCGTCGCTCCCAAGTTTTTAACAATCAAAACAATACAGACTTTTAATCATTGCAATCTACCCCAAAAGAACAGTCAAATATCTTCCTCTAAAGTCTGTTTTTACTTCACTGATTGGCTGACGATTAGAAATGACTCTCAATCTGAATTAAAGTTTGATTAATTGCACAGCCCCATTTAAATGACACAATTTCCCGGCAAACAACTAAATATCTGGTTGTTATTGTGTAGAAAAACTGCAGTTTCGACCTGTACAAACATGTTCTGAAATGCATCGTATTCTTGTTTAAATTATAACTCTGCTCCGGGATTGTGATTCTGTAAGAGTGGCCTAATTTATTGTGTGAGGGGATTGATTTTTGAGCTTCTGCGTGCGAGTTTTAATTCACAACAATTCAATTTAACGATCTATTGTTTAACTGTTCTGACTTGGGCTGCACTATACTGTATATCGCATTCTGAGTTTGCACAATTTACCAGTCGCAAAGGCTGCAATCACTTATAGAATGTCGTACAAAGAATTAAATAGACCTTTTTATAGAAATAAATCTTCTTGTGTGATTCTTTTATTAGTTAATTAGTTCATATTTCAGTGTTCTCACAAATGGTGTTACTGTCAGAATTTTATTTTTTATTTCTTCCCACATTTTAAGGTGTTATGTGTAGTGTATCTTGCATATAAATAATAAAATATGTAGTTTAAACATGATTAATGCCTCTGTTTTGAGTGTTTTATAATATTCCCTTTAAGACGGCTATATTAGTTGTGGATTGCCTGAAGTTTGATGAGATATCGGATGCTGCCGGTGGATAATGAACTCACATAAGTCATTCCTCTGTGTTTTTACTGATTGGACTGATGTCGCTGCCAGAAAAGAATTGAACTTACTCTTTAATTATTACAAAACTGCACTTTCGAGTTTGGAGAGAAAAATGTGGCAACACGAGCCATTTTCAAATGTAGCTAATCTGTCTTTGGGGCCCCTTCCTGTTGGGGCCCGACACAATGCCCCCGAATTCACTTCACAACTATGTGCTTTTGCCCATAAGGAATTTCAATGGTTCATTTATGTTTTTGTTACAGAAAAGATTCACTGAAAACATTTTTTTATATATTTTCCACGAAAAGCATGAACACATGAGCTGTGTTTTGTTCTGAGTTTATGTTGTTATTGATTGTTGCTTCTTCAGTGTATGTTGAGGCATGTTTTATAAATAACAAGATAACATGTGTCAAATGTATAATTCTTTTGTCTGATTTCTTGGTGTGTGTTTTCTAAGCTGAGGTCCCGGGCTCAGGGACAGCCCGCGGTGCCACGGCTGGCGCCAGTCATTACGCTGTTAGGCCAAATCAGCTTCCTGTGTTTGGTTTGATGGATGCCATCATCTTCATGGATCTAAACCAGGTAAAGAGCGGCGCCTCACACATGCACACACTTAAAGCTCAGCCTCAGAGCCACTGGAGCAGCAGCAAAGGCCCACAGACTCCTGCAGGACCAGGGCAGGTCAGTCAGCACATGAACTATTACTGCTTTACAGGCAATGTACCTGAGATTGAACTCACACTCAACTATTGATCCCATCAGACCAAACTATGTCATGGACCACTCATTTCAATAATATTGTTACTAAAATGAGTAGAAATACTTCACTTTACTACTCTTTCTAATCCATACTTCTCTTTCTAATCCACGAGTTTACTTTCTAAACATGGAATCTGGCTGTACATATCCACGGTTTTATGGAAGAATATTCTGCTCATTACTTTGTGCATGAGATATTTGCTCAGCTGGATATTTTTTAGCAATTTACAATATATTTCAGCTCAGATACATAGTAAAAGCAGCTCTTAGTGTCAAAATGAGACCGCTGTGCATCTGCTGAAACCACATGCTTTACTGACAGAGGGTTGACTGTGGACCTCGCCATTAAAAAGACCCAAAGCTGATCATCGACAATTTGAAAAGTATGAATTGTGATTAATTGACCACCGTTCTGAATATTTTGCACCCTCGCTCACACAGGATTCTGAATGTAGTAGGCAGTGACTGGTGTGAAGTGTAACAATAGTGTAAGTGCGTTTGCAGCAGTTCACACCCTCAGCTCTTGTAGGAGAATATAAACACTACAGTCTACGAGAGCTCTGGCCTAAATGCATGTCCACTTGAGCCCTGAGTGTCAGTGTGTGTGTGTGTGTGTGTGTGTGTGTGCGGACGGCAGCTGGACTGTGTCTGACCCATGAGACATTCCTCCAGAGCAACATCTACTGCCACAGATAAGACTGGCACCTCAGCAGATACACAGCTACTACTACTACTGCAAAACTATTACTACTACTGCAAAACTACTACTTCAAAACTACTACTACTACTACTACTACTACTACTACTACTACTACCACTACTACTACTACTACTACTACTACTACTACTACTACTGCAACACACAAGGCTGACACACAACACTGCCAGAGATAAGACTGGCACCTCACAGCAGATACACAACTACTACTACACTACAACACAACTACAAATACTGCAACACACAAGGCTGACACAACTACTGCCACAGGTAAGACGGGCCCCTCGCAGCAGATACACAACTACTGCTACTACTACACAACTACTACTACAACAACAACAACAACAACAACAATAACAACAACAACAACTGCAACACACACATCTGACACACGACTACTACACTGTAAAAAGAAGAGTCAGATACACTGCACTGTAACACGTGAGTCAGACACACAATAACTACAACTGCAACACACACAAGTCTGACACACAACTACTACACTGTAAAAAGAAGAGTCAGATACACTACTACTACTAATACTGCTACACACACAAGGCTGACACACTGCAGAGCAACATTAAAATCTTACTCACAACTATTCATTCATTAATTTTCTACCAATTGTTCCCGTTTTGGGTCGCAGGTGACTGGAGCCTACCCCAGTGACTTTGGGCCTTGGGTGCACACTGGACAGGGGCCAGCACGTCACAGGGTTAACACTGCACAATAAAACAAGAGTCTGATATATACATATATACACACACACATATATACATATATATATATATACACAGTGGGGCTACTTAAAAATTCGGGACTTGCAAGGAGGCGCATGTGAGGAGCAGCGGCACTACTCCGAGCTCCTCCTGTGTGACTGAGCTATATATACAGTATATATAGCTCAGTCACACAGGAGGAGCTCGGAGCCTCCGCTTTTTAAGTGGGAGGAGGCCCCGGGGATGACCCAAGAAACACTGGAAGGACTATGTGAGGGAAGTCTGGGAGTCCCTGTTCAAAACTGCTGCCCCAGAGTCAAACATGATGTAAACGTCTAAAAATGGGGCTGGCAGATTTCATACATAATTAGACCTGGATATTTTGTTGTCTGCAGAGGACATAGCATACCTAAATAACTGACTTTTAATGTATTTAAGTCTTTTCTTCTAAATTGCAATTTCACTTTCAATGCGTGGTTTGAAAAAACCCTGCAACACGTCAGAAAAACTCCAAGCAAGGCCTAAATCAGTAATTTAATCTAAACTACACAAATTATACTCAAGCTATTTTTTGCAGTGTACCACAACTCCCCCCGCTGCCACACACAGCTGCATACTTGTGCTACTTGTACACACTTGCATATCTGTGGCTCACACTATGGGAACCAGACCAGAGTCCGGCCTCACTTCTTCCATCTCAGTGTGGGGCTTTAGGCGTCAGACTGACCTCACCATGGAAAGAGTCTGATAGTATCCTTATCCATTCAAACACGCACATGCTAATGCTATGAGCAAACCCCCGACGCAGGGACACGCTTTGACTGACATTTTCCAAAGCATTCTCAACTCGTGTGTCAGTGTCTAAAAGTGCATTGTGGAGGTCAAGAGTCCTCAGGCGTATTGACGCATGGGTTAAAGGTGCACTGTGTAACTTTTCAGGTGGAGGACCTGCCACGTGCGTCTCTCCCTGTTGTTTCGCTTGATAAGATTTCACAATATGGCATTTAATCTCATCCATCTTGTATTTTGATCGATTACACATGCTCAAGCATGCCTTGAAAGAAATGTCGCCTTTCCACAGATCTGACCTGTAATTAGGCCTTGTGGCGTCATCTTTTACTACTCAAGAAAGAATAACTGTCTGAAAGTAACATTTTATGTTATATTTTGGACATTTTAAATTGAAATATTGCCATAACTAACGACTTCATAAAAAAACGGATAGAAAAGGTCTGGATAGAAAATCAGTTTTCCACCAGCCTCTTTACGTTACGTCGTAAAGGGAAAAGAAGGGAAAACAATATGGTTAAAAGCTCCTAAAATTTGATTTTGCACATGTTATATAACATTAATATACATTATATATATATGTGTATGGTGTTTTCTGCCTCAGACATCTAGAGCTTCAGGACCACACAAAAGTCACAGAAGCTCAGGTTTAAAGATCAGGAGGAGCTGATTATCACCTTTTATCAGAGACGTCTGCACTGCCATCCATCACCACCGCTACATCCTCCTCCAGAGTGGCTACTGGTCAAACACTAGGGCAAAAATGAAACAAGAATCACACTAGTCCAGAGCACTACAATAGTGTTTTTGGACCTTATTGCATAAAACTACTTGGTTAAGCGTGACATGTGGGGTTTAAATTCACTTCGGACATAGATTCCCTGTTCAAAAGGGATCAAATGAGAAACATGTCTAAAAAAGTCTCTATTTTAACTTTGCAACAGCAGTATATTATAATCACAGTATGTTACCTTTAGTAAATGAAAAGAAAAAGATTTTACCCTTGCTGTATTTTTAAAGTCCTTTAAAATCCATCTTAGTTGAAACAGCACATTTTTCCAACCTCTCCATTAAATACCCACTTTCTAATTCAAATGCATTTAAAACATTCTTCCCAACTATTGACAATGGACCATTTTCTTGTAAAATGTCTACTTTGGAAACACTACTTCATTGATAACTTGGCCACACTCTCCTTTATAATTACAGTTTTGAGTTATATCCCAGTAGCAGAGTTAGAGTCATTCGACACAAGCCCCTGTTTAACAATCCGTCTTTAGGATATTGCTACTTTAAAACTTATAGGATTTAGCCTTGAAATCCAGTCCACTTTACATTTTTAATAACACATGATGTATGCACCCGGGAGAGTGGCTTAAGTGGCCTTTTTACGACTTTCTTTCACTTTTCCAGGAGGTTTTTTGCACTGCTGACGTTACGGTGCTAGAGTCTTTCGATGCCCCACTGTGATTGAAATTGTGTTTTTGTCAGAGTAGGGCAACAATAAAATATACTTACTTTTAAAAGAAATTGTACTTCTCAATTGTTTGTTACGTTTCACTGTGACTGTAGGCTTACAGGTGACAAAAGCTGTATGTGACAATAATAAATCATTTGAAACATTAACTCCAAATCATAACTCTTATGTCACAAAACTGGGAAATTTGAAACTGTGTTTTCTGAGGCACGGAGGGAGAGGACTTACGAAACAGGATTAATCAAACAAGCACGAATGAATCTAAATACAACTCCAGGTGTGTTTTAGATGAGGGAACAATGTTAGAACATGGTTAAAAAGTCCAAAATGCCCTTGTCCTTAAAGTAACAACACTCACTTGAGTACACTTTTTGAGTACACTGTCTATGCAATTAATATATATTTACTCTTTGCACTAAAAGCTAGGGGATCCAAATATATTTTTCATAAATATTTACCCCAAAGAGAATCTTGTAAAAGCTGCATTGTGTGACAAAATCTCAGACCACTGTGTCCATGGTTGACTGATTGGTCGTCATAAAACCGAGTGAAAATATTTTGAACAGTTATTTGCGCGTTTCATTTGCCTTGCCTCAGAATTATACTTTAAATATACAATGAATGAACTAATATTAATCATAAGTGGAAACTAGGGCTGGGGATTTAATCAAAAGATCAACAGATTGAGATCGAGTCATGTGAAATCGTCAATTATTTGGGAGGGGGTTTTAAATGGAGAGGTCCACAGTCGATCCTCTGTCAGTAAAAACATGTGGTTTTGAACAGAGGTCAGACTTTGGAGGAGGACATTTGTATATTATTTGTGTTAAATGGCACAGATTAAAAGTCTGTATAGTTTATGTTCATGAAATCATTACCAAAAGCCATTTTTACAGACTTTTTTGGAAAAGACCAAATTAAATAGAACTGAAAATTACTCAATCGCCCAGCCCTAGGGGAACTATTGATCTTTGAACAGCTCAAGAGCTAAGGTAAGCGGCATTAGCGACTTAAACCTTGAGTCCTTTGAGTTTTATTTGAAAAAAGAATGGTGTATTAGTAAGAGGCTCTTGTATCTGCTTTCTTTCAGCCGTGTTGTGCTGTTTCACTGATCTGCGTTTATTCTCGCAATACCTTGTTGTCTAACCATCCAGCGAACACATAAACTAACGTAAGCATCGGCTGTCGACCGCGAAGGGCTCTAACTAATGGTTAAAGAAAATTGTGATAACGTGCATCCCTATTTGAAAATAAGTACATTTTCCAATACTTACCTTCCTCTGGTTCTTGTCCACTAGATGCAGAATGGTGGTTCGGGTTGAACTTGGCTTATTAGATGCCAGCTGCATTGTGTAATGGAGGGAAACTGGCATTTGGACAAATACACACTTAGATCGAGGGTTTTAATGCTACTAATCTACCCCTTTACCTAAGCTATTTTACTTTGGCTCAACAGCTGGACCTTGCAAGAAATATATCACCCCAAAGAAAGTGTAAATATTAGATTATGCGCAAATAAATCTGTTCATATTTAGACCAATGTCATTCATAACTCACTCACTATTCATAAAACTATTTGACATTTTAACCCTAATCCATCCAAAACAAAAAACAGTTTCTGAACCCTTAGGAGTAGTAATAAATGACAGGGCTCGAAGTGTAGTTGGTACCACAATTGAAACTAGGGCCGCAAAGATGATTTTAGAAGTCGACTAGTCAAACGATTATTTCTATTACACATTTAAATACATTTTCACCCAAACAAAGGTTAAAATGACTGAAGTGACGAAAGCTTCAGGATAAAGAATATTTAGTAATAAAGTCTATTAACAACGCTTTTGTTTGACATTTTGATTTAATAATGACTCTGTCGTTGTTATAAAAAGCTTGTTTTACATGTGTTTTAGAGTCTGTATAGTCCAGATAACGATTATATTTATCAAACTACAATACAATTATTTTTGCAGCCCTAATAAGAACAATGGAAAAATCCGATTTCATTGAGGAATGTCGCGATCATTTGGTTAATCGATAATCAGTAAACAGGTCAATATAATCATAAGAGCCACTAATAAAGGGTGAGAATTATAGAAGCAGAATCAAGCCATTTCAATTCCAAATTCCCCAAAAAGTTAAATACAAACTGCTTTTTATCTGACTGTTTATACCACATTAAGTTTACTTCTAGATTGAGAAGGTTTATTTCATAACGCTCTATGAGTTATGAAAAAAAAAAATTCTTCTCACAATAATCACTAAACAAGAAATGACGAATTACTCTGTCTAAACTCATTAATTGGTTTGCGCTTTGTTTTTAGTAATTCTAATCAGTCTTGGTTGATTTAGGTTTAGCGTGACCCTTTAGTCATCCATCTTCTTCTCTCAGACAGATCCAGACCGGCGCCAGAGAAACAGGTTTCAAATTCTAATCAAATGTTTCAATGTTGTAACAAGAGTCAACCTAATAGCATGGAACATAATTTGGGTTTTATATGGAAAAGTATAGCCTACAGCCACATCTGACATAAGCCTTGGTTAGTACACAATCACGAGCCCCCAGGCATCACACTCACTGTGGTCGCCCACTGCTCCTGACAAGTTGCACCGAACACAATAATACTATTGATATTGGCAAATATCACCCAAAACATCAGAATCCCATTCAGAAAGGAGTTTATTGCCATTGTCAATTAACAGAATTCACAAACTAGGAACTTGCTTTGGCATTAAGGTGCAACATACAACAATGAATAATAATAGCAGCAAAATATATCAAAAAGGGCATGCGACGTATATTGTTATTATCAAGCTTCTCTCACATAATCACATTACCTGCTCCAACCAGTCTATGTGTTTGGGGAAATCCAAAATAAGCCAAATAAGCCAAGATGTTTCTTTTATCCATCTTCTTACATTATTCCCTCATCAAAAACATACTTAATTTAGCTTCATTCACACTAGAATGGTGAATCCTGGTTAGTAAGTCTCTCCCCTCCGAGCGTCAAAAACACTCTCCTTGGTAACTGTCATTTTCTCGATCTGTGACGTGGCTCTGAGAATCTTCTCTGCTGCTTTTTAAGTAAATAAATCATCTCCAGACTCGTTCTGAGCATTTCACCTGTCTAATCAAGATCAGTACAACTTTATGCTGAGACCCGGAAGTGAGAGACCAGCTTGAAACAAGCGTTGAAATGTTGATCTTAAACTGTGTGTAATTCCCTATGCAGCCAGCAGATGAAGCCAAAACTCAGCTAGTCCCACGGCAAACATGAGAGATACAAATGTAATTGTGTTTGTTATAAACCTTTTATTTCTTCTTATTCTAAAACATGGGATGAACTAAAAGTACTCAAGAGCATGTTTAAAGGCTGATAACAACACAAATAATGCATCATATTTGTCCAACATCTACAGAACAATACAAAACCTTTCTGAGGTAAAGATGTCAACACATTCATTCAGACTCAAGAGTTTGCATTCATGTGGTATCACAACATTTCATCAGCCAATAATATTTACCACAGATAGTGGGCAGCTAAATTGAATCTTGGGTTTCTCCTGGCCACTGGTTTTGGGTTGATGGGGGACCATTAACCCAAAACATGCACAATAGAAGGTCAAAATCTTCGCTACGCTAGCCCTAACCATTAGCTTAGCACAAAGATCTAGAGTTTGTTCCCCTAGTGCTGCACCTCAGTGACCAATGCTCCCGAGGAGATGTCCCAGTGGAATTGAAAGGTGGGTCAAATGCAGAGGACAAATTCAGATTTTTTTTTGTAATACAATGAATTCTTAGGTCTAGTCATTAAGAAAAATCATCAAGTTCAACATTTGTGAATACTCCTTTCAGACATTTCATTGCAAAGTCCAATGTAATCAATGGGAAAAGTGGCTCTTGCCCACCATCTGATCTGTGTTGGGTAGCGTTACTTTTAAAAGTAACTCGTTACGTTACCTAAAAACTAATGCATTACGTTACTGCGCTACTTTGTAATAAAAGTAACGCGTTAAGAGTACTTTTGCGTTACCAATAATTAACTTTATTGTATAAACTATATCGTTTGCCGACAATCCCTTTATGTTGCTGAAACATTAACATAATCATTAAAATATCAAATAAACATGCAAAGTAAATGCGTTTGACTGAGCTTTTATTTATCATTTATGTTGACAGATAATCACAATACAATGCTATACAATAAGCACATGTAGGCCTGTCCTCAAGCAATAAAAAACATCACTAAAACATGATTGGATTAGCAAGAGCACCGACGCACAACAACAGAACGCACTTGTTTTAGCACAGCATTTTATTTAAATAAAACTCACCACATCGCTGTTACCCTACATTTACTCCTCAGCTACAAAACAAGTTTTTCAAAATGTGCATCTGAAAGTTTATTTCTCTTTGGCGTGAGAACAAGACTCCCTAGTTCTCACAACACTCCAAAACCAGTGTTTGGTGCTGCGGCTCTCTCTCCACTCTGCGGCTCGGAAAACAAACCTGGCTCTGGGACTGTAGTGTGAGAGCTAACCAAAACTAACGCGTTATTGATTTGAAAAAGAAACTAGTACTAGATTAGATGTGTGCACAAAACTAACGCATTACGTTCCTCGTTACTCTAAAAAAGTAATTTGAGTGCTTATAGCCTTACCAGCTAACGCCTTACCCCCAACTCTGGTTATGACAGAGTTGGGGGTATGACAAATTTCAGAATGTGAGTCCAACCTATTGTGACTCGACTTGATTTATTTGTACTTAAAATACATCATTTTCCCGGGAACACCTTAGAAGAGGGGACAATGTTGTTGTGTTGTCCCATTGTATCAACAGTACAGTTTTCACACTCGCCGCCCACAATGACACGGTGCCGAGTTGACTGTTTCTCTCCTAAATTGGTCCACAGAATGACATCAACGAATTTATTCACTTTAAAGTGTTTTATTGCTGAAAAATAAAGCATGCATTCTTTCCTGTGAGTTTCCGGCCGCTCCACAAATTCAACCTGTGACTTGTCCTGACATCTGCTTGTGTCCATGGAGATGGACAACTTTAAAGCAGAACTAAGTATTTTAAGAAATGGAGCTCCCCCTGCAGCGCTCTTGTGAAAATACACTGTCAGAGAACAGACACTAAAGCATATTTTCTTTCTTTATTTTTTAAATCAAATTAAGACAATATAATTACATACAAAAACTGGTAACACTGCCAAATTAAAAAAAGAGCGAAGGCTTCTCTGGAGAGTTGTCTTCGGGTCGATGTAGGCAATGAGGCAAGGCTGGTTTCTGCTCAGAAGGCGCAGCAGAAGGCGACACTTCAAAAACCCAGAAAATACATATTCAACCATCACAGCATAAGGTAAACATTTTACATAATACTGCCATACAGTGGAACATTCAAAGCAAAGTAATAATATCTCCATAGAGAGAAGCAGATAGCCCACCCTCTTCCAGAATTTTATTTATTTAGTCTGGGTCCACAAAAGTCAAGGGTAATAACCAATAACTATTCTTCCTGGGGTCCAGAAAAGGTACAGACTGTTTTGCTTATTTATACGTTCTTAAATGTAGTGCTTGATATACTATACCCCAAATAAACCCACAAACATTAAAAAAAAAAGTGTTTTGTGGCCTGGACGTTAATACAAAATTCCTATTAAAATGACAAACACAGACCAAAAGCATTGCCCTAAATCCCATTTCTACCCAGTTTTAAAGCTTCATTAGCACGAGATAACGACTTTATCTGGGGAATGCAGGTCTGCGTAAACAACAGACAAATAGAGCGGAGTCGTAGAGGGACATCCAGTGGAGCAGAGCTTGCCAGACGCCGCGTTGACAATATCCAGGCGCAGTTCTGGTCCGTACTTAATTCATTTAGACTCCACCACAGGCCTATATGCATGTGAGGCGGCTGTGTGCGTGTCCCCATGTTGTGTTTGCAAGCTGGAGCTCCATTGGCCTCTGGGGCTACGACACGACGTCTCCGGACCAAGAAACGAAAGGTTAACTGAATTTGGCCACGATGTAATTTATGCATCCTGGGTACATTTGTGCATTGTGGATGTGTGTGTGTGTGTGTTAAGCACTGTATTGGGAGAAAACCAGGGCTTACATCGGCTGTGTGTTATGAGCTTGAATGAGGCCATAAGCAAATCTGTCAAATGCTAAATTGAGTAAATATAGACTCAAAGTAACTAGGTGAATGAAACATAGGAAATGTTTAGTTTGATTCAACAGGAAACACATTTAAAATTTTAATTGTGTTCTCGAGATATCACAAAAAGCTCATATAGTTTCAATTTGAGGTGGAGGGCAGTTTAAAAATGCTATATTTGACATTAATTACTTGGCATATTCATATGAAACAAAAACTAGTACAAAGTTCAATGTCTATCAGCACTAAAGAAAAGTAATTCAGTAGAAGCATTAAACAACTAAATAAATATAGCCTAGTTCACTTGTAGAGACAGTCATTGAAAAACCATGATGAGTTTCAGTTTGGAGATTTCAATAATAAGTTATACTTTTATAAGACTTGATCTAAAATATTAAAATCTAATTCTATATTCTATTCTCAGTTGGTTGCTGAGACGAGGTTTACTTAGTCTGAGTTTTGTCCTAGTTTAAAGATAGATTTCCCCCCCTTAAAATATGCTAAAATACCAAACGGCAACTTACGGTTATGTTAGTAGACGACTAGTCAGCAATTATTCTTTCGATTAGTCGACTAATCAAACTATTTATTTCTATGGACATTTTAAACACATAAACCAAATAAAGGTTTAACTGAAAGCTTCTGGATAGATAGTATTTACAAATGAAAGGTTGAGTTGCAGGAAGCAGGAGGCAGAGGGGAAGAGCAGTGAGGAGATGGATGTAGTAAACCTGGACATGAAGTTTGTCGTGTGAGAAGATGCAGAGGAGAGCAGGTGATTTCATGTAACTAACAAGACAACATCTCAGGGGAAAGCTGTGCCCACCCAGAGTAATGGTCAGTCTATTGTACTGAAGAAGGCTGAAATGAGAATTACAGTGGTGAGACTAAACAACCTCTGCACAAAAAACTGTCACATCAGAAGGCACTCAAATTCTGAATTGCAGTGAGGTGCAAGTTTTAGGCTAGAAGAAAGGATGGTTCAAAAGAGGAGTGAAGGAGGCATTTTTGGGGAAAAAGAGAATCTCTCTTTAAACAGAAATGGTGGATTCATGTATAATTTGACGACTGTTTACCGCTGTGTCCTTTCATCTTGGTCAAGAGTGAACAAGCCAGTCAAATGCTACTCACTTAACAGTGGTGAAGAAAAGGCAGTAAGTTTACAATCGGATTGTAATGTCTGAGAACAGGTCTAACAGGTAAAGGCAGGTTAGTTTCAGGCAAAATGCTCAATTTGTTGTTAATGTAAACAAATGTTAACTCCAAAGGAAACATGTCTTAAAGCAAGTATAAAGTCAAGCAAAGCACTTCTTAGATTCTTAGATTGAAAATGACTTTTTGAATGTCCAGATGACAATTTCTATTATGGATGACGCCTGGATGAATGAGGGTTTACACCAAGAATCATATTCTCCACCATTGTGTACTTCCGCTCAGACACAATCATCAAATACAGTTTATTGTGTGCCAGAGAAAATGAAATACTTTAGTGGCATGTGATTTATTGCACGTCCAGTTCAGGTAAGTACCCCATTAAACCCCACCACAGCTCCTAACCTGCCTCCAGTACCTTTACCCTTATGTTGTCTGTGTGTGTGTGTGTGTGTAACTACAGTGGCCTCTCTCGTGACTCAATGTGAAATCTATGCATGTCTCAAACAAACGACTTCAAACAGAAACATAAACGCACAACTCCCAATTCTCATCGTGTTCCCAGTGCATGCATTTAAAAGTTTACTAAAGCAAGTCATTAACACAGAACTTTTCCCGGAGTTTCACATAAAAAAAGCCACACATGTTCGATCCAAAACCCCACAACTACTATAATAAAAGATTTCATTTGACTACCTTCATCCTGTCAGTGGGACGTGGGAGAGTAACCAAAGACAAAAAGTAACTGATGGTTTAAAAAGAATCTCATCTGAACCGGGCAGGCCGTCATGTCAGAGAGCTCTTTTGGATGCTTTGCAAGCTGGTCTTAGTCTTATATGATCTGGCAAACCAAGTCTGGCAAGTTTTTTGATTGGAAATTCAACACAGAACTAAATGTAAATATAAAAACAACACCTGCTGACATGTTGGTTCTAGTTGCTACGGATGAAAACGACAAAGGAAACATGCCTTGAAGGACACATACTATTATTAATATTATCTTTGTTGTTGTTGTTGCTTTTAACCATGTTATAACATTATATCCTCATCAAAAACATACCTGGAGTTGTATTTAGCTTCATTCACGCTTGTTTTATTAATTCTGTTACTAGGTCCTCCTCCTCTCAGCTTCAGAAAAAAACTTGGTTAAAAATTTTACAGAATTCTGACGTCAAAGGTAGAATCCGGCAGTCTTGTGTTTTCAAGTTAAAAAATTCATCTCCAGACTCGTTCTGCTCATTTCTGCCTCAAATCACATTCATTAGCATGTCAGGGCAAGCTATTTTTTGTTTATTTCCCTCCTGCTGAGGGAACGCCTGACTATTAGAAAGTCATGTATGATTCAGTAGATTCATGAGATGCCGAATAAGAAGCCCAAAACGATGGCGGCAGTGGTTCAGTGGCTGAACACTGTGATTCTGCTCTGACACTTGACCCACCAGAGCAGCTGAGCCAGAAGCAGCTCCACCAGGTGCACCAAAAAGTCTACTTCATGAATGTGGCCGTATGCATGTGATTCTTATTATTAACATGGCTAGAGGTCTACCAACAGAATTGTCATTTTTTTATACATACATAGATTTGATTGATTGATTGACACTCTTAACAAAATAAAATGAAAGTACGGTGTGTAAAAACAATTATTTCTATTGCACATTGAGACTTTTAAAATACACTATCAACCAAATAAAGATTGTTATATTGATTGCTGAAGATTTCTAGATAGAGCATATTTACAAATAAAGTGTATTATTGATTAAAATCTGAAATTATGTATAATTTTTTGACTTTTTTTTTTTGGACAAGGCCGTTGCCTTTTTTTAAAAAAAAAGGTCTTTTTGTATGTGTATTTAGAGCCCCACTGTGAAGTCACGTGTACCCACCTCTGCTCCTCCTGCTCGTGCTTTTCCTCTTTCCCTCTTTGTTGAATGAAGATGAGGCTTTACAGGAACGGCTGTATCGTTTCACGGAGGCAGCGTTGGTGCAGGAAATGTGACTCTGCGAGAGAGAGAAGAGGAAGGTAAACTTCAAGTCATGGAGATATGACTTGATTCAGACGTGTATTGTCTTTGGCCCTTTAAACTCGGATGCACCCTCAGTCAGTTTGGTCTGATATCTGACACACATTTATAACATTTATGACTAAAAACATTTAAGTGAAAAACAATTGTGTCTAGAAATGTGCCTAATAGACACTTTGAAATGTTTTGTCATCAAAATGTTTAAAATTCTAGAATAGGAGGTAAAGTTAAGTAGACCATTCAATTACTAACAGACAGTTTCTCCAGAGAAAAAGGAATAACAGAACATTTTCTTCACAAAAAGTATAATTTATAGTAATATATCTGTAGATAAAAGGAAATACTATTGAGGGATCAACATATCTGTGAGTATTTTTCAAGTAAAATATAAACATTTTCCTGCATCAAAAATGCTCCTTAATCAAATCCCATAAAACACAATTGTAAATGTGTTTATATCACTCACATGTGCCAGTGGTTTTACTTTGTCAAACCCACTTTGATTTTTCATATTTTGAAATATTCTGAGGTGAATTCCAGTTTTTGCATTGAAATTACATCATGTTCACTTAATTTTTACCTCTATTGTGTTAGTTTAGAATTCAGTTTAAAGGCTGCAGTAGGAATAAAGTCACATTTAGCAATCGTCTTCATCTTCTTATCCCAATTTTACAGATAATTATCTATTATTCATTGATTAACTCGAAATATGCAGGACATTAACCATTCAGCCCAGCAGTGCAGAGGTGTTTTGTGGTATTCTGCCCCCTACTGGCTTATAATTAACAAGCGCACCGCATTGACCTGGAATCTAATGGTTTCTCCATCTCTGCACTCCAGGCCTCCTTCATGAACAGCGACATCCTCCTCTTCTCTTTGAGCGCTGTAGGAGCAGATACCAAGGCCTTTCATGTACGACCAGAACATTTCAAATATTACACTGGAAATGAATGCCACAGACGGTTTGTGAAATAAGGATTTATGCTTTAATCACTGTTGGGAAGTACCAGAAACTTAATGCATGTAGAGGTGGGCAATATATCGAAATTTAGATAATGACGGGAATGTGGTTTTGAAGGTATACAAAATTTGAATATTGAGAGTATCTTTTAATGTTAAAAATGCAACAAAAAGAGCTGATTAAAAATAATAATGAAACAAACTGATGTTGTAAACGTTAAAATAAGAATATAAGGTAATAGTTCTGCACATTTGTGATTTATTTGACAGACATTTCACATTTGTCTGGTATTTAGGCCTAAACTAAAATGTTTAAAGACATTTCTGTTGGATTGATATAATATCTCCAAAAAATATTGCGATATTCATTTTGTTAAATACACACACATATATATATATATATATATATATATATATATATATATATATATATATATATATATATATATATATATATATATATATATATATATATATATATGCACATCCCTAAATACATAGAATTTAAATAGAATTTAATCACGCAATTTGCCCTTCAAATTGTACGTTATTGTTTGTGAAGTTTACTTCTCTAATCATTGATAATTAAATGCATAACAAACAGATAATTAAATGCATAACAAACAGTGAAACAAACAGGAAACTATTATAATATAATACTATAATATAAAAACAACTCTAATATTCAAAGTGTTCAGAATGCAGTTCTCTGAACCGTGTAACAGAATACGTCACAAACTACATTTTATAGCAGTCCTTGGCCCCAAGTGTGTGCACACACTGGTGTGTGAATGTGTGTGAATGGGTGAATGGTTCCTCGATGTAAAGTGTTTTGAATGCTTTGAAGGTGCAATATAAATTCTGAACATGTAATCATGGAGTAAAATGCAATTCTACATAATTAAGTGTGAGATTTATGCATTAGAATATAAGATCCACCATATAGATTTGTGTAAATATTAAACTATAAAGCTGCACGATTCATAGACTAATCGTGACTAGTCGACAATAAAAGTTAATCATAGTCGTACTTTGATATTCTTAATCGTTATCTGGACTAATGAGACTCTAAAACACAAGATAATAACAAAGACAGTTGCGTTATTAATACAAAAAAATGTATCATACATTTCTGATTTTCCTTCAGTAGTACAGTAAAGTCTGTAAATATCATCTATGTAGAATCCTTCAAACACACATTTATTTGTTTAAAAAATTATTAAAGCTAATCAAGAAAATAATTGCTGACTAGTTTCAGCCCTACACTGTAGTAACTTGTCAAAGCAAAACACACAACTTGATCATAAATACACATAAAAATGAGAGTTTTTCCTCTAAAAGTGACCAACAACACGTGATTTTCCTACAGATCTTGAACTCCTTCCAGCTCAAAAACCAAAGTGTAAACTTCTCCAACTACTTCTGCATCTCTGTGCGATCGTGTGTACACAGCTATGTCAGTGCGAGTGTGTGTGTGTGTGTGTCTGTGTGTGTGCGTCCAAGTGCGCGCTCGCGTCTGTGTGATCAGGAATTCATTAGTGCAGAGGAAGCTCGGTGCCTGAGTCTGCTTTCTGTCAGTTTGCGGCGCGGCCATTTTTTCCCAAGGCCAAGAGGATATCCCTTTACGCACTCGCCAATGCGCACGATACACACATGCACACACAGAGACACACACAAACACAAAACATGAATGATACAAAGAGCAGGGAAAGTGAAAAGAGCGCTCTGAAACAAGGGAAAGCATGAAGACCGGGGCTTGAGCCAACACTGGGACAGAAGTGTAAATATTGTTCAGGATAAACCTCGGATGACAGTGTGGTTTTTAAACTGTGGGCTTTTCTGGTTACTATTTACAATAATTTACTCTCTTTTTCTGTATTTAACTCTGGTTATAGACTATTTCAAGCCATAATCAGGGCTGCAGTCGACTAAAGAAATTCCAGGTTGACTTTTTTTGCGCATCGAATATCCGCCTGAAAGGGGGCGACGCGTTGTGCAGGCGAAATCCCTCAAAACTCTATACATTTGAGCCAAACTGCACACACGACAAGGGATCTAACAATGACCGCAATATCGTGATATCGTATCGTCAAGTCTCAAAATTTATATCGTGGTCTGTCACCATATATCGAATGATAAGCTCCTTTGTTTATTGCTTTGTTGCAGCGACGACTAAAGAAACAGTGGGAACTATGTAGACCATGATACTTTCAGTGCAGAGAAATGAAGAAATAACAGTATTTATGCACTTATACATACTTAATTCTTTGGAACATGACAGTGATGATTCGCACAAAGGCTTGTCAAGGCGATTTTAAAAGGAAAACGCTACATTTCTACAATTCTGTTCTGCCTCTCCACATTATAAATATCGCACAGTGAAATGGATATCGTGACAATATCACGGGAAGTTCACGGGAAAACAACAGAGAAGTGCGATATCCATAAACTCTCAGGAGAATAAACTCTCAATTTACTACAGAAACTCCAGCTGCTCTCTCCTTACCTTCTCCTTACTGCTAAATCTTCATAATCCCAATAAAATATTTAGTTGACTCAACTCTCACACCGATTTAGCCCTAAGGATAATATCATATTCAGTTCCTCACTTTTAGGAATTGGATTAAAAATGTTAGGTCCACATGCTTTTGATCCAAAATAAATAAAATAAAAACATGCTGCAATCAGAAAGAATGTCAGGCAAGGATAAGCTAAAAGTGTCTGCATTACTTTTGGTTTAGCTCTGTTTTTGTCCCACTTTTGTCCCACTTTTGTCCCGCTTTTGTCCCGCTTTTGTCCCGCTTTTGTCTTGCTTTAGACCCGCTTTAGACCCACTTTAGACTTGCTTTAGACCTGCTTTAGACCTGCTTTAGACCTGCTTTAGTCCTGCTTTAGTCCTGCTTTAGTAAGGTAATATTTTTAACGTACAATTTAACACCACTTTTCTAAACGTATATAATGAAAACAATCTGAAATATAATCAACTACTAATCAAATCATGGTTCCTATTTTAGAACCATGTACGCACAATATTTAAGACCACAATGTGACACTTATATTCATCCAAACGACGTATTACACACACACAATTACACATGTGCGTTTCAGGATATATATATATATATAAATGCAGTAGTTGAGAATAAACAAACTTTTACGAGTGGAAAGAAGTTACTCCAACTACTTCAGATTGATTTATTTTAAAGCAATAACATGCAACATTTGTACGAGTCTGAATTTGTGCTTTACAAACCTGAAACTCAATGCAAGCTATAAGAAATAAATATAAGGAATGTAGAGCTTGGTCTGAGAGGAAATTGGACTGTTACTTTTTATTTTATGTCTTAAAATCATTCAGGGGAAAAAGGCGACCATCATTAAATACGCAATTGCAAACTTGTACGATGGTTTTCACAGATTTTAGGCTTTGTTTTTTATCACGCAAATGGATTTTTTGTAATCTATATGTGCCGTTTGCAAGTTTAAATGGATACCGACCATTTCCGGACCTTAATATAATCAATATTAGCATTCATTTGAATTAATATTTACTTTGTTCTAAACTACTCACTGAGTGCCTTCGATTCAGCTGGATTGTTGTAAAAGCAATAAAAACGAATGCATTGACAACATATTTTCCCGTGTTGAATGAAATAAACCCGATGCAGCGTGTTGCTAATTGCAGAAGCAGACTAGGCCGTAACATTTGCTCATAAATCCATCAGGACACTGGCAAAGCGCTCCGTGATTCGCGCGTGGGAGGAAAATAATCCTTTTAGCTTCAGATCGCTCCTGTCTGGATCTCGCTCGAGTTCACTGAAGGCTAAAACACAGACACGAGTCGAGTGCATTCCATCAGAGGATTACTCAGGCACAACATTACGTAAAAATATGAGCAGTGATGGAAGAAGTTTGCATTTCTAACTCAGCGCAAGAAGGTCCCACGTTCGATCTGTGAGTAGCAGGCAAGAGATGGAAACATGACTGCAAAAAGAGCTGGTTAAAAAGAAAAAAAAAAAAAAGTTCGAATTGATTAATTGAAATAATCGTCGAATAATCCTTAACTTGTCTATACAGTGGTTACAAAACAAGCCGTGAGCTGAGAAAATATGTTTTATGACTCAAATTGAGCAGTAATTGCCTGAAAATGACGTGGAAAATGTGTAAATTTAGTGTATTTGATGAAAACACTCCATAAATGTGCTCCACCAGGATCCTCAGCTTCACTTCACAGGTTAATCTGGATCAAATTTAGCACAAATCTAAAAATCCATAGAAGAAGCTTCATAGTAGGAGAGGGCGATAATGCAAAAAATCTATATCATGATTGGAGTAAGATCACGATATCGATTTGATCATAATTCACTTTTTTCTATTGCCTATTCACGCGTTTCAGTCACGTAACTTATTTGTTGTCACATGTTGTCGACGTCACAACATCCGATCAACAACGATCCTTATCTACAGCGGCGAGTCGCTGACACATAGCCCTCGTGCTATCTTCAGGTCCGGATGACCCACAGGCGTCTGTAGTAGAACGCCTGCCCCCTCCTTCCACATGACATTTTTTAAATTTTCTGTGTGTGTTTATTCTTGGTGTTTTATCTTTAAAACATAATGGTAAAAAAAAAGAAAATGTGTTTTTAACCCGCTCTCTATTTTTAAGGGTAGCACAAGGTTAAAAGCAGAGACAAACTTGCCACAACAAACTTATGTGGACATTTCCATCTGCTCTTCCTCGTCCACAAGCCCTCTGCCCCGGACAAGCCCTCAAAGCTTTCAAGAGCACGGACTTTGTGTCTGATCCTAAAAACCCGGACAGTAGGAAATTAGGCTTGTTAAACTGTCTGCAAGTAGGCTAACGTTTATTAGCATAGCCACGCAATAATATGTAAACTAGCATTAGCAAGCTGCTAACGACCTGAAACAAACAGCTCAGCCTCAGTCTGGAGTGATTTCTGTAAGTCCACTGGTCCCTCCTGACCACTGTAATACATTTCTGGACAAACAGGGTCTTTGGAGATGTTACAGAAGAGGAATCCTTTGTTTTGAGACTTTTATTTGGTTTTAGTCCTCAAGATGGCAGTAGCAACGAGCGTGTCACGTCATTTCAGACCCATGAATAATTTGCTGGGTTTGAAAGTTCACACTTCACTGTGATTGGTTAACTTCAGCTGTCACTCCCTTAGAGCATCACAAAGGCTAAACAATGGCAGAAGAGGGTGAGAAAATGTGTCTGTTTGAATGGACGGCTGCGTGAAATAGTGACTCACGATATAGAAACATAGCAAATTGCCACAGGGATATTCACAAGGTCACAATTCGATTTTATCACCGTATCGATGGCCCAGTCTTACATCAAAGGTTTCATCTGGACAACATTTTAAAAATCAAGATGTTTTGACTCCCATTCAAAAGTCATTCTCAAACATTGCCCAGATGACCGCCTCTGAAGCTATCGAGTTATTCATTCTCGTCAATGTCACCCACTCCTACTTGATACTCAAAACTGATTTCAATACCACAACGAGAATTCAAAACACTGTATAATACAATGTGACTATAGAACAGGTATTGATTCTTATATAGATCAAGATCAGTCCAACTATTCCGGTTCAAATCTAAATTATTACAAAAACTGTAAAGATTGACTCTAAAGTGTGTTTAATTTTTCATTAAATGGAAAAGTTGTACCGTTCTTTTTGCAGAGTGCGCTTTAGGGCTGCAACAAGTTCATCGATGAATCACTACTCACCGATTATTGAGATAATTGTCAACTAATTTAGGAATGGAATAATCGTTATCTGGACAATAAACAAGACAACATGCCGTGTGTGAGAGAAGATGTTTTATCACTCGTACGAAGCAGGAATTACACAAAATGGCACACGACACGAGTACTTTTAGCGTTTTTGATACTCGACGTCAAGCAGCGTGATATTTACAGGCATTTTACATTCTACACAACTATCGCTAGACTAATCGATTAGCGAAATGATCGTTAGTTGCAGCTTTAGCACGTTTTGTTTCTGTGAGATACACCGAAACTGAAATTTGAATTTGAATAATTGTGATTTAAATAGCTGTAGTCGTTATTTTTCCCATGAACCGAGCAGCCCCACTTTTATCTTGTATTGACTGGATTTAAAATGTCCAGTTTTCAATGCTACGCTGCACATTCAAGACCGTTTCGAAAGCTGATCTTTTTACTTCAACGTGAGTAATAGTATTCTGAAGTAGCAGCGCTCCACTGTAGTTTCTGGCTCTTCTCTTCACCTCTGCTGTTTGCCCAGCCACACCATGAAACCCAAGTGATCCTGGTCTGGACTTTTTTATTGCCGCTACAGTAAGTGTGGCTCATAACTCATGTTTGTGTACACACTCACGCGGCGCGAGGATCCCGGGCGCTGTCCGCCGCCGCGTCTGCGTTCTGAAAAGCAGAGCGTGCCGTCGCTGCTCTGACAGTCTTCATGTGGGACGGAGTGCGGCCGGCTGCTCCCTTCGAGGACCTCTGGGGGCGAAAAAGGCAAGGCCGCCTCCCCGAAAATGGACTCCCAAGTAAGTGAAACAGCCTGGGTTTGTGCGGGAGCTGTAAGCAGATGCAAAATATCAAAACTGATGCGCTTTTTTGGGGGATTTTAAATGTAATAGTTTTATTATTGTGACTAGGAATTTCAAGATTATTAGGTTCATCGTCACAATATAATAGTAAAGACTAAAAAGAATTATAATCATGACACTTTTAGAAGAATAACTATGTTGTTTAAAACATATATACATCTATTTATAGGAAAGTGAACATTTTTGAACTAAATTAGGTATTTTTTGTGAAATGTGATGATTTTAGCAGCAAAATGAAGTCCGTTCTGCTCACTTTCTCCTCAAAAAAGTAAATTTGAATGTAAAGTGCTTTTTATTTATTTATTTAGCTGTTTATGTCAAATTGATGGTTCAGAAAGTTTGATCAGATAAAGCAGGTCACATATTGAGGAGCCGTAATGTGTTAAGAAGACAATTTTGGATTTTATTGTTGTTTCGGTCGTTAATAACCACAATAATCATTACACTAACATTTTGAATCATGATGTCCCTAATTGTGAAAAGGAAATATCAGGATATGACGACACATAAAAAAACAAAAGTTAATTTTTCTTTCTTTCATTCTGATTGGTAACTGTTCCAATAGTATGCAAACAGCTTTATAAAATCAAGCTTTCTGAATGCAAAAGTAAATACTATTATTGTGAAATAAACAGCCAGATGAAAAGCTTTATATATTCAATATTCAGATGGCATTTTAAAAATCTTTTAAAAAAAGTTTGTAAATGTCACAGAATGGAGCATAACATCAACCACAGAAGGACAGACATTTCACTTAATGTAGATTAGATTTATCTTACCGCACACTCGATGTTTCTGAATATTGTTTGCCATCGTTTTAATAGTTTTAATTACAGATTAAACTAAATGTACACATTTTGCATAGCTCCAAAACAACAATAGAGGTATTATACATTTAAAAAATATATATATATATACATCCCACCTCGAGATTGTAACTCAAATAAGCCTACAGGTATTAACTATAAAAAAAATTACATTTGGACCACTTTTGTATTTTTGATTTGCAAATGTAGCCATATTTCACAGCAGTTTGGATTAAACGGTGACAACAATGAAACAAATTTACATTAAAATGAATGGTACTGGATATGGTTTATGAATTTGGCTTTCTAATATTACAACCAACATATTTTACATTGGAGCTGGGCAAAATAGGCTCCATCTTAACTTGGGTGAAGCAAATGTGATGCACGTTTGACTAAACTTTTTGTACATGTTTAAATTCATAACTGTTTTGATTACTGATCGAATGAAATAGGGTTACAAGATTAATCGCAATCCAATCGAAATTTAAATGGATACATTAAGCAAATCGCAAAGTACCATAATATCCACAAACGACAAAATATCCTACTCAATTAAAAGTAATAATAAATACAGCAAATTAAAAGACTAGGTAACAAAATAAAAAACATGTAATTTAAAAGGCCTCAAGCTCTGTAACAAAAACATTTAAATTGGGTCAAAGCTATTTCTCATCAAGGATTTATTACTAGGCTATTATTATTATTATTTATTTGATATACATTGTTCCTATATTGCTACGTTGACCAATTAATGAAAACAAATTAAATAAATTACGATTTTGTAAATTTTGTAAATTAATAAAAAATAAGAGGCCTCTTGCAAGGGTTTGGGGTCTGTTTCATAGCAACGAAAGTTCGCTATGGCATGTTTTTCATGCATTACCATGACAACCAGCGGGACGGCAAAATTAGTTTGTATCTTTTTTTCTCTTTTATAATTTATATCAAACAGGGATTACAAATACAAACAGAATACCGAATAAAGAACACAATACAAAATTAAATAAAAAATGTATTAACAAAAAACAAAAGAAAAGTTACATCCACACAGAGAAGTGAGAATAACACACATGAACACACACTCACAGACTGTTAAGATATTTATGGTTTACATAGCTTTCAGATGGTCTGATTTGAAAATGTTCCCTATGTAAAGTTGAAAGTCTTTATTGAAACAAACCGATGATGGTTTTTTGAGTGGCAAATTTACATTTAGGAATGAAAAATGTAACCAGTTTATTTTTGTCAGTCATTGTATTTACCATAACCAATTATAAAATATTCGATTATTTAAACAAAATGCACCTTATCAATAATAAAACGAAGCCCAAAAATATGTAACATGTAAGCATGAGCTCAGTTTGTGCCTGTCTAACTATTTTCAATGTAATTAAATAAAAAGTCTCGTTATGGCTACGCAAAAAAAATTAAAATTAAAATGCAGGCTAGTATTTAAACATTTATTAGAGGAATTTACGAGAAAAGGTATGTGTTGAAAGTGCTTCACGATGACACAAGTAGCACAAGTTTGGCGAGCGTAACATAACGCAACCTCACCCTTTCCCCCCGTATACTTGAAATAAAACTGATTCTCGCTCCTTTGTGTTATTTCCGTCTCCAGTCTGCAGGTATTCGCTCGGTTATCGTTACATTTGTGTTGAAATATGAAAGTTACGCGCAGTTTCCGTCTCGGGCTTGATTTGCGCGCGGCGTTAATGGCGCCTGTGATTAAAGCGGGTTAAGTGTCTGACCTCTGCCGTGTTCCTGTGTGTGTTTTAGGAAAGTTTACCTGCTCGTAATGATGACCGTGTCGCCAGCCAGGAGTCCGGATGACAAATGGACGGAGAGGCAGGAAAAAAAGGACCAACAACATAAAAAGAAGGGAAGTTACGTGATGTGCGCCAGATAAAGGTAAGCTGAAGAACAGAAAGCGCAGGGCCACGCGCGTCACATGTTGTAATACCATGTTGTAATGAGATGTTCCTTATTATTAGTTATAAGCCATTATTTTCTTAATTCTGTTCAAAGGGATTGCATTTACAAAACGAAGAAATAAAAAAGAAGAAAATATATTTGCCTTTGCAGTTCCATCCAAAATTAAATTGATCCAACCAATGAATTCATAAAATAAAAAATATTACAAATTAAAATTTGAGACATTCAAATGTGTGTTTTGTGACACAGAAGATGAAGATTTTAAGCATGTTTTCTTTTTGGCATAATTTTCAGCCTCATCTTCTGTCTCAGGGAATTCATTTTGCCCCTCAAACCATAAAATACATTTAATTTGTTTTATTGATATTTTTTTGGAAATAACATCCTAAAACGTGTTGCTAAATCATTACACCTAATCAAACGGAAAGATGCTGGCTAATATCTGTGCCCTTTTTGGAGAACTTTGGCTTATTAAATTGCTCCTTTATATCCCCTTTATATATATATATATATATATATATATATATATATATATATATATATATATATATATATATATATATATAATATATATATATATATATATATATATATATATATATATTATATATTATTATATATTTATCTATTTATAAAAAATATATATATATTTGTAGTGTTTTTGGTATTATAGTGTATATGGTGCCCTCTTTGTTTGTATTTAAAAGTGTGGGGGAAAAAGGCCATCTAAACTTACTAAAATATGCATCACTCACACACACACACATACACACACACACAAGCATCACATTAAACTTCATCATCGATATCATGAACATTTAAAAGGTTTCAGTTTAATTGTTACACAGACTGTAAGTAAAGACGCAATGAATGACCTTTCCAAAAGCATTTGATCACAGTTTGTTGCCTCTTTAAGCAACTTTGATTAAAAAAAGGAACAAATAGGCATAAGATTTAAATCCATAATCCGATTGTGCCGTGATAAAAACTTTGGCTCGACAAAGATTCCAATAAATTTTAATTCCTCGCCCACTTCAGAGAACATTTTGTTTGTTTTTCGTTTACCGCTGGAGATTACAGTGCCTCGAGAGCACATAACAATTTATTAATGAACAAAATAACAGCCCAAAACAAAGCTTTGGATTGAATTTGTTTGGATTGTTTGGATGGCTTCGTCAGAGCATCCAGCAGATTTTCCAACAGATGTTTTCTGTCTTTATGGAAAAAAAAACAAAAATACATTACTTCATAAAAGAGGTTAGGGTCCATCTTTATCCCAGCGTCTTGTCCGACTGTGTCATGTCTTTGTAGCAACGTGAGGGGTATAAATGTCTTCCTAAGCTTGCGATTGGATTCATTTAGAAAATTAACATTTAATATTTGATATTTTAAATTGATACAGAAAAGAAAAAAGAAGTGAAAAGTACATAAAGTACATAAATCACATGCATTTAGGGCTTAGACTAATAAGTATTGTATTTATTATGATTATTCCTATTGTATGTTGAGACTTTTTCAATACATTTTTGACCAAATAAAGGTTAAAAAAACGGCAACTGAAGGCTTCTAGATAGAGAATATTTACAAAATAAAGTGTATTATGGAGGAAAATCAGAATTTATATATTATTCTTTGATGTTTTGATTCAATAATGCCACTGTCTTTCTTATAAAAGGTATGTGTTTTAGAATCTGTATAGTCCAGATAATGATTATGATTTTTCAAAATATGATTTACCAGTTACATCATTTCAATAAACTTTTGAGTTCCCAACAAAAACACAAAAAACATCCTTTTTCACAGTAGCTAAAATGTGCAAGCAGAGAGTTAAAAAAAGCAGATTAACACGTGTTTTAGTGGACTTAACACTGACAGTGAGTTACGCTCCTGCAAGATTGTTTTCACCCATAAACCAACTGTCTTTGCAACACTTTTCATGCTCTTGTTCAGTTTGGCGAGAGACAAAAAGAGAAAAGAGATGGGAGAGAAAGAGGAGACGAGTGAAAAAAGAAAGAGTCGTCCATGCACAGCTGCCCGACAGATGCTCGTATCTGACACTTGACATATGAGCTCTTCTATTACATCTGCATCTATACATCTAGGCATCAGCAGACAGGAACCGACAGGAACTATACAACAAAAGCATGAAAACATCCAAATCATATGCGTGGTTAGGCCTGTCACGAGAATTACTGTATCAACTTATCGTTCAATAAATAATCGCTGGAACAATATTTATCGTGTGCACATTTTCTTTGCACTAGTGGAATAAGTACTATATGACACATTTTCAAGAATGACGTAATCTCTAATTGTAAAAAGTATTCACTTTCAGTTGAATGAATGCATGAAAATGTTTGTTTTGGTTATTTATATTGAGAAAAAACAATACATTTACGAGCTGTATTATTTGCATCCAAAAAAGCATTGTGCTGTGAGCCCATTGTGGACATCACAGAACATTTGTGTACTCGCAGGGCCGCACAGCTTGTCAAATGCCCCATTTCATCAGGTCTCAGAAGCTAAGCAGGGTCTGGCCTGTTTAGTGCTTGGATGGGAGACACTTGGAGAACACTGGTGTATGAAAGAGTGTGTTTGTGAGAGTGAATGTGGGACAACGGTGTGAAATGAGCCCATGGTGTTTACGGCATGTGTACCATGTGTGCTCATTAACATGCACTGTCCACACCAAATAAACAGTAATAAATATTCCCTGATTTTGATTGACATCCTAAAACTAGAATTCTTATTGTCTCCTATAAATATTTTCATTTCCTGCAACAATGTATTTGTAATAATCCTTGCATATTTTGTGAGTATTAATATACTTTAATTCATCACTGAGATAATGACAAAGTATTATTCCTACAATAGACAATTTGTTAATTTCCATCATCCTTAACTTTTTTGTGCATAATGTTTAGTTGGAACAGTTTTGTACCAAACACATTTAAAACACTTATTTATTTAATCTATTTGCGTTTACCCTTTTTTTTTTTTTTTTTTTCATAAATTTTTTTTTTTTTTTTTTTTTTTTTCAATAAAGTTGCTTCTGGATAATATCAAGCCATAAAAAAAGAAGACGCTTCACTCGATGTTGAAGTCTTGGCACAATCGCACAGCTCATTTCTGTTACAGCGGTTCGATCCTGGGTGGCTAGAGTCACGTTTGCCGCTTTTGAAATAGACAAGAAGCCCTTACTTTGTTGGAGGCGTAGCGTTTCTTTTGTTTCTCTTCCAACTTAGTGTACTGCGCGTTTTGGCTCGTTGGACCAGACCTCCCTGGGATAAACACCTGCTTTCTTTAAGGCTTAAAATAGCCAGGGCTTAAGTGATCCAGGCTTACGGCGTCTTGAAATCAGAGCGTCGGCAGCCATGTTTGAGATTAGATGAAGAGGTTGCGTTCACTTATTAGAATTTGATGACATAAGTGGCCAATGATAGTCTGTATGAGAAAGTTGCACTATTTTAAAGAATTAAACAAAACAAACATGTGAGGAACTGGGTCCGCAGCCTTGGCTTAAAAAAAAGGGTACGGAATTGGGTTAAAAGAGCGACTTTTGATTATTTCAGAGGACGATAAAACCAGTAATTAGAGTGCTGCGTTCATGAGGTCCTCGAATGCGTGGGTAACGAGAAGTTTGGCTTCCGACTCGTTCACGTTCTACGCTTTTGTCTCGAAAAGTTGTGATTTTAATGTCATCGATAATAAAATCACTGAGTCCACATCTTTGTTGTTATTATTTTCCTCAAAAGCTAAATGGTAATTGTGTTAAAACGTCCTGTCATTTTAGCTAGCTAACGTCACATCGCTAATAAATGAAACAATAGTGTTTTGGGCAAATCTGTTGCTTGTTTTATATGGACAATGGTAGTAAACTCCTAACGCTTGGTCAAAGAGCTCAAATGTTAGCGATAAATTGAATGAGCAGCTAATTTTCATCGCTCGCCACAAAAAAACGTCAGGCGTGGAAATCAGGCAGTAGCGATTTGTGCAAATGTCCTTGGTGCATTTTTCAACTCGGGAAAACATTTTCCAGAGTTCTACCAGAGAAGTCTTCATTTTAAAATTAACGTAAAGTTAGCATTTAGTGCAATATCAGATATACATGTGTTGTGACTAAAAATATTAGTGATTTTATTTATGTCGTCTTAATTTAACCAATGTTGGTTCTATTTGAGTCTTTGGAAAGATTGATTTGATTCAAAATGATTACGACATTTCAATTATACCACCAGACTAAACTTGGTCACCACATTTTTTCTCATGAATACCACTTCTTGTGTGTGTGCTGCTGTTCAGAGAGTCACGTGACGGAAAAGTCTGGGCTGAATCCACCAGACCTGCTCCTCCTGAGTGGGACACAGGGGCTTATTTTGGCTTAGACTCCACTTAGAGCCCACTCGACCGCGGCTCTTCCACTGCATCCAAGAACTGTGACCTAAAAGTCCGACAGGCCGTGTTTGTGTGGTCTCAGAAGATCATTAAGTTTAAGTATTTTGCTAAAACTTAAACTGGTCTCGCAAGGTCAGTCGCAACTCAATGGTCACAATTAGCAAATCACAAACGCTGAAATTAGGTATAATCTCAAATCTAGCAGTTTATATTCCAGTCAAATGAAAGTGTGGATGTGAAAAACGCATATTTACTAGACTACCACCGAATGATGTCACAAGGTGGAACATGGTTGTATTTGATCATAGTTTATATTGTACTATTATGGCACAGCAGAGTACGATGAATAAGATGGTAGAAAAATGTTTTTTTTATTGAGTCTAAATTAAACAAAACACTACTCCAGATGTGGATTTGATGAACAAAAAATGGTTAAAGGGGACATATTATGCTAAATGCTTATGCTAACGAGTTTCTAACCTTATTACAACAGTGTTTCCTCATCGTTAGTTTCCTCAAAGTTGTATTTTTGATTGATTCACACATGTTTGAAATAACTGCAACTGAGGCTCAAGTGCTCAGAAAATTCCTGTTTTCACCTACCCCCTATCACCGCCCACACCCCGTATTTAGTCGGCATTATTTGAAAAATTACTCAGAGTGAGGCATGTAAAGTTGTAAATTATCACGTGGCTGTTTTTCTGCTGCTTGTTCCAGTGGGATGTCCTAAGGAAGAGGCGGCGCTTATCAGTACGAAGAGGCGGAACTTATCGGTTCTGCAGTTTTGAACAGGAAGTTTCTTTTACTAAGTCGTTTTAGATCAATGTTTCACTTTAAAATGAACAAAATGTAAAATAAATGATGATCTACTTATGTTATAGTTCAATACTAAGTACATTAAAAAGGCATAATATGTCTCCTTTTAAAAAGCATGATAATTAAATAAATAAGCATGTATATAGGTCTCTTAGGCAGAAGAGGAATAAATGATTGAATTATTTGGATAAAAGTATGTTTATAATCACATTTGCTCCCCACACAAACCAAAGGAATGTCTTTATAACCATCAAAGAGAACTGCTCGTCTTTCATACGCCTGAACTATCTCCTCCCTAATGTATTTTTGCGGATAAACCTTTTTTTTTCGTTTTCCCATAATGCTCAGTGCTCACCTCGTCCAATTTCCTCTTTGCTTCCTGTCTGAGATGAAAACATAAGCTGGCGGCTCGGTGCTGTCCGAAACTTGTGCGCGCGGCCGTAAATCTGCTCCACAGAAGGAGAGGAGAGAGGGGAGCGCGTGATGGAAATGCGTCCACGTCCGAGCGCCTCTCCCGGGGCATAAATCTTGCACAGGGCCCTCGTCTGTGGAAGGACAGCTGTGGTTAAGTGTCGAGCAAATTTCTGACAAGAGCCGAAGCTGTACGCAACATGGAGAGCTCGTGGAGGGACGGATTTTAGGGTTTGATGGAGGATGTGAGGACTAAAACATGGACTCAAACCAGACTTAACTAGGTCTACTTCAAACTACAGATAATCCAGGTATGAACTAGTACTAAACCAGAACAAAATCTCTATCCAGGCAAAAATGGGTCTAAAACTCCAAATTAAAGTATAATAAACCATGACTCAAACCGGACTAAACCAGGTCTACATTAGGACTAAATTAGGTCCAAACAGACTAAAACTGGTCTACTTCACACTACAACTAATCCAGGTCTAAACGAGTACTAAACCAGAACAAAATCAGCTATATCCAGGCTAAACCAGATCTGAAGTACAGACTAAAGTATAATAGGGCTAAACCAGGACTCAAACCAGGCTAAACCAGATCTACACCAGAACTAAACCAGGTCTGAAATACAGGGTAAAGTATAATAGGACTAAACTATGACTCAAACCAGACTAAACCAGATCTGCATTAGGACTAAACCAGATCCCCACTTGGATTAAACCGGGTCCAAATAGACTAAACCAGGTCTACATAAGGACTAAACCAGATCTGAAGGACTAAAATATGACTCAAACCAGACCAAGTCTACGCTAGGACTAAGTCAGGTTTAAAGTCTAAGCATGTCCACAAGGATTAAACCGTGACTCAAACCAGACTAAACCAGGCCTAGTACCAAACCAGATACAAATCCAGACTAAACCTGTTCTTCATTACAAATCATTTTTGACCAATACCTTGGACTAAACCAGAACTAAACCAGGACTAAACCAGGACTAAACCAGGACTAACATGCACAGGTCAAAGTGAAACTCTCCTCAGTCAAACATTATTTTCCCGAGCTAAATACACTTCATTTATTTCTGGCTTGTTGACCAGAACAGGATGAATGGGAATTTGGCGGCATCTAGTGGTGAGATCAATGAGCTATTCATACATGTTTTCAAAAGCAAGGAGTCTCAATTCAGCCTTGAAACTATAAATGATCTCCTCGCTCAGTGCGATTACAGGGGAGAGACCTATAACTATTAAAAATGACTTCAAACTGAGACGGACAAGTGCAGCGCAATCTCCCAAACCAGGGTCCAAAGAGGTATTTCTGCCCTTTTGCGGTTCATTTTATGGTCCGTTCACGTCACCTGAACCTCAACCAAGACATTTACAGCCACATTTCAGCACATTTCAGATGCATTGTCAAAATGACGTCTGAATAATGTGATCTAGATATTCATTTTTTGTCATTATCACTCGTCTATAAGTGCAATTTGTACAAAATATTCTGTTTGAGAGGTCTAAAAATCCTAAAAAGATGATTATATTCCAAGTTTCTTACGACTAAAATGACTAACATCAGCCTTTAGGTCATTTAATCAGACTTATTATGATTATTTAATATGGTTTGTAAACAGCTATAAATGGAAAGTTTTGGAGCATGAATTGTGAGTTTAAACTACTTTTTTTAACATATAACGACGCTTTTAATTACGCATCTGTTTTCATAGTTGTTAGTGCATCTTGTAAGTGCAATAAGGGATCAGATGACTTTTGCAGATCATAGAGTTTTTAGTCGACCAAGAATTTCTGCAGTCGTCTGGCACACACACACACACACGTTTATAATTCAACAGCGTTATTAAAGTTATTAACGTTTTCTCGCGCTCTGACATAATATCTTAAGTGTTACTTCCCAATCCCACCATAAAAAAAAACACAGAAATAACAATAATAAAAGCGACTGCAGCCCTGGATTGACAGCCGAACCTCCCTCTCTCCGTCTCCCTCGTTCAGACACTGAGCAGGAGCGGTGTAAATCCTCTGTATTTTGACCGAGTGGTTTTGTGGTTTTGATGGCTCGACTTGCTCAACATTATAGCTTTGATTTGGTCCTCTTACAGTGACAGAAGCAGAAGTTTGCCCAGCGGAGGCAGAAGCGGCTTTTTAACCCGACCTGGAAGAGAAAAAGGGATCTGAGAAGACGTGAACAAGTGCAATTAACAGGATTCTGACAGGGAGATTTGCAATACAGATTTTAAAGCCGGTTTTGTTGCAGGTAGTGCACATTTCTGGCCCCTAACGCCTCAAGAGCTTTAAAAGTGGAGAGAAGACTGAAATATGAACTGCTCGACTAATACAAGAATCACATGCGTTTCAGAATATGTTCACGAATGAGTTTCAACAAAAATAATAGTAGTTTCTTTAATATTTGATGTGGTCTTATAGTAGTTCTGACAGACTTTTCTAAAACCATTTGAGAAAAGTTCAAATGTTGTCCTATTTATGCAGGTTTTTAAAGTATTGATACTCGTTTGAGTGTTTAGTTTTGATTAGTCTCCAATGCAGGTATCGGATTCACTGGCAGCCCTACGTTTTGTACAAAAGAGAGCTGCAAGCTAACGATTATTTCTGTTGCACAGTGAGACTTTTTAGAGTACATTTAAACCAAATGAAGGTTGAAATGTGGAGACTGAAGGCTTTCAAGTTCAAAAGTTATGACCGTAGTCTTTTCTTTTTTACATGTTATAATGTCAGTGTTGTTGACATCGAACAATGTCACAGTCTTTGTTATAAAGGTCTTTTTTATGTGTTTTTGAGTCTGTTTAATCCAGACAGAGATTATGATGATCAAAATATGACTAGGATTCATTTTTATAACTGACTAGTCACGATGAGTCCTTTAATGTCCGTCCGAGGGAGTCCCGTAGAAGTTTGGTAGTTTTTCCTTGCCGAGAAGGAGGGTCTAAGGACAGGGGAGCTTGGGACATCTGTCTAAGGACACAGGACGCTGGGACATTTCCAAGTCCCTATGAACACTGTTTATTCTGCTTTTCACTGTCGCTCCTCGAGGCAACTGCAGTTGTGATTTTGGGCGTTACAAAAATAAATTGAATTGAATTGAATTAATCGTTGCAGTCGTACAAAATAGGTTACTTTTTTGAGTAACTGTTATATCTTTGGTAATATTTACTAATATTGCAATAATAATAATAATAAGATGATGATCCCAATGATGGTAAGGTCATTTTACAGATCCAACAGTGGTATCGGACAGAACATGCCAACGACGGTAAGAAAAAACAAGCACAAACCAGTGCTGCAGGATGCCTGGCTACATTCATTTCAAGTAAATATTAGTTTGACAACTTTAACTTAAGAAAAAAGACAACTTTCAGTCATCTGTAAATCTGATACAAAGCCTGTAACTTACCTGTTATTTGGTTTCAAAGGCTTTATATTGTATAGACAGTCTATATTCTTCTTCTTTTATTCATTTATTACCAAACAAAATACTAAAAAGTAACTTCACATCCAATCTTTTCTTGTATTTTACTGATTATTGTAATGGTAACTTGTTTTTGCAGTAATAGTACTCTCAAACTTCTTTCCCCGCGTGTGATTAAGTTGACGCTGACAGCTTGTTTTAAACGTACCTTTTTGTTTTTCGGATTTCAGATTCCAGTGATTGAAGCATAACAGAAGTCACGACACGTGGATTTAAAAAAATGAAAAACTACAGATGTTCGAGCAGCGTTCAAATGTGGGAGAAACTCCACGGGCGCCGAAGAAACGAGAGAGAAAACACAAGCGTAAACACGGCGACGGAGCAGTCTCAGGTCAGTTAAGCTCATCTGACAGAACATACGCTTTTATATTTGAATGATCAAGTTCTGCTCATTGACACCGTTTTTTATTGTAGTATTTATATTTCTGTACAGTGCTTTTGTTGTAACGAGTTTGAAAATAAATTGAAATTGCGATTTAGATGACCGGTAGAATATTTATTGAAAACTTTTACATTTTAAAGAAGACTGGAATACGAACAATAAACTAATAAAAGAATCTCATGTTTATAGAGCTTTAAACTACAGGTTCAACTAGACTTTTCTATAAAAATACAGCATGTTTTGTTCTTTGCAGAGGATATTCTTCCTTTCCATTATCTAAATAAGTGCAGCCTTTGTGATTTGATAATTGTGCCGACTCCAAACTCAAGTTTGAATTGCGAGATCTTGTGCAGCCCTAGTTCAAATACATCCACAAACATGAGAGAAAAAACTGAAGCGTCATTTTTATGCACATATGAAACCCTTCAAAAGTCTTATTTCTTTTATGTAAATATATTTTTGAATGACTTTTATACTATCAATCCAAGCAAAACTAGGGATATCACACTATTGAATTTTAGTGTCAGGATATAACGATTATTCACAATTACTGACACATAAAGTAAAATCAAATTTTTTTCCCCCTTCTAATCTGTTGAAATCAAACTTTCTGAATGCAAAAGTAAAGTTATTTAGTTTTAAACAGCTACATGAAAAGCACTATACATTTAGTTTGTTTTTAAGGATTGAAAGTTTTTTTAATTTTGTTTCTATAATAGTCACAATTATAGTTTATGAGCTCATATTCATATTATATTGTGGCCTGATCTGACCAAACATCTGACTTAGGGGAGGACGAGAAAGAAATGTACTCGTAAACTATCTATTTAAATGCAAAAAAACTGTAAAAACTGAGTAAACTGGCCCTTTCCTCCCGAATCCTTAAAATCAGAGTAAAAAAATTAGACAGAAATTTTGATCGATTAAAGCCCTGCCGATTTTAATTATTCATTCGCTTTTATTCTCGCATCCGAGTAAAAACGCGTCGATTTTCGGGGAGCCCTTGAGTGTCGCGAGGTTCCCACACCTTTCGCCTGAAGTGCTCTGCGTACTTTTATGTGTGTACTTGTGTGTGTAGTAGTCGTAGCTCGCTCGCTGGCTGCGGTGATGAAGTGCAGAAACCAGGAGGCTCAGGAGGCCATCCATCATCCAAACATCAGCCTTAAGTGCAGCCTCTCCGGACCAGGGACCCCAGCCGAGCGCTCGGGCCCAGAGACGGAGCTCCCGACCGGGACTAAACAAACAGCGACAGCCCCTCATCACCACCACCACCATCCATCATCATCATCACAGTCGTCGTCTGAAGCTGGGAGTGGGAAAATGCAGCAATAATAATAAATTCATAACATTCATTTGCAACGCTGACGAGTTTTTAAGCAGCCTGTCGTCATGGGAACGGGGCAAACGGCAACAAACTTTTGCCTCGTTTTAACGCACTAAGTGAGAAATACAATATTGGAGCTGCAAAGTACACATGTATTTCACAAGAATCTGATAGCAACTGGTTAAAATGTTGAATTGTAGAGCGTTTGTGAATAGTTTAATGTTTGCTTCATTAAATAGTCTACTTTTTTTTTTTTAGCAGTGTTTTTGTAATGTACTTGGTGTTTAACTCTACGCTACAAAAATGCCTCTGTTCCATCAGCCATCACTGCTCTGAACAACTGATTTTATTTGTATTTATCTAATTTATATGCCCCTTTTTTACTATTTTGAAAGGCATTTTTTTTGTCCTGCACTATGCATTATTGTTGCTTTATACACATGAAGAAGTATATTATTGAATGAATGAATAGACTCGCCGTCAAACTAAATTGACCTTTTGGTACGAATAAAGTAATGCTGACCCTTGAACCTCGTTTATGGTGGTGGAATCGTAATGACATGAAAAATAAAATACAAATAAATCACATAAAAGATGTTTAAGTGACAAAGAAAGAGGCAAAATAATCATACATAATCACAATACTAAGCACACGACACAATATCAAATACAGGTTTATCCTTACTTATGTTGTTCACCGAATGTATCTTTTACTTATGTTTCCTTAATATCAGAACACAAATGGTTTTTGGCAATGTTCAAATCGTGGCTAAAAACGATTTTCTTTAGATTTGCCTAAGACTGAAGGGATTTGATCTGCGCTCTTTTCTTGTCTTTTTCGGATTTGAATGCAGTTTTTCCTGTGTGAAGCACTTTGAATTGTTCTGTGTGCGAGTTATGCTCTACAGCTCAGATTTACACAGATGAATCTAAAGCAAGAATGTGCATAACTCATCATTTTAGAATAAATGAACATGATTCAAAAGCATATGGCGATACGCTTTTCTGTCACAAAATGTTACACTGTGTATTTTTCAGCGTCAGCTGATTTAATTACCGGTAGTCTAATGTCTATATTTATTTACCATTAAATTAGGTAACTAAAGTCTTGAATTGAAGCTGCCCTGGGGCAAACGGTCAGAGATCTGGCTTTCATTTTGTGCCATCAGGTTGTCATACACTCATTTATACAAGACATGCGTGTCTAAAAGAAAAATATTTGATCTGATGTAAGGTATGCGGCCATCAATGCTTGTATGTGGCACAACAATTTATTTTGAAAAAGTGTTAATGGATAACAAGCTCCAATTTGAGGACTTGTGACCATTAAAATTTTTTAAATAAAATAGAACATTTTGTTTAGTGGGGGTTTAAGGACAAAAATGAATAAATCGTTTTTAGGATGATCTTGCTAACAATATTCAAACAGAAATCTATCAGAAATGTAACATAACATAACATAAATGGACTGTAAAATTAACACATTTTAATAGTTTTTATTAGGCAAAATTGGCCTACTCATATTAAAAAAATATATAATTTATATATATTTCCAAAAACAAACAAGATATGTTGCTCACTTCGGCTATATAGGAAAGTCCTAAACTGAGTTGGAATATAATGAACTGTGTAATACAGTTTTTAATTGGTTTAAGTTCTGTTTCTAATGAAATATGATTTTCTTCATTGAATGTTTTTTGTGTGTGTTTAAAGTTCTTGAATAAAGTCCACTGAAATGCACAGAAGTCTTGTGTGTTCACTTGGTTGTGCGGCCTGAACCTCTGCTCTCTTCTCATTTGCAGAACATAAAGCACACTCCGCACAGAGCCACAGGGTTCAGCCCGGGTCAGAGGTCAGAGGTCATATTGTGTCTGCAGAGGATTTGAACTGTTGGGTTTGATCTGAAACATGCCCTTTTCTGCGTGAACAAATCTCACGGTGCGTCCTTCAAGAAAACCAGGGACATTTTAGGTTTAGACAGTGCAACTATAATACAAGTGTGTGCAGGAAAACAACGCAACTGTGGCGTCAGCTAATCATACTTTTAGTCGTTAAGTCCCTTTTATATTTTATTTATAAAACATATATATATATATATATATATATATATATATATATATATACACCCACACACATTTATATATATATATATATATGAATATATATATATTTCAATATATTCTAGTTGTTAAAACAATGGTGGCAAGAACTAATTTTGAATTTTAAAAAAAAATAAATGTACATGTAATCATTATCTAGAGCAGTGGTTTTCAGTGGGGGTCACAAGATGATTTCACAATGTAATTTTAAAATGATGACACATTAATAATATTTGTTTTAAAATATGAAAACAGTATGTTATAGTGAAATTGGGCCAGATAACATAATAAACTACTAAAATATATACAAATAAAGCTCATTTTAAAACATTTACAACTTGAAATTATTACTATTTAATGTCTATTTAATTTTACTGTGGGGGTCCCGAATCAGTTGCATGGTTATTTTGGGGGTCCTGGCCTGAAAAGTTTGGGAACCCCGGATCTACCATATGAAAATACCTTTTTATAAGAATATCATTATTATTATTAAATCAAAATGTCAAAAAAGAAAAAAAGAAATCAGATTTTCATCAATAATACACACTTTATTGGTAAATAAATTCTCTATCTATAAGCCTTCAGTCACCATAGTTTAAACTTGAATTAGTTGATAACGTGTTTAAAAGGTCTCAATTTACAATAGAAATAATAATTTAGTAGTAGCGTTAATTACAATCCTATAAAATACAATTACTTTTGATAAGTAACAGCTTGGCAATCATCGTTCATGATAGAAAAGAGTTGAAAAGGTTTGGGTGTAAACAAGCCCAAATTTAATCGGTCAAATATTGATCAGTACAATTTGTCAGTCTTGTGTAGCTCAAGGACAGACACTACAGGAACAAGTGAACAGCATTTAGAATTTAAAAAGAGGTGGTGCTACAGATGCATGGGATATTTACAGAGGATGTCATTTCAGAATGAGCAAAAGAGAATAAAAATGGCTACGGGTAGAGAAAGGGGCAAATGCAAAAATGTCACGGCAAAAAAGAAAAATCCATTGTTTTGAAAGTTTTGAGTCATTTTGGTATAATTTTGACATTTAAATGTTCATGTAGGTAGGTGTAGTTTGACTTCTTTGAGCATGTTATTCTTTATAACAAGCTGAAATATGTAGCCATAAGGTGGAGACATTAAAAGTCAAATAAACACCCTCTTTTGAAGAAAAAAGAAAAATAAATTGATTGAAATAATGAGGAAAAAAAGCAGAGAACGAACAAAAAAATGGTCAAAACAAGACTAAATTTTGAGGTACAAGTTGTCAAAGGTTCATCTGGATGGTGTTTCTACATAAAATTCCTTGACAATCTGATGGAAATGGTTTGCGTAGCAGCATTTATACTCTCCTGAGCTATGATTGGTTCTGCCCAAAGGGAGGCGTTATAGCTAAAACTTGTCCTGTTCATTTAAAAATCAGTTTCACTTTTCACGTTAAGGCCTAGAGGTCTTGCAACCTCTCTCTCTCATTAGAATTTGACTGGATTGATTTTTTTTTTGCCACGGTTTTATGAGGTTGTTGTAGACTGATGGGATTGTGTATTCCACCATTCCTATTTAAATCTGTTTTTCTTTACAAAAATAGCCTCTTCTCTCTTTTTTCGAACCATCCCTCATGCTTAACACGTTTACCTCAGTTTCTTCAAACTATATTGAATTATAGATAATATCGTGAATGTTGTTTTGGAGATATGCACAAATTTAACATAAAGTATGTCGTTTATACAAAAAAAATTTTTGAAATGGATTAAAAATAAAGTTATGTTGTAAACTTGATATTTCTGCACTTCTGTGATTCATTTTACAAACATTTCACATTTGTCTGATAATTAAACCATCAACTAAAACGTTTAATGAAATGATTTAACACATTTCTGTTGGAGTGACAACAATAATATAATAATAATAATAATAATAATAATAATAATAATAATAATAATAATAATAATATTGTCTGACAATTGTTATCGAAATATTTGTGGCTTTTAGATAAAGATGCACTGCTGATTGTAAACCAGAATTCAAGTGCCATCTGTGTTTTTAGTCTTTTGTGCAACCCCCATTCTTAAAAAAGGGGGTTTTCTTCTTGACAGGAGAGTATAAATGCTGCTGCTCGAACCATTTCTTTCAGAATAAAAATTAAACAATGTCCAAATGACTTCCTTTGAAGCCTTCTTGTACCACGGATCACTCCTGGAGGAACGAGGGATTACATCAATATGCAAAAGTTGAGTTTGTTTCGTGGATTTGTGTACATTCATCTCTCGCGGTTAACAGCGGTGGCTACATGCTAGCTGCTGGGACCGCACACAGAAGAGTTAAAATGCACAACCCAAAACAGAAGAAGCACTTTCAAAACCTCCAAACAATATTGTGAAGGAAAGAAGCAGTCATAATAGTTATAATTGTGTACATTTGACACTATATGCTACTAAGTCAAATACTATGTGACCAACAGAAGCGGTTCCCAAATGTCACTACACAGATACTAGTTATAGCAAATGTTTTATTTAAAATAGTTTAGTCCTGGTTTTAGCCCTTGTTTGGCTCAGGCGTAGTTCTAATTCATAATTTTTTTGCAGCAATGTCAGTAAAAACATACTTCAAATTGACTCGATCAGTTTGTACTTTGGTAAAAGAGTGCACATATTAGAGCTCTGCAGTGCAAATGGCAGTCATTTATTATACCTTTACACGTCTTTGTTCAGCATTGGTGAAGACGTGGAATGTAAAATAACGATAAGCAAATAATATGGAAGGGATTATACATTTTGTAAAGTGAATTTTTAAAAATGACTGCACCGGCTGAGATGTTCAAGAGCCCATTTTAAAACAACAAGCTTTCTGTCAATACAACCACAGCCAAATGCAGATTAATAGAGATATACCATATATATATATATATATATATATATATATATATATATAATATATATAATGCACCAATAATAGAAGTCGATAGCCAGTGCTTTCAAAAGAACTTGTTACTTCATTTTTTGTCATTTCATACAAATTTCAAATTTACCCTTCAGTATACTGTATTAGAGATGCACAATATCCTGCAAATGTATGATTCATTTACTGAAAAGCTTGCAAATAAGAGTTTTTAACCCTTTTACAGTATTCTTGTGTGTGGACATTTTTGAGTCTGAACTCAAGTTAATTGTTCTTAGACACAATTTCAAAAGCCTCAAAATCCATGGCAGTTAAATAAAAATAAAAAGTCTTATATTTAAAAATATGTTTTAATCTCTTAATTTAGACCTTGGTTTTGTCTCTGTAAAGTTTTGATTTTGACAAAGGTTAACTTAAAATAAATCTTTTTTGTTTGTTTAAAATGTATATACTTAATATTATTAAACACTACTTACTTTGTTAAAATATTTTCTTTTTGCATGTGTCTTTGCTTCCACACAATTTCAAAAATGTCAAAATACATACATACATTTGATCAGATATTTTAAACGATGTTCTTATTTAATCTGGTATTAACTTAAATGTATTTAATTTTTTCCCCCAGTGCATTTCAACTTAACGTGTCAAACTTAAATATGATTGAACGGAATCAAACATACTGGTTCTTGCTTGTATCGTGCAGCTCTAATCCACTTTGCCTTCTTAACATGCCAGTGCTACTGTCAACACCAAATATCTCAAACGTTTCTTTAAAGACTAAATATAATTTGGATAGAGATAATAATACAGTGAACACATCACTGCAGAATAAGTGTAATAAGAGTAAATCACTTTCGTGTATTAAATGGGAGTTGTTCATTTTGCTCATTACATTAAAATAACTTCACATTCATTGTTGGCCTTGAGAAAAAGAAAAAACGAACAAAGCAAAAGTTACTATCACCCGCCGTTTGAAAATAATATAGATCCTAAATTAAATTGCAAAGGTAAAACAGACACAAACAGGACATTCAACACGGTCGACTCCTAAAGGGGACATTCACATTAAAACCTATGGACTTCAGTGTGGCATGGCAAATTACATAAAGGTGCTTAAAATGGCACACCAAGGACAGCAATCACACAGTAAACAATAAATAACCTGCAAAAAATAAACTTCAATTTCTACTTACTTTTACTCAGATTACTTGAAATAGACTGATTGGAATTGTTTTGATTGGAACTAGATTGATTGACTTTTCTAATGCAATGTCTGTCGTCTTTTTTATTGGCTGGAAAGTTCCACTGTATGGCATTAAACATGTCCATCTTGCATTTATTTAATGTCAGGTGTTTTATTGTGCAAAAAAATAAAAAATAAATAAACTGTTAGTGGTTTGGTAGGGCATTGTGACAAAACCTTTTCCTGATATTTATTTTTTCAACTTTATTTCAGTTTGTCTTAATAAATACTAATAAACTGTATTTCAATATTATTTTTTTTAACACAAAAGCAAAGTGTGAATGCGTAAATGTAGTTTTCATGAGGAGTTCTGCAGTTCACCGGCCCAGATCGTCTGTGAAAAATATGTCGTTTTCAATGTTTTAGTCGACCCTATAGTCGACCCTCAGGGCATAGTTGATAATAATAAGTGTTGTGAAACACCCATAACATAATAGTTATAAAATATCACTCATATCTTGGACCCCGCTCCCCTACCCGGAAATGCATACGGCTTAGCTTGAGGTGACTGGTGACTCGTCCTGGTGCTCTGCTCATTTGAGGGGAACGACAGAGACTATTCTCTGGCTAAAGACTGCAAGAATCAATCAAAAAACCACTTTGGGCACATATACGAGGTACCAATAGCACTGTAAGAAGGTTAAAAGTTTTGAAAAGGCGATTTTGCATCATATGGGCCCTTTAAATGAGGGTTAATAAATAAAAATGTATAAATAAAAATGACACACTTGTAAGCAGTGCCATTTAACACAAAAAATATGTTCAAATGTAATCCTCTGTAAACCTCTCAATTAAAACCACCCAAGCTGATCATTGACAATTAGGAGTGACGCTTGTCTACACGTTAAATTCCATACTGTGGAACATTATAGGTAAATAAATAAATTTTGAAGTAAGAGGCAGAAGCTCCACCAGTAAAACATACATATTGCACCTTTAAATGCTGTCCAAGGAAGCCATTTTGAACACAATAAATCTATAAATGCAGCTATAATTGGTGTGGAAAAGCGTTCCCCTTGTGGTCAGGCCGTTATTCTACATAAATGAGAACAACGGAAAATTAAATTGAAAATCCCCGAACCCTTCAGTGCAGTAGCAGAGCTCGTCTTCAGATAAACCTTCTTCGCAGCTGTACATTTGAACACAAACAAGAGAGATTTGGTGGCACAGTCTTTCACAGTGAAGTGGTGACCTTCTTGTCTTGAAACTTCTTCTCATCTTTATTCGATACAATTTCTCCTACATAAATTAAATAACTTCTTCAAAACTTCTGTCCTGTAACATCAGGGGAAGTGGACGGCCAGTTTCCATTCGTCAGTGCGGTGCGAGGGTCCGGACAAAGCCAATTTCTCAAAACTTTTATCCTCAAAACCTCAGCTTCTCAACATTTATTTCCTCACACAGTCAATACTTTATACATTTCAGAATAACTGATTTTTTAATGTGTTTTGTTGTTGTTTAAGTGTCTTTTAGCATTGCTATTTGTAGTTTTAAGCCTTTCCAAGCTGCTTTCTTTCTTACACTTGACAGCAGAGGGCGTCAGACACTAATCCAAGCATATTGAGACCCTGGGCATTTACAACAGGTTTTTAATTGATTACATTTCTTGGCATGAGGATAATTTATTATTTGTTAAAACGCGATGTCAAGTTACATTAGATGCATTAGTGCACAAACCTGAATGTCGTTTTTTTTCCGTTCTTTAACTTTTAATTTGAACATAAATCAAATTAGGTTGTTTTTATAATTTTTTTTGCCCTTAAATCTGTAGATTATTTGATGGTGCTGTACCTTTTATTGTACAGTAAAGCTTAGCAATGACTAGATCTGCACAATATATCGCAAAAATATCAATATAAAAATAAACTAAATATATCAGTCAAAAGTAGCCTTGATTTAGTCTTAGTTTTGTCTCAGTTAAGTTTTCATTTTGATAAAGTTTTTATTTACGTTATATTATTAACTGAAATTATTGTGTCAAAAAGTATCTTCAAATATCACAGTACTATCGATATTGCAGTTCTTAACAGCCATATTGCAATCATTTCTAATATTGTGCAGCCCTAGCAATTACGTAAGAAAAAAAAAAAATCATGAATGACCCGAATTTTTAAGCTATAAAACACCAAACAAAGTGTAGATTTTCAAAGTCTGACTGTATAATATATCTTAGTGAAGGAGAATGGAGGAGTGGAGGTTCTGATGACACAAGTTTAACAGAAAATCGACTGGTCCGCTCTCACGTGAATGGGGGTTTTAGGCTGCCACGTGTCCGATCAGGTAGATGTTGTCGTAGAGATGTCCCACAAAGTCGTCGGAAACGTTGTGTGCGGCGCGGCGCGTGTTCCGTATGAACTCGCGTTTGGACATTTTGTTTTTGACGTGCGGACTGGTCAGGTCGATGGACAGCAGGATGAGACTGTAGCACAGCACGTACACCGCGTCTGAACGGGGACACAAGGACTTTAGTGGACACAACAGTGAGCAGCGTGAAATGGGAGTGAAAAACCATGTAGTATCTGGCACACAAAACTCCTGACATGTAAACAATAGATGGATATTCTCATACAATTGACCCAAAGTCATCTCAGGTGTATATTAGTGCTGCACAAATGTGATAATCCATAAAGGAACTTGCATTTCCAACATTGCTAAGGTTTTAATTAGGCCTGGAATCATCAAAAGAAATTGTTGGTCGACTAAAGATTGGCATTGTGCTTCGATTAATCGACTAATAAAAGGGACGTGACATTAGCAAAAGCTCTCAAGACTATCAGATTAGACCAAATAATTGACCCAAAGCGCAATGACGTGACAAAAATAGTTGTGTATTAAATAATAATAATAATAATTAATACATTGTGTATTTGTTGGTAAAAAGGCAGAATAAATTCAAAATTAAGTATCTTAGTTTAGTAGCTTAGTATATTAGTTTTTTAGTCAACTAATAAAGATTTTGGTCAACTAAGAAGCCATCAACTGATTAATCGACTAAAGGTTTATAACTCTAGTTTTAATTGGTATTAATCTTGTATTTAGACTTTATTATTCAGAAATGTTGTTTTTTGTCAATTATTGTTTTTGAACACAAATTTCAATATAAAAGTTACAATTTTGGCTCTTCCAGTTGTAACAGATTTCAACATTTGTTTCCTTAAACATCATAAAATGAAGAAGCATGTATCTGGGACATGAAACTCCTGAAATGAAAACAATAGATGGTTATCTTTTGTAATGGACAATAAATAAAAAGAAAAACATATGGACTTCTTCTGGCCACTACAAAAAAAAAACAATAACAAAAAAATGTATGACACAGAAGGAACCGACAATCAAGACCTGCACAGATAAGTACGGACGTATGCAAAAGGCAGAAAATTAATAAAATGGTAAAAAAGGTCTATAAAATACAAGCGCATTTTTAGCTGCTCTGCCACTTCTGTCAAACCTAATCCTCTCGGGCCCCGGTGCCCCCTTTGTTTTAGCTGCGTTAAATTTCACAGTTTGAATATGGGTTTTACATGACGTCATACTCACCATTAGGGCCGAACGGGACAGAAGTAAAAGTAAAGTGCAGACCATGACCTCAGCCTCAGACCCATTACTCTAATCCACTTAATCACACAGTTTTAAAGTTTGTGCCTCTCTGTGGTCTGCTGACAGAACCAGCGCTCTGAACAGGACCAAAGTCTGGGATTACCGAAATAAACCTGGATTAGACCTCTGTGTTTGTCTGAGCCAGAGGATAATGGAGCCAGAAGACAGACAATATTAAGGCAGCACTTTAAATCATATACGAAATATGACTTTTGTTTTTATTCTTATCATGCTTGCAGTCTTTATATGTACAGAAGAAAATGCCCCTGATCAATTATAAAGAAATCCTCATTATTATATATTCCATTTAACAGGGATGCAGGAATATAATAAGACTTCACATTCCCCAAATTTGAATCAACAAGTTCAAATCAGAAGTGGATTTTGATTAAAATTGTAAAAACTACTTTTACATCAAGTAAAACATGACGTAAAAGTAGTTTATGACATTATAAAACACTAAGAATTATGATGGGCCCAATATTGACACTTTTTGATGTATCAAATATCGGCCTTAAAGGGGAACTAAGTTTAAAGTTTCCGTCGTTTTTGTATGTGATTATACGCTCTGTCAATAATAACAAGAAAATAAAAACCCAAAAATGTTTGGGTTGTTTCTTGGGTCGTGCATTTTCACAAGAGAGCTGCAGGGGGAGCTCTATCACTGAAGATATTTGGTTCTAGCTTTAGCAAAGGCCAATATTTAGTTTGGGCCAACAAATCTGATCATGGGACAAATATGATGTATTATTTGTGTTGCTATCAGACTTCTCTTGAGTACTTTTAGTTTAGCATCTCATGTTTAAGAACTAAAAGAAAATAGCAGAGAAGCTTCTCAGAGCCACGTCACAGATCGAGAAAACGTCAGTTATCGAGGAGATTCAGAACAGAGTGTTTTTGACGCTCGGCGGGGAGAGGACTTTCTAACCAGGATTCATCAAACAAGTGTGAATGAAGCTAAATGCTACTCCAGGTGTGTTTCTGATGAGGGAACAAGTTAGAAAATTGATCTCCACTAGTGTTGTCACGATACAAAAATGTCAAACTCGGAACTAAAGAATAAAAGCTTCATGCGTAGTACTTTCTTTATGTTTCTGTGTGGTCTTGTAATGCTGAAGATCATTATAATCTTTTCATGAAAGGTCAGATTTTGATACATTTGACAAGCCTAATCTCTTCTAAGAATCAACAAACTACCCAACTCCATAGCTACTCGTCCTTATAAAACATTTGCTTTGGAGCTTTGGTTTGCTCTGTGCTCAGTCACACCAGATCGTTCCAAAGTCCAACGACCGGTCTGTTTCTTGACGCACTCACCGGGGCTGAGGCCGAGCTCGCGGACGAGGCCGGGGTTACAGGTGCAGAAGCGATGGCTGAACTTGGTGATGAGGGTCTCCAGATACTCGCCTCTCTCCTCCGGCGCGTGGATGTGTCTGAAGAAGTCTCGCAGCGCGTTGGGCAGGAACTGATTACTGAAGTTATGCAGCGTCACCAGCTCGTCCAGGACGTCCCGCCTGTGAGCACAGGGGCACGACACACTTTTTTTTAAACTGTTTACTCTTTTAGTTTGTTCTTGTTATTACAATTCATGAGCCAGTAATGAGGACAACTTAAAGTCTATGAAGGTTCTCCTGTTTTTCTAATTATGACTTAGTTTGGTGGAATAGAACCAGTGGTAAACATTTATCACAGTTTTACTTCAGTTAAGTTGCAGTTTGTGAAGACATTTTGAAAAATAAAACTTTAAAATTACAGGAAGTAGAGCTCTATAACAGAATCCCTCTGTGATGTCATCACTATGCGACGTGACAGTTTAAATGATCATTCAAAACAATAAAAGGTGTCATGTGGTATTATTTTTTATCAAATCATAACTGTTGTGTAATTTATATGGATTTTGGCTCTTCAGTCTGGTTGCTAGGAAACAGTTGGGGAATTACCTCTACCTATGTCATATACAATTAGTACAATTATAAACTTTACAAACAAATGGTCAAACTGGGGACAAATAGGCAAAATGTTTAGTAAAATCTGAAATGGAATTATGTTAACTACGTTGTGAAATGTGTCGTCTCACCTGTTACACAGATTTTAAAATAATTTCATGTGCATTATTCTACGGCAGAAACATTTTCACGATTTTAACAAGATTTCAGATTTTTCACAAATAAAAATAAATAAAATATGGCCCCATAATTATTGAAGAAAGGGAAATATTTGATAAATTTCCCATTTACATTTTTTACTCTTGCACTCTGTACGTTTATGGGTAAATCATACTACTGTTCAAATGTGCACGGCAACAATTAATTGACTAACCGTGACCAGTAGACTATAAAAAAATTATTCTAGCTTCGTTATCTGGACTAAACAGCCTCGAAAACACATATGAAAAGACCTCCTATAGCAAAGACAGAGGCATTATCAAATCAAAATGTGATTTTTATTTATATATTTTTTTAATCTGATTTTTCTCCCTAATACACATTCATATAACACACATTCATAAATATTCTCTATATGAAGTCTTCAGTCTATATATTTCTACCTTTATTTGATTGATAATGTATTTAAATTCTCAATGCACAATAGAAATAATCGTTTGACTAGTCGATAACTATGAAGACGGTGCTTCGCAAATCAAGTTCTATAGCAGGTGCGAAGGAAAAGGCCTGTGTAGTGCTGAATATACTGTGAAAAATAAGTGAGGCAAGGTGAATTTATTTATAGGTGAAGAGGCAAAGTTTCGGCAGCTCGGCCTTCGTCAGGCAAAAACTAATCGATTACTAAAATAATCATTAGTAGGAGCCCTAACCTGTTTTTTATTACTGTTATCGTGTGCAAAACTGCTTCCTGTGTTGCTTACAATAGACATTTCAGTATTTACATGACACTGACAAACACTTGAAATCTGTCGAAGAATACATAACCATTTTAAATCATGGGCAAAGTTAATTCCAATTGTGTTTAGAGCAGAAGGAGGTTACGTTTACATTTTTACATGATTGAACGGAGTGTGTTGTACCTCTCGTCCAGGTAAATCCGCAGCATCTTCCAGTTGAGCCTCCTGGTGTAGAAAATGAACTTGGCCAGTTCTTTGGGATGATCCACCAGAATGCCTTTACATAAGAAGTAACCAATGCCCTGCACATGGACAGAGATTTTAAACACCACATTTAAGAAAGAAATATTATGATTATTAAGTCAAAATGCGTACAATTGTTTAGACGATTACACCTGAATCAATCTTGACAACTGTTTCGTTTCTTATTCAACATTTGAAGTGTCAAAAAATGAACAATATTGCAATTGTTTATCATTTTAGTGGTTGACTAGCCAACGATTATTGTTTCGAATAGTCAACTCGTCAAAATATCATTTTTAGACTTTTTAAATGCATTATCAGCAAAGTAAAGGTAGGAATATAATGACTAGAAAGAAAACATTTACAGAAAAGTGTGTAATTAAGGAAAATCTGAAATGGTTTATTCTTTATTCTTTCTTCTAAAAAGGTATTTTCCTATGTGTTTAGCCACAGTCCAGATATCGATTATCAAAACACGACTACAATTGTTTAGAGTCGACAAGTGGGGAAATACAAAATTAGAATACCAAGTACCGGTACATCGACTTAATTAAAACTATTAAAAATGACAGCAAAGAGACAGAAACGTCTAGGGTACTCTCCTAAACAAGGAACTTCTGCACATTTGCGAGTCATTTTATTGTTAATTTACGTTTTGCGAGAAGCATGAATCTCAACAAAACATTTACACATTTAAGCTCATTCCTGCAAAATATGTCAATAGCACTCACTCCTTATATAATTAGTTAGACATAAACAATTCCCTTATTGCAAAGAGTGTGTTTTTGACTGAATCTAAAATAGAGCTAAATTTTAAAAATGGACAAGAATCGGAAAAAGTATCCAGTGGGGAACTATTTTTTTTATTTATGATGTGCACCCCTCAATTTAAGGTTTTATACTGTAATATTAATAACACAAAAAAACAACAATACAGCAAAATGAACAGAGAAATCAGAGGGAAAAAGCTATCCTGAACATTTGGGTTTTTAGTCTGGCTTTGAGCGTGATTGTTTTTTGTATAGACTTTTTTGCTGTCGTTTTTAATGTTTAGGTCTTTGTATGTGTATGACCATGTGGAAATGAGTAATACCTCCTGTGGGTTAGCGTTAAATGTCAGACAGCCTTCATCGAGCTGGAGGTAAAGTCTTCTGTAGGAGAATCCGTCTGGTAGTGTTCTGTTGTAGATGGAGCAGTGGCCCCACGTGGATTTACACAGCCTGAATGCACAAAAACAACATTTTAAGAGCTATTGCTTATGGTTTTGTATCGAAATGAAGTTACGCTTGAACAATTAAATCAACCCAAGTCAGAAATGGATTTTAAGTATTGGAAAAGAACAGGTTTAAAAGGACACGTATTCTGCATTATTTGTATTGTTATTGACCTTTAAACTTGCTCCATTGCATTGGCATCTCATGCTGTGGAAGTTAAAATAATGAGTGTTCCCTCATCAAAAACTGTGTCGGCGCTCAATCTACTGCTAGCAAAGGAAATGACTAAAGGGGGGATAAAAATACCTGGCTTGCCCTCAACATGCCAACATAAGCACGCAGTTGTAATTAACGCAATTTGAGACAAATGCTCAGAACTAATCTGGTGATGATTTATCTCCAAGCTCTACCTACGACATTTTCTGAGACTCAGCGGGAAATTAACAAAACAAGTGTGGATGAAGCCACTCAGAGTATGTCAAGGTTATTTGGTAAATCAATAATCGTGATTAATCAGGTACAAATATAATCGTAAAAATCAAAAACATATTTAATCTGGCCACAAACTTGAGAAATATTCATGTGTCTTAGACAATGGGAATGAAATAAATTAAATAGCTGTTGTTTGGTCAAAATAATAATAATAATAATAATAATCATCATTAAATTGTGATGCTTTTCCTCAAAATAATCACAACACTAAAATTTTATATTGTGACATCCCAATTAACAACACTACTTGTTACTAATTGTGTTACTATTCTACTATTCTAACTACTTGTGTTACAAATATTACTTGCTATTACTATGTACCACACACAATCGCCTCGGTAAAACCCAACGACTTTAGCAGATGAAACAGCAACACATGTAGTAATTGTGCAGGCCAAATAATGACTTGACGCCTGAAGAGTCTCACCCCTGCCACAGATACTCGTCGTTGCCCAGGCCGTGCCACACGCAGCTGGCCAGGCACAGGTCGGTGGCGTTCAGGTACGACAGGATGGTGATGCCCAGCTCCGGAGGCAACATCTCCAGGTCAATGAAGCCGTGTTGCTCCTTACCTGATGCAAACACAACCAATACACAGCCAAAATCAAAACTGAAAGCAGGACTACGTAACAATTTTGTAAAACCCTGTGATGGTTAAATATGTATTTTCGGTGTGTTTGAAGTTTCTGTCGCCCCCTGCTTTCTATGGCCGTAAAACCAGAAACCCTGGCTTCTAAAAAAAAAATGTGTCAATGGGAAATGCTTTTGTTTGTGATTATGCTGTTTTATTATGATAACAAAAGAAAGAAAAAAAAAGGTTTTGTGTCTATTTTGTATGTGTATTTTCACAAGAGACCTGCAGGGGGAGCTCTATCTTTAGAGACTATAAACACACTTTTCTTCTATATTACCTTGGTCGCTGTAAGGAAAATCACTGTTTGAGATTTGATAATCGCATGATATTGCGTTCCCAAAGGCTGCAATTACTGTATCTAAGGACAAATTACCCAATGTTTTAGCCACAAAATAAACAAAACAAAGGCATAATTATCTTAATTTATGTATCATTATTTTTTTCATTTTGGATGTTTTTTTTGCACTAAAAATGTATTAAAAACGATTTCTTCACTGTGAGAGGGCTTGCATCTCCACAAATCTCGTACTTTGCTTGTTTCCATGAAAATGAAAAATGTCTTTAGCATTAATATACCACAGTATGGCATAAAACTCTATCTGCATGAAGTATGTAAGGTATCAATTATCTATTTCCATGGAGATAGACACCTTGAGTTACATACTGTGCCTTTAAGTAGTAGAATATCCTCTGCAAAAAACAGAATCCTGTCTTTTTAGAGAAACTATCTTGTTTTTTACTCGTACTTTAATCCTTTAAATTATGCTCTGATGCTTGTAGTAGTTAAGCAGTTCATACTGCATTCTTTTCTCATACGTTAAAGCTCCTGGATTTGTGTTCAACGTGCACTCTGAACAGAATCCTACTTGAACCTTTTACTTTAACATAAATCGCAACACTAATAAGCAATCACAATTAACAATACAGAAAAATTGCAATTAGATTTGTTTCCAAAATTGTGCAGCCCTATTGGAAAGTTAAATTGTTAAACACCTAGATATTAATTATAGACTATGCTTTAGAACAGGGGTGTCAAACTCAAATCCACAGTGGGCCAAAATGTAAAACTTGAACAAAGTCGCGGGCCAGTATTGAACAAATGAAACTTTTAATATTGACCCAAACAAGATTTGCTTTAACATTTGAATATGGAACAAGCAACACTTATTACTATACAATATATAATGGGATTTGTAGTAGTAACGATGAATGAATGCGCTGTATAATACCGGCGCGCCAAGCCCTAGTCATTTGGTGTAGCCTCTCGGGCCAAATATAATTACACTGCGGGCCAGAGTTTGACACCTATGCTTTAGAACATGGAGGGCATTATGATCTCCAGCAATGTTAAGTATGTTTAGCAGAGACAATCGACACAATGTTATTACCAGTTGCTGACTCTACTGTGTATAACTTATTCATAAAGTACATTTATAGTGAGTTTTACCTCCTCTGCGTGACCTTAGCAGCTGGTAGATGTCGGGGCCGTAGCAGTGCGGAGGAATTCTCCTCTGGCCATCTCTCCCTGTAAAAACATAATGTTTAGTCAACGTAATTCCTCATATTCCACATATTGCTTACATTTGTCACACATGGCACATCCAAATGTTTTGGTTTGCACTCAAAAGTGAGTCACACTGAAGTTGAACGTAGTTTCCTGATACTATAGATTATAATTAGTTTTTATTTGTCTGTTTCAAAATAAAAACAGAAATGTGTCTTCAAAACTGTTCAAACAAACGTCCACAACCAAAAACAACAAATGCAATAAAATCAACAATATGTGTGTAACTTAAGTTAAAGTGACATATCTGAACTACTGTGCAGCACTTTGGAAACAGTTCTGTGATTATAAATGTGCTCAATACATAAAGTGGATTCTGATATACATGAAATTACAAAACATTAGAACTGCAACTAACAATTATTTAAGTAGTCAACAAGTAAAACGATTATTTCCATTGTAAATTGAGATTTTTTAAATACATTTTTATCCAAATAAAATTTGAAATATGGTGACTTACGGCTTTTGTTCTGTAACGCATTTTTTAATTATTGTGTAGTGTGTACACATTATGCAATACAAATGAACTTGAAATTTGTATTTAATAATGCCACTGTTTGTTATAACACTGCATTTTTGTAAGTGAGTCTGGATAGTCCAGATAAAGATGATAAAACTATGACTATGATTATTTTGATAGTTGCAGCCCTACAAAACATATTTTGAAAACATAATATAATTCACTTTTCAGCAACAGTTGTTACACATTGAACTCTGAGCAGCAGTAAAACAGTGGTGTTATTACCGTTGTCGTTTCTTTGTCCTGCTTGCTCTGCCAGATCTGCAAGCTCTTCCTGAAGGTGGTGTTGTTGTCTGGGCGGCAGCCTCCAAAGTGCCTGACCCATCTGCAACACATTAAGGTAAAAAGTCAGATTCAATGGACGTGTTTGCACTTTTATTTGAACTATACTGGTTTAGGACATTAAGGGACTATTATTTATAATTAAAACAACATGCAGTAACCCACTACATTTGTGAAAATAACTAATAACCGCAGTATAACTTATGTATATACGAAGAATACAATAATGACAGGTGTAGAAGAGAAATTTCACAGGGTGTGTAATTTTGGGTTAACTTTTGCTCTGACACATATAATCTCTTCTCTGAGCACATGTAATGTTTTGTAGCCACAGACCAGACAACGATTATTCGATTACTAAATTGGTTGACATTGATTAGTTGATAAAATTCCCTAATTAGAAGTTTATTTAGAAGTTTATTATTATAAGAAAAACAATTTATTATTAAGAGTAATGTAAAGGTAAGACAAGCAATAATACATTTGTATACAAAAATATATATATATATATATATATATATATATATATATATATATATATATATATATATATATATATATATCACAAAAAGAATATTCATTTTTACAAATATATATATATATATATATATATATATTTGTAAAAATGAATATTCCTTTGTGAATGTAAAAGTTTTTGTTCCTCGTTTCATCACTCAATGTAAATAGTAAAACAAGGTGCTGCTTTATTTTCTTTACAGACCAAAGCCATTGAAACCTCCATCAAAGAGGACTTTACTGGAGAAAACGTGAAAGCAGAGCCTCATTATAAAGCTGTTGTAAACCTATGGGCACAATGACATTAGAGTCTTCTATTTAGAGACTATTAATAGGTCCTACATCCTTTCCTTTCCCGTCAGCTGGGTTGCATAAACAAATCCATTGCCCTGTTGTAAACATCAACGCTGGAAGTTAAAGCTTCAAGTTAGATTGGCCCAAAGACCCGCCTTTTCATTGAATACTATTGGTCCTTTCGACACAGAAGCAATGAAACGAGCGCGTTATTGGCTAACGCAGACATCACTCTTTTAAACATCAATACAACTCCCATGGTTATCGTTTAGAGCTAGTTTTAAGTCCATTACAACGTGCAGGCTGAAAATACTTGGATTAGAAGTTGTACTAATGTTGTCATTGGTTATATAACTAAATAAATGGCTTCTATTATCAGTGACAGCCGCTTGTTTACCTGAGTGTAGCGATTCTTCCTCGGGATCTGTGCGTAAAGACGACCAAAAGCGACTTATTTTTGTCACGAAGGTTCCCAAAACGACATTAAAGAAATTTCAGATAAAAATTACAAAAAATAAATAAGGTTAAAGTAGAGGCAGAGGCTTCATTTTGCTGCTTTTACACAGGGTGATCGTCTGGTGATCGCACATTTGTTTTCCCCCTGCCCCTTCTGTCACCAGAGACCACGCCCCCTTTCATATTTCCGGTTTTACGTCACTTCAAAAGGAAAATATATATATACATTTTTTTTTTTAATGTGTACATTTATTTTAGCCCATGTTTGAATAATACAAAGATAAGTTGACTTAAAAAATCAAACATGATACACTTTTTTTTTTTCTTGACAACGCGTTTAACGCACTGCTCCAAAAACCGGAAATAACATGGTTTGAATTCGTATATTTATTTTGGCACAAGTTTAAAAAGTAAAAGGATACATTCTAACTAAAAAGGGTTACAAATAAAATAAAATAATCGTTAAGTCTTGCGTACTGCTGCGTAGGTACTGCCCCTGGTACTGCCCCTGAAACGCCACTACTGGGTTGCCAGATTGGTGGTAATGTTGTATAATCACTTTTATAAACACGCAGACAGTTTTCTGGCAACTCTGACTCAGCGGCACGAACAAAAATCTACACGGAACACGATTGAGAAAAGGGTAAAATGTCAACAATCCCGTCGATTTAAGAACATTTTACTGGTTGAATTTAAACGGTATGTGAATATTACGAGTAACTATATGCATTTATCCATTTTTGCGCTTTTAAATTAGGTGTAGTTAGTTATAAAGCGGTTACCAAGCGCCACTACTCTCTCATGTCTCGTTGTTAGCATAAAGTTGATCAATGTTTATTTTAGAATCTTATCAATTTTTTTTTTGTGATAGTAGATCAAGATGCTTCCGACAGGAGATGTTAAAGGTGGGCTTCGTAAGCTGGAAACTCTTATTCGTACAATAAAATACACTGGGCCTGTCAACTACAACAGGTAATGTAAAGTGAATAATTTCTATAGTTCAAAGTCCATTGACGTTCGATAAACTCGTTTTCTATTGGTGAATGCGCATTTCAAAATCTATAGCTCTTACTAGAAAATAATGCCACCCTGATTGTACTTTCAACTTTTGTTACATTCAGATGTAAGTTTGTGTTTTGGTTTTGGAGACAACAACACACAACTAATGTAATTAAGAATGTTGGAACTTCTTAAACCACCCTCTGGTGATAAACCCTTTTTCAAATAGTTTCTTTTAAAGCTCACCATAGGACTGTACAGATTGTTTTCATATTCTCTTGACTAGCAAATGCATGGTATCTTCGGGTGCGTTTACACTTGAACAAACACAGCATAAAAATGTAACTGGGACTTAACCTGTAACTAAATTGTCTAGACCAGGGGTGGGCAAACTTTTTGATTCGTGGGCCACAATGGGTTCTAAATTTTGACAGAGGGGCCGGACCAGGACAGCAGACTTGCTGTCTCCACCATACATTCTTTTAAAAACTGGCCTTCAGACAGAGGCTTGCTGGCCTTTGCCAGTTTGAATGAAAGCATAAAACTGGCCTTGGTACTTGACTCCTGAATGGCAGTTTGGCGGTGAAAAAAGTTTTGTTGAGCCTGTAAATTAGCCGCCAACTTCTGAGCAGTAGCTTCCTGTTCTTTCGTTGATAGCTAGCTAGCATAGTTAGCATGCTTTGTAGTAAAGTGACGGCTAATATTATATTCTTTAAAAACCCGCCACAGTTTTCCTGACATATCAGGCATACAGCAGACGATCGGTGTTCAGTGAAAAAATATTTAGTTGTCCACTCCTTATTGAACACTCGACATTCTCTGTCCACTTTCCTTTTCTTAGGTCCGCTCATCTTTACAGAAGGACTGAGGGGTCAAAAAGCAAACGTGGAGTACCGTAATATGTGGAACCTCAACAAAGTCAATGTATCTAGAGTGCGCCATCTAGTGGGAACACATTAGAATTGCAGGGAAAATAAAACATTAACAAAGTTTATTTATTTAATTTCTTCAAGTTCGGCGGGCCGGATTAAAAAGTTTAACGGGCCGCATGTGGCCCCCGGGCCGTAGTTTGCCCATGCCTGGTCTAGACCATGGGGACCAACAGGACTCAAACTGGGCTCTAACAAGAACCAAACCAGTGAAAACGCACTCTAAATCAACCGTTTTGGATCTTATATATAGATATAAATATCGAACTAGATAAATTTGACACTAGAATATGCACACATGTAGAAAATTATCTTGTGAGATTTATTTCCACGTGTTTACATTTAGAGTGGAGAAAAAAAAGGTTTAACATCGTTGACTTACACCTCTTGAAAAGCTGTAGTCCCAAAAAGCAGTCTTGTACCGACAACTAAAATGCAACTAAAATTGCAAATGTTTTAAATAAATAATGTAAAAATGTTCGTTCTCGTCGACATCATGTCTTGTCCCATCGCTGATATCTTTTTATTTTAAAAAAGGAATTTAAAATTAAATTTTACAATTGCTACAATTTAAGCGCTGAACGACTATATTTTTCTACTATTTTCTGAACAGCCTCTCGAGTGGAGACCCCGCCGCTTTTCTTCCCATCGTGAGCTACACTCTCACCTCGTTTTCTCCAGCGGTCACTGAGCACTTGGTCGCGTCTGGATTTGAACTGTGCGGAAAAACTGACCTGAGATTCACAGAGACTTTCTATAAGGTAACGCTATAAACATCTAAACATCTACCCCTTTTGTTACACTGATTTTAATAATAAACACTTTCTGACACAATGACACAAAAAACATGCAGAGGTGAAAAAAAATAACTCCTTAAACAACATGCATAACACACCATATACCTTAACTTAAATGAACAGTCTGAGGAAAAAGCAGTCCTGAACATATTAATGACCATATCTCTCTTCTTTTTCACAGGTGTTGAGAGATGTTTTCCAATACAAGCCGGTTTTGACCAAAGAGCAGTTCCTCCAGTGGGGATTCTCGCAAAGGAAGATTTCCGTTGTGTGTGATATCATCAGTTTGGTGCTGCAGAGACACAACCAACACAAGAAGGCTAAAGTGAGGCCTCACCTGTGCTCAGCATTTCAAAACGTGTCTTGAGGTTATGATTGGCAGTTTAAATATTATTTATGTTGCGCTGGTTTCAAAAGACAGGGTCAAACTGGGACTTCATTTATCGGAGTTAAATGTATTGAAACACTGGGTCATTGAACTGAATATGTTTGTGTTTAGAACTTAACTTAAATGAAGAAGGGGGGTTATTATTACATTAGTATATGCGTGTTTTTACAGAAACGCTACAAAAATAGCAACAAAAAACAGTGAAGGTATGTTTGTTTGCATAAAGTTACTCTTTTTCTCCACTGCACTTGGCCTGTAAGTGCAAGTGGGTGAGAAATGCTTGATGCAAACTTTTACTGCTTAAAATTGTAGAACTTTCCTGTGTAAATGCAGAATCTTTGCTGTTACTTTATCTAAAATGTATTTTTTTGTGCGTCTGTGTGTAAGCAGCCGAAATCCAGATTTCCTGCTTCACACAAGAAAGTCAGAGTAGAAACTTTTTCCTTTGCTGGTCTGGAAAATACTGTAAGTATAAAGTAACTTGGCCTAAATGTAAGAATAAAACGTTGAACCTTGCTATTTTTGTTTGGGACTGAAAGCACAGATTTACTTTCATATCTTTGTGATTGATCAAAATAAACTTTTGATTATTTAGATTTTCTCGCACTATTACCCATAAACCATTTCAGTTTCTCTAATGTGTACCGTATAATTACAACACTACAAATACATCACTTATTATGAAGCAGAAAGTGAACGTTTCATGTGTTTCTTCATATTCTTTTTAGATTCCTGCCAAGCCTTATGTTGTGAACCACTTAGAAAATCCGTCCACAGTTCCCGTGACTTTCTCCAACAAAGAGACGCCTTCCTCAAAGTTCATGACTCATTCAGCTCCAGTAGAAAGATTCTCATCTCAATCCCCTGAGCACAAGGTTATAGAGTTCAGAGGAGCCGAAGAAGAGGAAGAAGAACAACAAGAACAACAAGAACAACAAGAAGAAGAAGAAGAAGAGGAGCCAGCGGACAAACGATGTGTACGTACGGCCTGAAATTATATACGGAACACTTCATCAGCGTAACTGGGATTTGTCAATTATTAAAGGTGCACTGGCTGAAGTGGAGGGTGACAAATCGATGATCATTACTGTAAATGATCCAAAAAAGAAGCTTCTAAAGTGCGCCATATTATCCGATCTGTCTCAAAGCAAAATGTTAGTTATTGAGGTAGAGACGCCCCTCATCTATGGAGTATTAACACCTTTTAAGACTTTTACAATTGTCAAAACAACTCAACGACTGTATTTTTTTGTTTTTTGATAATGTAGGTTTGTTGTAAATAATCTGTTGCTTGAAGTTGTGTTTATGTGTTTTCAGTGTGCGGAGTTGGAGGGGAGGCTGTCCGCACTAGAGACCCGAGTCGAGGGCCTTGTTTCTGGGTGGGACCGACTCAGCGTCCTGGAGAAACGCTTGGAGGAGCTGGAAAGACCGAGAATAAAAGATAAAGTTTGTAGATTTAATTTCTGTCTCTGTTTGTTTGTTTGTTTGTTTGTTTGTTTGTTTGTTTGTTTGTTTGAATAGACATTGAATTGTCTGTTTTCTTGCAGACTGAAGAACAGTTAATTACCGTTTCCAGAGAGACGTGGGAAAATCTGCACAGTCGAGTTTTACTTTTGGAAACGAAACTGGAGCTGAGCAGCGCTAAGGTGACATTTGTATGATTTTATTTTTATATAATATTAGTCTTAATAATATAGTAATAACATTAATAGTCACCAGTTTGATCAACAATGCAACAAATAATGCTGCACTTTGAATCGTGAATCGAAAGAAACAGCATTAAAATTAGTTAACTTAAGTTCAGTAATGTTAGGGACAACGCAGGCCTAAACCAGGCCTAAACCAGGCTTAAAACAGGCCTGAACCAGATCTAAACCAGGACTAAACCAGAATTTGTTAATTGCTGTAACAATGATGCTAAATTGTAATCACACTGAAACTCATATACACATATTCATACACAAACACATTCACAAAACGGACAAAATACTTTTACAAAAGTAGAAAACATTTTAACAAAAGTGGAAAAAACATTTGACCAAAACTGGGGAAACAATTTAGCATTTGCTAAAATATTTTATTAGGTTTTTTTTAATACATGTTGTTGTTTTTGTACTGTTGGGTAACCGCACATTTTTCTGCTTTAAAACACAAACTTTGAAGACAGAAAATGCACTTGTTCCAATATTTTCCACTCACTAACAGAAACATATTTGTGGGTTAGTGACATCTACTTTTTCTGTCTCTTTTCTTAGGAAAATGTGCCACCTCCGAGCTCTCCATCCGCAACCTCTTTTGACCCCAGTGTTTTATTTGATAACCCACAGGTAAGGCAAGTGTCAAGGATTTTCAAACCACGTGCAGCTTCAAATTATGTTTTTTCACACCCTTGTTCTCCTTTTACTTTGTTTCTAATTGTAAAGCTCCTTCGAGTGTCCAAGAAGCGTTATATAAGTTTAATACATTATTATAATTTAACTAATTTGTCAACAAAATGAAGCAAGAAATTTAATCCTGGGTCCATCCATTTTTCAGATTTAAATTTCCCAAATAGGTGCAATAATTTCATATGAAAACACTACATGATAAGACTGGTGTAATAAATTTTTTTCTTTCATTTATGTGAGTGAACCACACCAGAAGTTTCAATTGAATATCTCTAAATTCAAGATATTTTCTAATCGCCTGAAGCGTCTCGCCTTCATGACTTCATAATGAACGCTGTTGAATTTCACGTATTCCAAGTATGTTTTTCTGTGTTGTGTCAAACAGTCGAGTGTCAATCGCCTCGCCTCCCGGGAGAACAAGAGAAAAGAACTGGAAGAGCCAAAAGAACCAGACAATCAAGTAAGTTCTGTTTTAAAGCCTGTGCACTGTGTAACATTTATTTATTTATTGGTTTATTTATTTATTGGTTTATTTGAATAGGGACAAATACAATAACACTGACTGACTGTAACACAGCGGCCCTGAGTGCATCATAGTGCTTATAGTTGCAGCACTTAGAAGGACTTTTCACACCCAAAAACAATGGCCACTGAGATATGTACAACATTAGGACATGGACAAGAAAAGATACATTAGAAACACATTAAACATGAGTGCAGTGCTGCTACTGGCACATCCAAGATTTAGTTTCTTTCTTGAAGATACAACATTTTAGAGTTATAGATTTTAAATGGACAGGGAGCATATTCCATAGATTAGAACCCTTCACAGAAAAGGCTGTTTGGGCACTTTAGCGTCTCCAGATGAGACTGCTCTGGTTGACCTGCCACAGTTCTGTAGTTTACACATGCGGCTGCTCAAAGGCTTTGGAGCCAAACCATTAACACATTTTGAAAACAATTTAAGAATACTAAAGTTAATAACATTTCAAAATGATAAATAATTTTGCTTCGATAAATTGTTACATTGGTGGAATCTAATTGGTTTTTGGTCAAACACCTTTCGAGCCCGGGTGTAAAGGCTTTGGATTGGCTTGAGCGTAGTCTGACTAGTCTGTGACCAGATAGTGGCTCCAAAAGACCGATGGGAGAAGATCACAGAATTTAAAAACATGTGTGAACATTCAGGAATCAGGTATTTTGTTATCTTGAAACAATTCATGTTTGATCCCCATTAATTTGAACCTGAAGGAGGGTAACTGCTTTTTTGATGGAAAAACAAATGCACTTGGTTTTCCCGGTGTTAAGAGTTAGGCAAGACTCCTTTAGCCAAGTGGTAATCTTTTTCAGACTTTTTGTTAAGTTTTCACTGACTGCTGTACCATTTTTACCAGAGCCAAGAACAACTGAGTCATCGACATACATTTGCAAACTGACTTCTGGACAGATCCAGGAGATTATTGAAATATAGACTAAAGAGAATTGGGCCAAGGATGGTTCCTTGAGGAATTCCTTTTTCCTTGATTTCTTACGGAGGGTAT